>JAUMJJ010000082.1:3580000-3894982 GCA_033556795.1 Tapera naevia
TGCTCCCCTCTCAGAGATCAAATTCAGTCAGTGTCAGCAAAGCAGAAGCAAGCTTCAAAAATTCACAATTAAATACAGATTAAAATCCTTTATATATATTAATATATCTTACTTTACTAATTTCAGTCATTCTCTTGCTCTCCTTACAGAAGAACAAGAAACTCTCCACACCACAGTTCACACACAGAATAATGTCCAGCCTGGGAATAATGACCAACAAAAGTGATGGGGCTTCTTCCAAGCAATGGGCAGTAGGGCTGTGCTGGATTAGGGGCTGCAGGGTTATCTAAATTCTGAGATGTGAGGAACAGTGCCATGAAGCTGGCCTAGCTTGCTACAGATTTCTGTCCTCTCTCTTTTCAACTGTCACTTCCGTAACTGCAGCAGTCTCTTCAATAATTCCTGCCTGAAGTGTTCCGTTCCTCTGATACATTCCATGTCTCCTCTGGGCTTCCTTAACGCCTGAAGCAACAGGCAGATGACTAACTAGTGCAATCCACACACCCTATTACTCCGTACAGGACAAGGCAGTTTCCAGTGCCTTTCAGCGTGCAAGTCTGTACCAGCATGATGAGAATATTTGGTGTGCTGCCCCCAGGGAGTGCAGTTCGCTCCTGCCACTCCTCGAGAGCCAACGCTTCAGTTACTGCTTGTGAACATCAGTCTGAACACCAACAACCTACAAGTTGTACAAGCACCTCTAAGCCCACTCAATACTCTTTGCCTGCTTCCCTATTCTACCGCTGCTAAGTCAGAGTCTCTTCAGTTTTCCTCTCACTGGGAATCACAGCACAAGTTTTAAAAGTCTACATTACGCCTGCCACTCCACAACATGCACAAACGTGCAACAGCCTTCAGAAGTGGTTGATTTTGAAAACTTCAAAGAGTGCAATGAACCAGTGACACAAACTTAGAAACAGCTTCTGCCTCCCACTGCCTCCAGAAAAAGCAGAAAAATAAGAGTCTCAGCTCTTGGAAAACAGATCTTTTTGTCACTGCCATCAGATAACAAACATTACAGTATTAAGGTCTTCTTGACAATGATGAGGTACAAACACAAATTCTTGGAACTCTGGAATACTCAAGATGTCCTCCGTGAGCTTTCTCACCATTAGATACCAGAATTCTCATAGAATTTAAGGTGGAACTCAGGGGGAGATCATTATCAGTCAATTTTTAAAAGCAAAGCCAATTTTTAAACGCAGTCCCCAGGTAAGACACACATTATGAAGTGAGTGTTACATGAGGAAGTACCCAGATCTGACAGAGGGAGTGAGATCTCCTCCATGCCCTCAAAGGCACCTCCAGCACGATGCAATGGGAAATAAATTTTTAGTAAGAAAAGCAAGGAAAGAAAACCCAACTAACCACATATAATCCCTAGTTAGGTGCTTAACTTATCTTTACATCTATAACACAAAGGCCAGAGTCCACTCAACTATCCGTCACAAGTCTTTTCACTGAACACTCATTAGGGATGATTCAGCAGCTTTGCTGCCAGCCCTGATGAGGCCATCTCCTCTGCAGGCAGGCCATCTTGCAGGGAATTGGACCTTGAATAATTAGACCTTTTGTTAAAGTGATTCATTTAATATAATTTGAGTCGCATGATAACTGTTGTTTCGGGTTTTTTAAAAAAGGTTAATTTTCTGACTCTTCAATGTTGATGAGTGCCTCTTCAGCACCTGTAGCTGTAACTGGACATGAAGGGCTGTCAGACACACTACACGCTGCCAGACAAGCACACAGAGAAAAACCCACTTTTCTTTCACCTCTGCCTAGCAAAAGATAACACGCAATTTTAGCACGTTGTACATGAGGCAAAAAAAATTCCACCTAGATGTTATCAAGAAATCTTGCTATTTTAAAGTCACTACCTGATTTTTGGTTTTAACTTGCTGTTTTAGTAGCTATCCCTTAAAACACTGAGAAAGTGATTAAATAAATACTCTTCCTCACAGCATTTTCTCCGTTTGGCAGCCTTTTGTGTACTCATAGTTTCACCATTTTCCTGATACAATCAATGATTTATTTACCTTTTATGTTTCTCTCACATACCATTAAGGTAAATATATTTTCTCTGAAATCAGGACTAGAATTAAGAAAACCCAAAAAAATAGCTGAAGACTTTAAAAAGTATATACTTGGAATAATTTTTAAAATTATTGATTTGCAGATGAGGGACATTCCTTTAAAGATTCCCTGTAAAGACACATTAAATCATTCCTACTCCTAGAAAAGAAATTAATTAGTAAGCCAAGATCTCAGCCACACTGCTAATGAAAATGTGGACAGATATTCACCAGGGAATTTCAGAGGAGACTACAAAATTCACATCCCAAAAATATGAAAGAACATCCTGATGCAAAACACACTGGTATTCACATTAAAGACAGACACAAAATCATAAGTCAGCTAATTAATTTTCAGCCTAATTAGATTTTCTTAAGCAGCTAGAAATACAATTTAGCAACTAATGAAGTTCAGAACAAAAGAGAACCTACCAACTGCATAACAGTTAACTAAAGAGAACTCCAAAGGATTTGAGGCATGAAAGTGTGAAACATCAGTGCAATTTCTTTTGGGTATCCAATCTGAAGACATCTAAGACAGTGTTTTCCAAAGCACTCAACCCCAACTCCATATAGAAAGCTACTGCAAAGAGCAGAGGACAAGTCTAATGTACTCACAGAACTCTACATTACTAAGGACTTAAACTACAGTACCCAGGGACCCATAGCTCAGGGATGGGACTAAACATCCCTCCACTCTTTGACCTGAATGCTGCAGTGAGGCCTCTGGTCTTTCCAGCCTGCCCTCACCAGTAACCCTACCCACACCATTCCGAACTGTTCTCCCTCATGGCCATATACTGAAATCAAACTCCACATTCCTGCTCCATGCTACCACAGCACAAATTGCTGAACAGAATCTGTAATTCATGAGCCTAACAACATTTACAGGAAGGAGAAATTAACAGGGATTACTTTCACACTGAGTGCAGCTCCCGTCTTTGCCTATTCTCTATGTCTATTCATAATTCAAAATAAGATCTATTATAAAACCAGGCAGGTTTTTGAAGCCTGCTCTCTTACAGTAATTCTGTTCAGGAGCAGGTATTCCAACACTTTCTCATTTTTTGCCAATCTAAATATATTCAGATGTTCCTAATTACAGGAAAAAATAAGATTGATAATCAAAGTATCATGCCTCATGCAAATGAAAGTCAACATGAGGTGCTTTTTTGACATTTGAAATGTTTCTTTTTCTAGGTGATGATTAATAGAAGAAAATGGGAATACACCACAAAGTAGCTCAACCTGTTTAGAAAAAGGAAAAATAAAAAAATTTCTCAGAAGGGAATCAGTCAAGGAGATAAAGGCTCCTCTTGGAAATACTAGCTGTGATGTTTCAGTTCATTCTTTGGTCATAGCTTCAACATCTCTTCTGGGGATCTTTCAGTCTGCTAGTCAGGCTCTGAATCACAAATTCGGTCTGAAGCCCAAAATCACTGACATCTTATTTTACTTTGGAGATTATGTATAACCACAGTCACAGATACAGAGGCAAACATGCAAGTTCGGCACAACAGCAACTCCTCCAAAAGGATTTTCCTTAGAATACTTTCATGAAGGAAACACAAATCCCCTAGGTAGTTTCTTTCATGCTTGCATAAAACGAGCTGTATGAATATCATACACATTTGATTACACATATACATCAGAGACAGATGCAGTTAGCATAATGTGCCTGCCCTGCAAAACTTCTGTAGCTCTGTCTTGATATCCTGACAAATGTTACAGTGCATACTGCTAAAAACTGTACTGTAGACTGCCTTCATAATCCAGAGGCCAGTGTAAATTAATAAAGTAGAGAGAAGTGATGTTTCTCTTATCCAGGAGAATACCTACCTCGTACTTCCTGTAGTTGACCAGCAAGGCAAGGAGGACAACAGCATCATAGCCATGCTCCCTGCGACTAAGTGGGCTGGACAGGATCTGTAATAAATAATCACACTGTTCTATCCAGATCTGCTTTGGGAAGCTTGCAGTGACTCTCAGTGCATGGTTGTGAAATGCATGCGCAAAAGCATCATCCTTAAGTGAAAGATGATATTTAATGTTGAGGGAGAAGGGTACTTCCAAGAAGGTCTGCATGCAGAGAGGCTTATTTATCACAGAGAGGATGCACATAGGCTTTCTGAGCATAAGGGGCAAACATATTTCTCAACAGCACTGGGCAGTATCTCAGTGCATCACCAAGATTATCTGTGCAAATTTTCTGAGTTTCCCCAAGCCCAGTTCCACTTCTAGAAAGTATCATGTACCAAAGAGCAGAAAAAAAAACCTCAGTATATTCAGACTGCCTTTTAAAAAAAGTTCTTCCAATACAGGAATTCTCTGTGAAACTAGCCAAGAAATCTGTTCAGCTTCTATCTATGCACAAATGTCTCAAGTGAAAATACTTTAAATACTCATCAGTGACTAAAAGCAGCAGAATAGAGTAAGGAAGAGATAGCATAAAAAAATAACTATGACTGAGCTATGAATGGAAACAACACACAGTGCCAGTTATCCACACTGCACTCAAAAAGCTGAAAAGCCAACACTGAAAGCTCTCACTATGAAAAAAGAGCCCCTGCAGTAGAAGGACAAACCCTTACCTGTAAAATAGCTTCAAATATGCTGTTAATCATCACATACTCCAGGATGGTGTTCTGGCTAATATTATCTGTCACCTGAGTACAAACAGAAGTTTTAAAATCTCATCTGAAGCCTCCATGATGCTTTCGCTGCCTCTGGCACGCACTGGGAACAGAAGAGTTTTTCTACCAGATGGACACATTTATCCAGAACCTCACACTTCGTCAGCAAGTCAAGGTGTGACAAGCAGTAAAGCTAGACATGAAGTAAAAGAAATCTGTCCTGCCTCCCACCCCTGTCTCTGGCAAGAAGCATGACCCAAACACTAGAAGCTCCCCCTTTCCTCTACAGATTGGTATTTTACACAGCTGCATGACAACAGCCATCAGCAGCTGAAGCAGACTGTTACACTGGAGGCAGAGAGTGAAAAAAACTGTATCCATATGCTCCACTGAGCACTTTCCCATCGCAAAGAAGGCAGTGAAGACCTTCCCTATACTCAATTATCTCTTATTACAGCCAAAATAGCTCACAGCTGACCATCTCCAGAAGGTCAGCAGCCATTTGTTCAAACTTCCTCATTCTTCACATTCTCACTGCTCTTGTCAATTCAGTGCTTCCTGTCTTTCCTCAACCTCCCCGCTCCGCTCTCTTCTCATTTATCTAAGACCTTAAACACCTTTTTCCTAAAAGAAATTGTGAATACAATTGACACTTCCTCCTGTGTCTCTGTCCTTCTGCCCCAGCTGGCACCTCTCTCATGAGGTGAAAACAGCTTGCTAGTCTGCATTGCCACCACGGTCAGGGCAATGATGTGCATTCCGGGCCAACCCTTATTCTCGTTCACAGCCCTCTTCATCTTCACACTGCACCATTCTCCCCAAGTTCTAAGACAGTTCTGTCCCTCTAGATGTGATTCATATAAGTCTTCAAGCTATTATACAACTGGCATTCATTTACCGTCACCAAGCAGAGAAGTAGCTTCAGGCATAGGCTTTTGAGGCTTTCAGAACCTTCTGCACAGAGGAGCGAGTCCAAGCTCTCCATCAGATTCTAAAGAAAAAAATCACATTATTTTTAAGCAATATTTTAAATTGTTTGAGATCTTTGTTATAAAAAGTTTTTAGAGGATTCCGATACAAGAGCACCAATATAAAGCCATGTTATTCTAGAATCAATAATTGAGCCATTCTTGCTCTTACAGAGCCCACATTCACATCACTGGTTCGCAACACTGTTTTGTGTTTACTACATTTTTCTGACTACAGGCATAACATCACAATCATTTTCCAAGAGTTTTTTCTAGATGCATAAGAGATTTTTGTATACATATAACAAGAGATTTTATTCACAAAGTAGTTCTGAGCTCTACAAACATCATCTTCCTTTTTTTTGTTTGCAAGACAGTAACACCAGTGCTTTCTTTTTTCAATATTCCATTTTACTTACAGGCACCACAAGATCTTCTGTAAGCAGCACACCTCCAATTTAGGAGTATTTATATTACTTAAATTAAATTAATTATTTAAAAACAGATACTTAATAGCTGTTTGACAGATATTAATAAGTAATCGTTTTCCAAATACTGTTATAGCTAATACCATTATTCTTAAAGGAAAAATATAGTTCTGATAGGCAAGTTACTACCAAATGTGTTCCCCAAATGTACTACTATTTGTAGAGAGATGAAAAATACAACAAAAATCCAGCAGTCTCACTGGTCACTTTGTCATTTCCCAAACCTCAACATCTTTACAGTGAAGAACATCAAGTAACCTTAAAACACTGCACGTGTTGATGGAAACATGAGAACACAGGATGTGACAAGGTACTAATGGTCTGTGATAGCTTTCCCAGGTCTTAAGATTTCTTAACCATAGTGATTGCACAGCACAGAAATGAAAGAAAGGTGTGCTGTTATATTCTTAAGAAGCACAGGTACCCCAAGTATCTTTGTGCCACTAGCAGGCAAACAACTTCAGGCCAGGTGTTTTTAACAAGTGGATGCAATATTTGCCCCAGCTGCACCTTAGTAGGCACACCTGCCCACAAATCACTGCCCCCACATCACAGCTGCTGTGCAAACTACTTCTCTACATTCCCAGGGCCTCACCTTCATGCATAGCTCTGCCTTATCAAAACCCACAAGCATGTTGATGATGTCAAACCCAGAAGTGGATTTGTTCTTCTGATGGACACCCCGAATCAAAGCACACAAAGTCTGCAAAGGGAAAAATCAGATGTAAGGCAACACCCACAACTCAACAGCAAACCCCATCCTAAGATCCTCTCCTACTACTGGCCAAGCACAGATATTTAAATTAATACCATCAGCCTGGAAGCCATACACTTTGTTTGACCTCCCCTTCAGCTCTGTTGTTTCTAAGGAGGATACTGAACGCTGAAAACTCAAAAAAAAAAAAATAGAGAAGAATATATTTGTCCATATTTTTCCATTTGTTCATCCCTTCATTTCACAGCACTGTGAGGAAAGGTAATCTTACTGCTGCTTCTGTCCAGACCCAGTCTGTAGCACAGGATCATGGTCTTTGGAAAACAGCTAAGCGTGGCTTTAAGGCGAAAAATACTAGTCAGGAAACTGCAAAGCAAAAGCAGTGTCCAATACACAGACAGACATGCCTTGGAGCTTTCCAGATTAAAGTCTTATTTCCAACAAGCCAAAACGTACAGCATCCATACAGCACAGTTTATCACATCCTGCCTGTCCACACAGCAAATACTTTTGCTGTAGAGAGCACAAATTTCTGTTTAGTTATCACACTGCTATACCAATTCTGACCAATAAACTGTCTCTTCGTCAATAAATACATAAAGAGGAAAAAGTGTCTCCAAGGCTATTAGGCGGCTTAAGTTTTCCTAACTACCTCAGAGGCTCTAAGAATCTTTCTACTAAACGTAACCTCCTTCACATCTCTTGTTGCAGACTCTGGATTATCGATTCCTACCGAGTTCTTGAAAATCACTGGCAACACACAAGCATCAGCACACTATGCTTCCAGCAGACATTCTGGAAAGTTTAGGGATAGCAAATGCCTCATTTGCCCCAAGAGAGGGTGACTGTGGTGACTTTTGCCATCAGGTGCTTTTCAGGTCTGGGAAGAGGGGAATGAGCAGGAATATCACCACTGCAGTTTCAGATTCCAGCTCAAATTCACCTGTGAGCAATAATTAGTTTCTAAAGATGTAAAGCTGGAGACAAGCAAACCTTCAGGAATCAGAAAACCATCTAGAACCACATAGGTAAGGCAGACATAATTTTTTTTTTTGTTACTGCCAGAGACAGGACACTGCGCTAACAAACCTTTGGTTACCATGGTCATTCTCAAGAAAAGACTGCTTAAATAAGTTTTGGCTTCAGGATCACGTTCTACATGACACAGCCTGATTTAGAGAACACTCTCCCAACTCAAGCTCAGGATGTGCTACCTGGTTCCTATTTACACTCACATAGCAGTATTCCAGACTTGAGCCCTGGCTTAACTTTTGCTAAGAGCCTGAATACAAGTTTGGGAATTTAGGGCTGGGCAAGACTGTGCATGTAGCTATAACTACAATATTTAATGGCATCCTTTCATCATCATCATACAAGATTGCAGGTCAGAGTTGTAAATGTTCTGTTTCAAATCAACTTTTCCCAGCTTACTGCCTGTCCAATGTCTCCTAAAGGTGACTTCTCCAAATCTGAAATTCATATCCTGTATTTCTACAGCTGAGAGAAGTTCAGACAAATGTATTCACCAAACCGTAACAATCAGCCTGTGAACAATAACATCAAACATCAAGACTGAGGAGGGGAGTCTCCCACAGAAGACATAGGATGGCACAGTTTCATAAGGAGCAAACTGCAGGAAAATGGCTATTAATTCTGAGTGACAATTCTTCACAGCTTCCAATTACAAAGTGTCCAGCAGAGACATAAATGTCACACTAACTTCTCCAGAGCTTTATTTCATTCTCAACCCACACAGAAATTCAAAAAGGAGGCTGAAAGAAGAGAGAATAGGAGAAAGTAGAATGCAAAGCTATAGAGTACTCTCGAGCCCCCAAACTGACAGCCTGCAGTGTGAACAAGCCCCTCTTGTCCCCCCTCCACTGCTGCGTGTTTCATCCTGCATCACCACATCCTCCTGAATTCTGAAACAGGTGATCGTTCTTCAAAGACTAAAGATACTATGAATGTCTAACCTCCACAGACAATAGATAGCAACTGCTCTGTAAACATCACTTCTCCTCAGAAGCAAAGAAATGAGCACAAGATGTTTGATACCAGTAGCAAATGTACCGCAAAAAGAGAGTATTCCCTGTCTACTAGCAAGGTACCTGTAATGCATTGACCACTCTGATTGGGTGCTCCTCACCCAGTGCCTGGATGCAGTGCTGAAATAAGCAGTTGATGTTATCTTTTATCTTCATTAACTCTTCCCCATCCAGAGCCTCCAGCTTGCCTTCCAGATATTCCAAGTTGACCTGTCAGGTGAAGAAGCAACTTCATGCACATTACACAACCACGACACCTTAGTAACAAGAGTCCTTGCACTGACAGTCTGCCACTTTGTAGGCAGAACAGCAGCAGCAAATCAGAGGATGCTCAGTTCCAGTTACCTTCATGAGAAACAGCTCTTCCCAAAACCTAGGGTTACACTTGATGGGGTCCTCTGTCTGAAAGGAAAAGGAACGGCCATGAGAACAAGCAAGAACAACACATTCAGGCAGAACTTAAAGAAAATCATCCCACTGAATGAGCAAGTGGTCTCATAGTACAGAATCCTGTCTACACAGATCCCCAAAAACACAAGGACAAACAGAAGCAGCTCTCAACTGGGATGCCTCTGCCTATTTTCTGGATTAGTTTTTGAGAAATACTTGAAAAGCCATGATTTCCATTAATGAAGAAAGCGAAATACAGAGCTCTGCATGACCCTAGGAGAGCCTGAAGTGTGTGCCTGCACTGTGCAGTGCTTACCTTGGGGAAAGGATCCACCCTGGAGAACCCTCAGCACAAACTAAACCAAGAAAAATTAACATAACACTTTAGAAAGAAGAGATGCTCAGGTCCTTACCGTGAAAATCTCATCATACATCAATACAACTTTCTCCTTCCATGGCTTCTTGGATGCTGAAGATTTCCGGAGCAACCCACCTTTCTTCTCTGTTTGGGCCATGCTGTGTACCCTGAAGGTAAGAATAAACAAAAAAGGCTAAGAAAACTTGAACTTTTCTTCAAGGCACATCCGGTCTGCCTCAGCTATGAAAGACTTTTTCACTGAACTGAAATACACAAGCTGAAAGTCAGGACTTAATAACTATACTAGATAAGACATCAGATCAAAGGTCCCATCTAGTCCTCTATCCTGTTTCAAAGATAGATGTCCAGACACAAGCAGATACAGAATAAGCTCCGTATGGATAAATTTTCTTGATTCTTCTCTGTTAGAAACTGATTTATAATCCAGACCAATGCAGTTTACATCTAGACTTTTGGAAAAGTATGTATTTTTTAAACTCATTACATAAACTGTGATACTTGTTATCAAATGGATGCTCAGTCCTTTTTGATGCTGGTCAAGCCTCAAGGACACCTTGTAACAAAAAGTTCCTGAAACTGTTTGAAAAAATCTTCTCTTATCTGCTTAACTTGCTGCCTACCAAAGCACTTCAAATTCTGCTTTTGCACTCTTGAGGAGGCATCCAGCACTAGGAAACATTTGGCTGCAAAGCCTCCTCAAAGCACTTCTGCCACCCTTGTTCATCTGTCCCTCTGCACCCTGGCATCCCTCAGCTGTGCCAGCTGTTCTGCAAATCAAGCCTGATTGAAGAGAACCCCAGCTTCAAAAGCATCACAAGTGTTGGGAGGAGAACAGAGGAACACAGGGGAGAAGCTTTGCAGGGGTTCTTTTTTTAAACCAGATGAATTTTGTGATCCGTTTGACAGCAGAGGATCTAGAAACGTTTCTAGAAACACAAATAAGTTTTATCATAATTAATTGGTGCCTCATGCTTACTGGTTATCCTATTTTAAAAAAAAGGAAGTACCATTACAACAAATCAAGGTGTTACAAAAACTAACAGCCAGAGCCGTAGTCCTGAACCTTCTGTGACAGCCAACCCCACCCCAGGGGCTGAGAGTCAGAATGCATGACTTGTGGTGCACCCTCAGCCTCTTGTCTGATGCTACAGAACACACCACTCTGACCTTGCAAATACATATTTATCTGCAATCACAGATTTTTCTGGCATTACTGCTTTAGCACTGTTCTAACCTCCTCTATCACTGCAGCACTGTCAGAGGTACTTAGCAGAAAAGGAATGCCATCCTTCCTCGTATCCCTAAGCTTCCAACTTTTCTCCCATACCTCGAAGTTAATTACATCCACAGAAGCAGCACACCTCAGGCAGAGGCATGAATTAAGTAATGCTCCATAAAGACATGGGCATGCTCTTGTGGCAGCTGAACTCAGTCATGCTAAATTACGCACAGAGAGGTAAGTTCACTGCAGTCAGCATCTAAGACCCCAGAGCTTTCTGAGCTGGCAGCTACGGAGACAGCTTTGGATTCAACCTCCATCCCAGACTGCCTGAACCCCTTCCACAACCACAGCATGTTTAGATCTGTCTTTCCTTCAAAGAGCAAGTTCCAGCAACTACTGAATGCCAGTTCCAGATTTCTTCTACATTCTTTCCACTGCAGACAGCTTCTGGTTGTCTTAAGCTATGACTGTGTTTTCAACTAGGACTCTAAGGATCCAAGAGTTGGTTATTCAGACATCCATCTCTTGAGCCATAAACCTCAGTTCTAAGTGGCAAGAAAACGTCTCTGGGCCTGGAGAAATAACACTGCTGCAAAAGACCATGCTCCAGGTGTGAGGGGAAGGAGCTTTGCCTGGATGGAAAAGCAGAGAGTAGGACAGGGAGGAGGTGAAAAGCTGAGGTTTATATAGATAGGTAGAGAGGTGTTCTGTCTTTCCATTAGAAAGGGAGCACACCCAGCCAGCTGATTAAGGGCTGGTGTGTGTACCGCGGTGAGAACAGAAACAGTCCCAAGACATGATGACAGAAGGAAACTTAGCAGCTACTGCAACATAACCTTCTGTAAATCACTCCTGTAGCCTACTAGGTCTATGTACTCAATTAAGATGGAAAAAGGTTCCACTCTAAAAAGCAAAAAAGAAAACATTATTCAATCATCTTGATAGCTTCTCTTTTACAGACTTTGCACTATTTATAAACATTATATTCTATTTATAATTTATAAACATTATTCTAATTAGCAACATAATTGGAAACAGAGAGAAATCTATTAGAAACCAAATCAAGAATGATGTCACTTTTAGCCTAGCAATATAAATCTTACCCAAGATTGCACAAAACAATTTCCCAACTAGAACTGTAAGTTTCTGAACCTAAAGCAGCTGCCAGTCCCAGCATACAAACACATCCATCAGCATGCTGGTAACTGAATTACGGCTAACGAATCCCAATGTCAAAACTAATAAACTAACTCTCACTGCTTCTAGGTCAACGTTCCCACATCAAATGTGTATGTGAATGGAAAGGGATCAATATGCTCTACTTAGTCCCTGGACTTTGAGAGCTGCATTTTAACACTTTTCCTACATTTCCAGAAAGACAAAAACATCTAGATCCCACAAGACGCAAAGGCTTGATGCTGGGTGAACTTCAGCAGCATCACATGATCATGTGAAAATTCTCATGTCAAAATGGGACTTGGGATTCATATTCTCTCAATCAAAGCTGCACAGAGCACATACAAAGAAGACTGCTAAAGGAAAGGCTTAAATAATGTTCTTGTTTATAATTTGCTGTTCTACAAATAAGCATACGGAGCAAGGAGAGAAAGGCAGAAGTTGCCTTTCATGACAGTGCTTTATTAGACTGGGCTTGTTTCATGACCTATGATGATCAGGCTGTACAAATGGCTTTTTGTTTTCACTTCACGCAGTTACATTTTCTAGATGTCATAACGACAGAAAAGGAAACTGCATTTTGCTAATGGTGGCCTTCTAGGCAGCTGCAGAAAACAACAGTTAAACGTGCAAAACATTTGTAAGTTGTAGAGGTGTCAAATTATCAGGAAGCCATGACAGCTTATGAAAACAACACAGTTAACAATTATCCTTTAAACGCATCACATTTAAAAAGCATTAGTGCATTTTCCACATTGTAGGTTCAAATGGATAATTTATTCTGTCAATAGGTCAGTCCCATTAACACATGCTGCTAAGTGAATCCTGCTGCAGTCACTGCCGGCACAGGAGAACTGCCCCTCAGGGCCAAAGGAAGCGCACATGGGGATTTCAGAACAAAATACGTTGCTGTTCAGCAGAAGATCCAAGATGTTTCATCTGGAACTAAAAGAAACATCAAGAGAGCACGAGTCCTGGCAGCTCAAAGGCAGGAAGATAAAAGCTGTGGCAGACAGAAGTCCAGGCAGACTCTTGCTTTATCTATCATCAGCCCTGACATTAGCTGATCCAGTCAGGAAGAAAAGGATGAACACATCCAACCATCCACCTCCTTTCCATTTCATTCCAGAGATTCCAACCAAACATGTGACATTCTGATGAGCGCATCTCTGTCAGCTTTTCATTTGAATATCCATAAGAAAAATGAACCTGACATTTTGAGTCTGAGGTTTGCTCGGATTTGTGCACATTGAAAACTGTAGTTGTTCCACATCAACACTCAGCTCCCGTACAGACATTACAGAAAAGCTGGGGAGGGACTCTTTACAAGGGTTGGTAGTGATAGGACAAGGGGGAATGGTTTTAAACTGGAAAGGGGGGTATTTAGGTTAGACATTAGGAAGAAATTCTTCACGATGAGGGTGGTGAGACACCGGCACAGGTTGCCCAGGAAGGTTGTGGATGACCCCGCCCTGGAGGTGTTCAAGGCCAGGCTGGATGGGGCCTTGAGCAGCCTGGTCTGGTGGGAGACGTCCCTGACCATGGCAGGGGGTTGGAGTTAGATGGGCTTTAAGGTCCCTTCCAACCCAAACCATTCTATGACTCTATCATTATTTTTCCATAGATCATCTTATAGTAGTAAAAATACTACTGTAGAGAACACAATACCAATGTATATCTACACTATAATGACATCAGGATCCAAAACTCGTAGCTTCTGTAGTCTTGCATGCAGCTTATTAAACACTGTATTCTGCATTTAATTGCCTAGACAAACCTAAAAGTTTTTAAGATTACAGATGGGTATACACAACCCCCACATGCAAACAAACATAAATAAATATATTACTTCCAGTGTGGACCCCTCAAAAAAATACTGTAACACTTCTTGGCTAAATAAAAAGTAAACAGATCACATAAAATGGTATTTTCATATATTGACTTACTTGGCAAACCATATATTCTGTATCTGAAAAAGGCCAACTGTATTAGTTTGTTAATACCAAAGCCCTGTATCTCAATCAATATTTGTAAAGACTCCAAATAAGAACTGTGATACTTTTGTTTTTAGAAGCCAATATCCCTTGACTCGCTGCTGCTACTAAGATTGGACTCATTTGTTTAAATATTTCAAGGCTCCTAAGTGACCCCACCACTGCACGAACCAGGACCCAGTGTGATCATGCTTTGCTTTTCAAGGTATTTTGCAGGTACATCTCAAGCACAACTTGCCTCAGAGAGTTGAGATTGTTCAGCCTAGAGAAGAGAACGCTCCAGGGACACCTTATAGCAGCCTACCAGTACTTAAAGGTGGCTACAGGAAAGCTGGAGAGCGACTTTTTATCAGAGAGTGCAATGATAGTTATGAGGGGTAATGGTTTTAAGATGAAAGAGGGGAGATTTAGATTAGATATTAGAAAGAAATGTTTTACTGTGAGGGTGGTGAGGCACTGGAACAAGTTTTCCAGAGAAACTGTGGATGCCCTGTCCCTGGAAGTGTTCAAGGCCACACTGGATGGGGCTTTGAGCAACCTGATCCAATGGAAGGTGTCCCCACCCATGGCAAGGAGGGGTGAAACTGGATGATCTTTAAGACGTCTTCCAACCCAAACCATTCTATGATTCTATGAAAAATAGTCTCAATCATGTAAGAGAGGGAGACAAACCCCTCACTGTAAGTAAAGCCACAGCTTCTAAAGCAACACCTTGTAAACCAAGGAGTCATTAAACTCTTCAGTGAAATTCCAGGAAAAAGCTTGCACTTAATCCACGTGATGAATCTGCAGAGTAATATTGCAACTGAGAAACAAGCAATTTAAAGACAGGTCCCAGCAGTCATCCACCACCAGATGCAAAGGACAATCTGCAAAAGAGTTTACAAATACCAACGCATAGATAGTGCCTTAACCAAGTTCAAGTTTCAGTGCTGAAAGCCCCAGGGCCATCCAGCAGCATCCGGCAGACGGCTTGGTGAAACCAAGAGAGGAGGAACACGTTGGGCCAGATTTTGTCAAGGCTTTAGGAACCACCACGACAAAATTCCTGCTGTAAGTCCTTTTGCAGCTTATGCTCTGCAAAAGCTCTTGTGTTGGCAGTTACGGTTTGTGCTAGTAGGTCCACGCTGCTTTTATATTTCATCCATTCTTTACAACTTTATTTGCATATTGTCCATTGGAATGGAAACTGCTCAGGCTGCCGCTTCCTTGACTACTGTAAGGTGCCCAACCCATCAAGAAGGGAAATTATAACACTCACAGCACACAAACCTTGGATCCATCTAGCAGAACTGCCTGGTGCCTTCATGCAGTATATGAGAAATACATACTGAGGGTGTGCAGATAACAAAAACTCCGACTTCTTTTTCTGCAATACCAAGCAACATAATCTCTAGCACAGGCTCGGTGTATGCATTTTTACAAGCAAGTCCCTCCATTCCACTCAGAGGAACAGCAGCATATGTGCTTCCACATAGTACAATCTAAACTTACACCACTACTGACCTCTGTTTCCCTCCTTGAAAAAGAGGAAAAGCAGCTTCCTAATACAGCCACAGACTTCGTCCCACCACACCTGCTTTAGCAAATAAGACTATAACATCCAAGTTGCATTTTTAACACTTCATCCATAATTGCCTCTCATTTCTACCTGTCCAGATAAAATAGCACCCAACTTCACACTATCAACTAGTAAAGCTTCTTCCTGTCAAGTCCATCTAGACAAGCATCACATGCTTCCACCTTCATCTGTTTGCACCGGTTTTCCGAATTAATTTTTAAATTTCATCACACTTCCTTTCCATATTCCTGGCTACAATGCCCAGCTCTCTAATACCAGGAAGTCTCTTTGGGTTTTCATGTTTCAAGCCTTTCAGAATCCATCCCACCTAGTTTACCAGGAAATGTTTCACACTGCCTCTCCACCCCAACGCAAAAGCTTATGCCACTCAGAGACCTGTTCATGTGTCTTCCTTCTGAAGAAAAGCACTCTCTTTGTAACCTTCCCCTGCCCTTTACCCAGGGTTTCAGCTTTCAGTGTCGATCCAAGGCCTGTGCTGAACACAGTGCAACTGCACGACCTTGGCTCCAACTTCTGAGGAAGCTGCTATGTTCTAAGAAACTGCAGAATAGAGCCACGCCAAGAAAGCTACAACTGCAGAGAGATAACATTTGAGACATGGATCATTAGCAGCACAAGCACTCGGGAGAAGAAACACAAACATAAAAAGGTGTAAGATCCTAAAAAAAAAACAAACCACCACCAGGGAGCCAGAATGCAGCAACTCAGCAACTCTGACCCACAGAGGCTGACCCTTCCCCTCCTGAGGGATGCCTGCCTGGTGTGTTAGCAGGGGTGGTGAGCAAAAGAATACTTAACCTAGCAGCTCATTAAAGCCTCACTGTTCCTTTCGTGCATGCTAGCCAATAACTGTTTAACATTTTTATGTTGTACCTACCCTGTCTGTAGAGTCTCTTTAAACGCAGCAAAAAGTGCCCTAAGTGGCACAGGCAGGGGATTACACTATTGTTATCAGAAAACCAGACTGATGTTGGTTTTCCTCCCCTGAAACTCCTCTTAAATTTTGTCATACTTCCCACCAGAGCTTAAGCAGCTGGAGAACTGCAATCACCAGGTATTGCAACGATCCAAATGATCTTATTGCTTTGAATATTCCACCCCACCTGCTCAAGCCAAACTGGCTCCCATCACATATTCAGATTAGTCTCCAAACTTAAAAGTAAACTTTCTTACAGTATGACATACACAACAGAGTTCTGAGCGAGACTACAAGCTTGCTCACATAGCAACCAGTCTCTGCCTTTACTGTAATAAAACATAACATGTTCCCACTCCTTTACCATTGTTTACTGCTCCTCTTGGCCGATACAAGCGCTTGTAGGACAGTGAGGTAAACCAGATAATTAGAATGATCGATCATAAGAAAAATATGGCCTGCTCATTCTTTTGCTAGAAAGGGTTATCTTGAACCCAAACCCTCTCAGCAGCGAGCTCACACTGGGGCGGGGGGGGAATTCACACAGAGCCCCGGGGGGCAAGAGGGGCTCACAGAGACCCCAGGGTGGAGAGAGGAAGAAATGGGGCTCACACAGACCCCCGGGTCCGGGGGGGGGGGGCAAAACGAGGGGTTCACACAGACCACGGGGCGGGATGGGGGGCATGGGGGGCTCACACAGACCCCGGAGGCAGATGGGGGACATGGGGGCCTCACACAGACCCCCGAGGGGCTCACACAGACCGGCCCGCGAAAGCATCGGGTACCGCCAGCCCCAGGTGCCCACCGGGAGGGGGGGCTCGCTCCCGAGCGCCGGGCCCGCGGGGCCGCCGAGAGCCGGTGGCGGCCAGGCCCCTCGCGGCAGCAGCGATCTCCCACCACGACACGGAGCGGAGAGACCCCCGCCCGGAGCCGCCGGGCCGCGCGCAGGGGGCGGCGGGGGGCGTGGCCGCGGGGGGGGGGGGCGCATCCCCCCCACCCCAGCCCTTACCTGCGGACGCGCCGCTCCCTGCCCAGCGCGCACGCGCCGCCCGCCGCCTTGCGCATGCGCCCCGGGGGGAGGGGAGGGTGCGTCGCGCGGTCCTAGCGCCGCCGGCACTGTTGGGTGGGGAGGGGCTGTGTGGTCCTAGAGTTGCCAGCACCGGTGAGCGACGGGGAGGGCAGCGGCCCGCGGTTCTAGCGCCGCTGGCATGGGGGCGGCTGCATGATCCTAGCGCCGCTGGCTCTGCTGGGCGGGCGGGCAGGGAGGGCTGTGCCGTGCCGTGCGGTCCTAGCGCCGCCGGAACGGGGTGGGGAGGTGGCGGGGCTGCGCGGTCCTAGCGCCGCCGGCAGCGGTGGGCGGGGCGGCTGCGCCGGGACGCACCGCCCCCGGAGCGGTTCCCTCAGGCGGGGCACGGGGCACAGCGGCGGGGAGGCTCCTCCCCGGGCCGGCCGGGTCTCGGCTCTCCCCGCGGAGCCCGACACTCCCGCCCTGGTGGCAGCCAATGGCCCCTCCGCCAGCGGAGTCTCGCGGGCCGCCCCAGGGCCGCTGCGCCGCCGCCCCCCCCGCGCCGGCGGCGGAAGCAGCAGCGGGGCGGCCCCCCCGGAAACCCGCGCACTCGTGACCGCGCAGCGCCCGGGACGCCCCGCTGCCACCGGCCCCCGCACTCGCAGGTACGGCGGGTGTGCCGGCGGGAGGAGGGGTCTCGCGGGGTCCCGGGGAGCTGGGAGAGGGGGGCTTCCGCATGGTCTCGGTGGGCGAGGGTGGTCCCGGGGTGGGAGGGGGGGATCTTGCGGGTGCCCGGGGAGGCGGGAAGGAGAGGGTCCCGCAGGGTCCCAGGGGGGCGTCCGCGGGTGCCCAGGGCAGTGAGCAAGTGGGTCCCGGAGGAGGGGGAGGATGTCTCTCGGGTGCCCGGGGAGGCGGGACGGATGGGCGTCCTGTGGGTGCTTGGGGAGGGGGGCCCCACCGGTTCACAGTGGGAGGGAGGCAGGGGATCCTACGGGTCCTGGGGATGCGGGCAGCCCCCCCGGATGGAGGGGGTGTGCGGGAAGCTGAGGATGCGGCACCTCGGGGTGTCGGTGCCCGAGGAGCAGGGGTGTCCTGGGGATTGGAGAGACTTGGAGGGAGAAGGGTACGTCTTGTGGGGGATTCGGTGGCAGCAGGGGGTCCTGGGGGTTGGAGGGTCCCGGGGGTCGGGGGGAGGTCCTGAGAGGGAACTCAGTGGCAGCACGGGGTTGTGGATATCGAAGTGTCCAGGGGGGCGTACTGGAGGTGACTCGGTGGCAGTGGGGTGTCCTGAGGGCTGGAAGGTCTTGGGTGGGACTTGGTGGCAGTGAGGGGTTCTGGGGATCAGAGTGTCTCAGGAGTGGGGATCCTGCTGAGGACTCTGGGGCAGCAGGGGCTGCGTGCCTCTGCCTGTCCTGGCATAGGCTCACAGTGACCCGCTGGGTGCCCCAGGATGAAGGCAGCCGGAATGCTGCGGCAGATCTCTGACTTCACGGACTTCAGCCGAGGCCATCTGCTGCGAGAGCTGCTCTGCCAAGGAGAGGAGCCCAGCCACGTCCAGACCAGCCCTGATGGGCAGCACCTTATGGTCTTGCAGAAGAGCCGGCCGCCACCCCAGCCCCGTGTGGTGACCTTCCAGCGCCATAGCATGTGTGGAGCCCAACTGGAGAGGAACTGGCAGCCACCCCAGCCAGCCCTTGTGGGACTGCTCTTCCTGCAGAGCCCTGGGACCCTGAGTTCCTGGGTGTTGGCCCTCGTCTGGGAGCACGGCCGGACCGAGGTCTGGCGCTTCATGGTGGCTGTGGACTGGCAGTTGCTGCAGACACTGGAGCTCTGCCAGGGTGCCCGGGCACGAATCGTCTCCGTGTGCAGCCAGGGAGCCAGCCTGGTGTGGTGTGAGGAGAGGCCTCCCCTGGATGCCCACTCGGACATGAGCAAGTGTGCCTTCAGGTTCTGTGTGTGCACCCGTGCTCTGGAGGTGGGGGAGCAAGGTGTGCAGCTGGGCCCTGTAAGAATAGTTCTGCACAACAGCCCTGAGTACAAGGTCCTGGCCTCCCCCCAGCACGTCTTCCTACTGCCTGCCACTGCCAGCTTTGCCACTACTTCCAAATTCCTCCTTATCTGGCATCCCGAGAAGGCAAAGCTCACCATCACAACCCCCTCCACAGGCTTTGTCCACAGCAAGGTGCTGCACTCCAGTAGCGAATCAGACTTCAGGAAGCTCTTGCTTGGCTCTGTGGGTTTTCTCTCAGGTTTGGCACCTCTGGACATTCACACCCCTGCTGTGTCCAACAGTGGGGGTCTGCTGCTGGTAAGCACAAAGGGGGCTGTGAGCATGGTGGAGCCAGATGGGACACAGAGGCATATCTTTGACTTGGAGGGGGGAACTCTGGCCAAAGGAAGTCCTGTCCAGCTGAAGACCTTTGGCAGCATCCTGGCCTGCGTGCTGGCTGGGGTTCTGTACCTCGTCGACCAGAACAGTGGAAGGCTCATAGAAAAGAAAATCCTGAGCATGAAAGAGGTGCATCTCCTGGAGTTCCCGGGAGAGGAGGGGGACATCCAGCTCCTCAGTCAGACTGGCATATACAGCTTTAGCTTCTCCAAACCTGAAGACAGCAGCAGGCCTGAGCTGTGCCTAGTGGAGATGGTGTTTGAGGAGGCCTGCAGATACTACCAAAGGAGGAGCCTTAGTAGCTCCAAGCTGACAGTGGAGAAGTTGAAGAAAGGTGGTGTATTCCAGGCTCCTGTGGCCCTTGCTACCATCCTTCAGCACAGCCTCTGCCAAAAGCAGAAGCCATCCCAAGGCCTCCAAGACACTTATACCAAGCTCTTGAGCACAATGAGCCTAGAGCTGCAGAGCTACATGAGCCTGGAGCTCCTCAAGACCTGCGTAGTTTGTGCCCCAGAGAGTGAGGTGGAAAGCTACTGCGAGGAACTGGTGGAGCAGGAGGTCAGCCGCATTCTGCACTCTGACATGGACAAGGACAACTTGGCCTACCTGAATTCCATCTTTACCTCCTTCCCCAAGGCTGCCTGGAAGGCCACGAGGAGCTGCCTGCAGCTGCAGCAGAATGGGGATGGACTCTTGGTAGCCAGGGCCACCCCAGAGGTGTGGAAGAAGGTCCTGGGAGGGCTGCAGCAGGAGGAGGTGGGTCAGAATGGGGTGGTCCCGCTATTTGAGCTTATCTGTGCCTCCTTCCTGAGGTTCAAACCCAAGTGGCTGCCCAGTTTTGTGGAGCTCACCCAGCAGTACGTTAGCATCTCTTGGGCCTACAGCAGCAAGGAGGGCCCAGAGGGCCAGGTGCCACTGTACAAGAGAGCACTGGGAGTACTGGCCAGGAAGAGCAAGCGCAGCGAGGCAGATGATGAGATGGAGCTTGAACTGCTCCTCTGCAGCAAGAGGCCCAAGGCTGTGCTGCAAGCTCTGCAACTTCTCATCCACCTGAAGCGGTGGCAGCGGGTGGTGGAGGTGGCAGAGAAGTTCTCCAAGCTCAGCCCCCTGCTTAATAAGGAGATATTCACCACGCTGCTGACAGAATTTGCCCAGCACCGGGAGCTGGACCCTTATCTAGACACACTGTGGCTGCTGTGCCCTGCTGAGCTCACTGCCTCAGACATCCTCACAGTGGTCCTGCAGCATCTTCCTCACTCTCAGGAGGACCCAGTGCCCTTCTCCAGCGAGGGCAATCAGCTGACTGTAGGCTTGCTCAAGCCACTGCTGCAGAGGGTTGTGCAACGTCCCTGCATCCAGGAGGAGATGTACTCAGATGCTTTGCAGAGCCCCACCTTCCCCCCTCCCACCCCACCCCGAGAGCACAAGATCCCCTCAAAAGCAGCAGCCGATGATGCCCCTCAACCAACCATGGTGAGGACTTCCTCCCCCTCAGCGCTGCTACAGGGTAACACTGTGTGAAGGGGGGAAGCACAACAGGATCCCAGGCCTTGGGTGCACAAGGAGGAGGGGAAAGCCACATCCACCCCAGGAAATCCTGCCCTGCCTGGCAGTACAGAAGCCTGCTCCCTCTGAAGCCTCGCTGTGGTGGCATCTTGAAGAGTCCATCAGATGACTTGGTTGAGGGTTCTCACTTGAAGCCAGGACAGGCTTTCAGGCTGTTTGTAACAAGTGCAATTGTCCGTGCCCCAGTGGAGGAGCAGATGCCAGGTGCATTTGCAGATGAAAGCGCTGGCTGCACTACAGAACTTGCTCTCTGCCCAAAGCACTTTGGTTTTTGTTTGCTTGGCTCCTTTATAACTTCTACTTCCCTGATACTCTAGGAGTGCTGGTGGAGTGGTGAGCAAGGACACACAGTCTTTCCACCCGTTCTCTGCTTGAAGGGTTGGGTGCTGCCTCCAGGTTCTGCCTGTGAGAAACTGGGCTGTTTCTTGCAGTGGGGTCACTGGGTCCTGCTGCTCTGGGCTCAGTCAGATGCTCAGTGCCAGTGTGGCACAGCTCTGTGGCACTGGGGGTCCCAGCACACGCCTTGGCAGCTGCAGCACTCTGTGTGCTGTCTCACTGCAATTCCTCTGGGATCGGTCCTGTAGCTGTGACCAATTGCAGCTCCTTAGCTGAAGAGAGCAGCCTAATTCCCTTATCTCTCTATCCCAGACGGGTACCCAAACTCTCTTCTGAGCTGACAAGTTGGCAGCAGCCTATGCAAGCTTGGGGCTGGCCCTGCCTCTGCCTTTTCTTTGTGGAAGCTTAGATTATACTACAGGATGCCCAGACCCTCTGTTCCCATCTCCTCTACCTTTGCCCTTTACACACAAAGGGGCTTTGTCAGGGTTGTCTGGCTCATATTGTGCCTCTGTTTGCAAAGTCAGTGTAACTTGAGAGCAGTCATGCAGGAATATTCAGGTTCCAGCTTTCCCCGGTGCTCACTGCCTGGCCTGCTCCTCTGGGAAGGACATTAACAATGGTTTTGCCCCCTGCGTGCGGGGCTGTGGTGGGTCTGGCAGAGCTTGGATGGGATGGGGGAGATCTTACCTGCATTAGTCCTCATGAGATTGGGGTTGAGTGTGGAAGACACGCTGCTTTCAAAAATAAAGGTTCCTAAAGCAGTGCTGGGGCCATGGTGGATGTTTTGAGGATGCAGTTCTGGTTTGCTTCTGGTGAAAAGTGGCCAAGTTCAACTCACCGTGGTTCTGCCCGGCATGGCTCACTGCTGGCACGTGCTGGGCTCAGAGATCCATCTGTGCCTGGACAGCCCATCCCCTCCGCAGCACTTGGCCCTTCACCAGGGTGGGGTCTATGCAGCAGCAGGCAGGTGACAGTCCCAGAAGAGGCATCCCAGGCAAGTTTGGCAAAGGCTGCTGGGAGCAAGGAGACCTACCTGGCCTTCACTCCCATCTTCTCTGCAGCTGCTTGGTACCCCAAGCAAACTCTAGTGACTGCTGGGGCTTCTTGGTGTGGGTGGTGTGGCTGGCTCCAGGATAGGGCTAAGGGGGAATTTTTGTTCTCAACAGCTGCAATTTATCCCTTTGTTCCTGACTGGAAAAACAGCAACAGGGAGCACCGGGCTAGCCCCAGCAGGAGCCTGCTGCCCTCCACATGCAGCAGCAGAGCTACTGTTGGAGGGAGTGTGGTTTGTCAAACCGCTGCAAAGATGCCGCAAGGGCTCCCCCAGACAAGGGCTCAGCTCAGCAGCAGAAAGTCCCTGTGGTGGAAAAAAAGTCTGGCAAAGGGGAAGAGGAACCACCGCAACAGTTCTCTAGAGGCTGGTTGGCTATTGGTGAGACCTTCCTTATGGTGGCTCTTGTGCTGTGGCCGTGGGGTGCTGTGAGTTTCCCTCCCACACAAGGGAAGTAGATTCTGGCAGCTGCAGCTCGTGTGAGTGGAGGTGACAGGAGAGCCAGTGGCAGCCACTGTGGGCATTACACAATGAGCCATCCTCACCTCTTCCCCAAGCAGCTGCTTTCCCTGTCTGAGGCTACTCAGGAGCAGGAGAATGGACCCAGGCCCTTCTCAGAGTGACAGTTCCAGGAACTGGGATGCTGCTGTAGGGCAGCACTGAACAGGGAGCTGCTGAGAGCAAGTCCCACACCTTGGGAAAGGCTTTGCAGTAATTTAGGGGAAGATTTTCATTGCCAGGGCTGGGTTTGGATGCAGGTGGCCACAAGTGAACAAGGAGGGTCTAGTTCCCTGCCTTCCTGTGCTACCTTTGCAGAGAAGAAAAGGCTACAACCAGAGGTTGAGCAGAGAGGAGGCCAGGCAAGTGGAAACTGAAGCCAGCACAAGTCCTGCATGGGCCAGCGTCCCTGAGACACAGCAAGGGAAGAGGAAGCAGGGACAGGTGGGGACGGTTGTGGAAACCTTCACACACAGACCCTAGACAAGCACAGAATAGTCACAACTTGGAGGTTTGAGTGTCTAGGGTAAGGAAGAGCAAAGGCAAAGCAAGTGGAGACAAAACTGAGCTAAATGTTTTCCAAGGGCGTACCACAAAATCCTGCTCTGAAGACCAGAAAGCATGGGCAGCCCTGGGGGAGCTGGGGCTGAGCCACCCCACAGGACAGATTCAGCTGAGTGGTAGCAAGCATGAGGCTGTCCTTGTGTTCAGAACGGGTGCTGGGGGGAGATATCAGGAGGTAAGGCCAGTGCAGCTTCAGTTAACACCCAAAGGGAAAAATAGCAATAAGAAGATCTGAAGGCAAAGGGGAAAAAGCGATAAAGCAGATGCACATAGCAGAGGGCCAGCTCAGCCCCGTCGTTTTGCTCCTGAGACTTGGACTTTGCAATGAAGGAAGGGAGCCAAGGTGCTCAGTGCATCTCCAGTGCCTGACTCAGCCTTCAGGATGGTCCCTGTGCTTGAGCCAAGGAGCAACCCGGCGCTCACCCTGCCATGGCTGTCACCCTTGGCTTATCTGTGCATGCAGCTCTCACTGTGGCTGTCCAGGCTATGCAGCAGTGTAGGACATGCAGAGGTGGACACTGGAAGTCCCCACACCTGGTAGAAGGAGGAAGGTGCAGGCTGTAGGCACCCCATAAGCTAACTGCAAGTCCACAGATGACACACAGGTTGCTGGAGGGCACAAGGAAAGTGCCCATCAGCTGGAGAGGGCACCTTGTGGACAGGAGGTTCTTGGCATGGCTTTTCCCAGGGAAGAACCTGGCACCCACCCAGGTGTAAGTGCAAAGGTCTGCCTGGTGAGAGGAACATCATCCAGCCCCGGTCATGCTGAGCAGTAGTCCTGCACCAGTCAACAGTCAGTCTGGACTCTGGCTGTGGGCAGAGCATGCTTGGGGCCCTCAAGCTCCAGGCACAGTGACAACTCATGCCAGCAGTGGGGAGCCCTCCCTGCCCCTACCCCTACATTCCTCCATAGCAGTGAGACATGAAGAGCGCAACCGCATGCAAACACCCATTTATTGTTTGGCACTAAAAATCGCCACTTTGGAAAGGGTCCAAAGGGCCCCCTGCAAATATAAATATTCACATTTTTCAAGGAAGAAGCCTGGGTGAGAAGGTTCCCATTGGCCAGCAGCACAGGCTATGGTAGCATGGATGGTACAAGCTGCCCTGAGCCCACAGGGTCCTGACGAGGGTGAAGTCCCCCTTGGGGTAGTGCAAGGGCCAGCCCACACACACACAGTAGGGCATCATCACATAATGGAACTGAGGAGGGAGTTTCAGCTGGGGGGTCCCAGCCTGCTCCTGAAGGAGAAGGAGCAACAATACAGAACAGTCGTGTCCATCACCTCTGTGCCTGTGCCGTGGCAAGCAGGACTAATGCCTGGTGGCAGGCCGAGGGATTTTGTAGTTGAATGCGGGTGGCCTGAAAAAACAAGGTCACGTTTGTCACCCCCAGCCACAGAGAGGAGCAAGGGACAAGTGCAGGGTGCGCTGGGATGGCCAAGTGTCATCCCACCCCTGTCACCCAGCTTGGGGGAAGCTGAGAGCAGCAGCACCTCTAAACTTAGGGTGTGGGAAGATGATGGGGGGACCCCAGAACAGTCTGTGCTGCATCAGTCTCACCTTCCCAATCCTCCCCTGGTACCAGCACCCTCCTTGGCGAGCACTCACCCTGTTCCCCTCCTCACCCCCTTCTCAATGCTCTGTCCCCGCTCATGCCACAGGAGCTGCCCTTCCCACCCCATACAGGGACCTTGCAATGCTACTTACATCTCAAAAGCTTCATCCCTGGAGGGGAGAAAAGAGACAGGACAGTGTTAGTGGGGCAAGAAGATGCCTCTTGGGACAGCCCAACATCTCCCGGTGAGACAAAGTATCCCTTGGGGCACGCAAGGTGGACACAGGTGGCTGCAGAGGGCTGGAGTCCCTCCCCACTATCCCAGCTACCCCACCTGAACACAGAGCACAGGCTCCTACAACCCTCCTGCACGTTGCTACCCTGAAAGCATCACTGCTCCCTCCCTGGGCCAGCAGAGCAGGGACCCACACTTGGTGGCACACAGCGTCACCGTGCCACAATTTCAGTTCCCCTAAGCTTCCCTAGCAGCTCAGCCCACGTCTCCAAGGCTGCTGGCCACAGAGGGAAGCAAAAGACACCAAAAGGCTGCCAGTGGGGACCCTGGGCATGCTGCAGGTAGGGCACAGGCCAGCTCAGGACCACATCCTGCACACAACATATACAACCCCAGCATAGGTCTTGGGACAGGGCATGGAGTGAGGAGGAGTGGGGCAGGCAGGGAGGAAGGCTGGCTGGGGCCACACTGGGTGCAGGGATGCTGCAAACCCTGGCTCCTCAAGAGGCTGCAACCCTGGAGTCATAGAATTGCTTGATTGGAAAAGATCTTTGAGATCATCACGTCCAAGCATACTTGACCACTACTAAACCAGATCTCTGAGAAACACATCTGCTCGTCTTTTAAACACCTCCAGGGAGTGGAGGGGTGTCAGACAGGTGGCTGGAGAACTAAGATGTAGCCCTCAGCAGTTGGAAAACCAACTGGAAGCTACTCACTACCCTCAGGGGTCTTGGGCTGTGCTGGCAGTGGGGATGGGAGCGAGAGTTGGGGGCAGCCCTGGGGCAGCAGCAGCCCTGGGCACATGAGCGAGCACCACACAGTCATGGCAATGCTGCCAACCATGCAGTGCAGTGCATTCTGCACAGCATCCAGCTGTGCTCCTGCACAAAAAATGGTGCAAAGCGGAGCAAGTCGGGTGGCAAAACCCTAAGCCAGGCTGGGGGCTGCAGCCTGTGCTGTGCGAGCTGGGCTCTGAGTGGGCTCTCATGCACCTTCAGCTGCCCAAAGAGGAGTTGCAAAGCAGGCAGAGCCTGGATCTTCTCCAAAACATCTCCATCCTCAGAAACTGAAGGTCCCAACCCACCTCCCTGGTCCCCCCCAGCCCATGTTACTTCAGGATCAGCCCCACAGGCTGCCATAGGGCACATAAGGGTGCAGTTTGCAGTGTACAAGGGGGACCCAGACCCAGTATGGTCACAGGGTGCAGGTGGCTCCTCACCTGTAGACATCGGCAAACTTCATGCGGCGGTAAAATTTGGCGAGTCTGACAGCCAGGACGATGCTGGGCAGCAGGAAGAAGGTGCACCAGCCCAAGCTGAACCAGAAGGCATTCTGTGTGCAGAGAAAGAGCCATCAAGGGCCTAGACAGTGATGAGCAGAGCCTCTTCTGCTCTCAGAAACCCCAAAGACCACCCACCCACCCCTTCTTGCAGCCTGGCCTTTGCCCTTAGCCACAGCTATCCACTGGGGAGATGCTGAGCCCTGCTTGCTTGGGACAGAAGTGAGTACCCCTCATCCTGAGCAACAGAGGAACAAGGGGACCTCATTGCCACACAAGTGTCACCCCACACACTGCTGCCCCACTCACCAGAGAGTCCAGGATGTAGTCACAGGTGATGGTCTCCACATTATCCAGGGTCTGAGCTATGGGCTTGCAACGTGCCACATCTCTAGTCAGCTAGGGAGGGACACAGTGGGGACAGGACCTGTCAGTGTCCCCAGAACCCTGCAGGCCATCCTCCCTTCTCCCCATACCAATTAGGAAAGCTCAACTCACACTGCTCTTGGCCCAGGAGATGTAGGTCTCAAAGAAGTACAACAGCTCCTCCATGAAGGCCCATGTCTTCTGAAGTGACAAGCAGAGAATGCAGATGCTGCACCCCCAGCCCACTCCATGCCCCATGTCCCCTCTGCATCAGGATCAGGGCTGTCAGATGACTTCAGACCAGCAGCAATGGGCCTGCAAGCCCCCTCCTGCCCCAGCTTCTTGCCTGGGGTGCCATAAGGGGAGGGGGCACACAGGAGTGCAGGGGACCCCCCAGGGAAGATGACAGGGCAGGAAGAGCAGCCAGACATTGCTTGGCATCCCCGCGCAGAAGGAGATCTTGCTGTGGGGCTCTGGTCACACCACCAATGGGTGGCCCAGCGGAAGGGCAAGGCAAACTCACGTTCTTGATGATGTTTGCTGTCTCCCTGTCCAGGAACTCCTGGGCTTCAGTGGCTTTGTCCAGCACAGTGATGGTCTGCGCCTGGGTGAAAGGTACTCTCAGCAGTGTGATGGGGGAAGTGGGGTCCCCACATCTCCCCCACCTTGCCTGGAAGCAATCCCTGAAGGCACAAAGTCTCGGAGCTGTGGTGTCCCCAGCAGTCACATGCTGGCAGTGCCCGAATACCCTTGGGTGGAGGGAGCCTGCACCTGGCAGAGTCCCTGGCATGTGCCCCCTACTGTGCATGCTTGGGGAGCCCCACCAGTCCCCAAGACTGCAGGTTAGCCCCCACTGTCTTCACCGTGGGACCTCAAGGGTTCTTTGCAGGGCACGTTGGGCTGGGGTGCGCTCAGCTGCAGCTTACCTGGAGCTGGGCAGCCTCACGCTGCACCGAGTGGATGTTCTCCTTCAGGCTTTGCTGAGGATGGAGAGAAGAGGGTCAGAGGTATGGATCCAGTGGCTCAGCTGAGACCCCATCAGCAGGCTCCAAGCTCTGGAGGAGCCCAAACCAGCAGCCCCAGGACCTTCCCCACTGCAGCATCGCTCACCAGCAGCACAGAGAAACTCATCTGCATCTCCTTGTCCAGCTCCCTCAGCTGGCGAGCATCAGCCTTCAGGTCGTCTCTCACATTCACACCCTGGAGGTGGAGGAGCTGCAGTCAGTGTTGCCCGCACCCAGCACAAGTTCCCTACCCCATCGCAGCCATCTGGAGATGGCTGGAGAAAAGATCTGGGAGAGGGTGAAGGACCTCTCCTCGGCCCCCAGGCAGGTTGGCGGAGGAACACCTGCAGCCAGTGGCTTTGGGGACAGGATGGCCATGGCCCCAGGGTACCACAGCCTCTCACCACTTTGTCTGCCAGCTGCTCCAGCTCTGCGGCCAGATCTAGGAGGCTTCCCTTGGTCATGTTCTGATTCAGCTGGAAAAGGCAGAGACAGAAATGTGAGGATGGAGAATGGGGCTTACAGGAGGGGCTGTACCCTATTCCTGCAGGGCCTCCTGGGTGGGAATGTGCCTGGTTATCACACAGTATCACAGTATCACAAGGTTGGAAAGGACCTCTGAGATCATCAAGTCCAACCTATAACCTAACACTAACACCAACACTAACACCAACCATCATCTAAACCATGGCACTCAGTGCCTCATCCAGTCTCCCTTTAAACACCTCCAGGGTCGGTGACTCCACCACCTCCCTGGGCAGCCCATTCCAATGGCCAATCATCCTTTCAGTGAAGAATTTTTTCCTCATATCAAGTCTAAACTTTCCCTGGTGAAGCTTGAGTCCATGCCCTCTGGTTCTGTCACTGGTCACCTGAGAGAAGAGACCAATCCCTGCCCAAATACAACCTCCTTTTAGGTAGTTGTAGAGAGCAATGAGGTCTCCCCTGAGCCTCCTCTTCTCCAGACTAAACAGCCCCAACTCCCTCAGTCGCTCCTCATAGGGCTTGTGCTCCAGCCCCTTCACCATCTTCGTTGCCCTCCTCTGAACACATTCCAGTATCCTAACATCTTTCCCAAACTGGGGGGCCCAGAACTGGACACAGTATTCAAGGTGAGGCCTGACCAGTTACCCCAAGGAGTGACACAGCTGGCAGGGGACAGACATCCTGTGAGCCTGTGGTGGGACTTCCACAGCAGAAAAGAGGAGGGAGCACTGGATCCCCTCAGGATGTATCTGGACCCCCCAGTCACAAATCCAGGCTGCCCCCAGCCCACCTGCTCCAGGATGGATGTGAAACTGGGGGGCTGCCCAGCCTTGCTGGCATTCAGCAGCATGTCTTTCTGGCTCTGGCTGAGCAGGGAGATGGGGCTCAGGGTGATGTTCATCTTCTCAAAGGCCATGGAGATCTCTTCTTTGTACTGCTGGAGCAAGAGGAGCCAAGATGGGTATGGTGCTGTCCCCTCACTGTCTCCCCCAGCACCAGACCTGCACCCTCACTGCTGTCCCCCAGACCCTGACATGCCCACACTCACCTGGCTGATGTTCAAGGCCTCATCCAGAGACACTCTCTGGTCCAGGTGGAGCATTTGCCACAGGGCAGCATCTCGCTGACACTGCCTGTAGGAGGTGGACATGGGCATGAAAAGGCGCAGGCAAGGGCCACCCCCTCCCGGGAGCACGCCCTCAGCACCTGGCTCCTTCCCTAGCATCAACACCTGCACAGAGCCAGGGCAGGTAGGGCAAGGTGCCCCCATGCCGGGGAACATCCAAGGCCACCCAGCAGCTACATCCCTCCCCAAAGACATGGTGCCTAGGCTGGGACTCACCTGTACATCTCCGAGATGTTTGTGGTGCCACCCTCCTGGCCCAGAATGTCCGACAGGTTTAAGCCAGGGATCAGGCCAGGAGTGTCCAGGAGCTGAGAGCAAGGGAAGAGATGGAAACGAGGCACAGTGCAGGGCAAGACACCAAACAACCCTCTGCTCCACCAGCAGCCCTTGGAAAGGCAGCAGGGTCTCTGGGCAGGGATTTCTCCCCACAGAAGCTCACCTGGAAGAGCTGCTGGCTGCGCCAGGACTCACAGACAACCACGTAGATGTTCCCCCCCAGCACAAAGGTGATCAGCACCAGGAGCATCAGCAGCCAGGAGAAGATAAAGCTGAAGCCAGCCCCTCTGCCAGGACAGAGATGCTGTCAGTACCCAAAGCCCCATGCCCTGACATTGATGCTTGCATTGCCTCCAGCTCACAGAGTCCACAGCCTGCACACATCTTTTCCCCCCAGCAATTCCAGGAAGCACCACCACTCCCACAAGCACATCTCTGCTCTGCCTTAATTCCCTGGAGCATGGCGGGGATGTACCCTGAGCCTCAAACTCTGGCATAACTACCCCCAGCTTTGCCAGCCACCACCCACCCACAGAGCCGTAGGACCATGCTCACACTGCCAGGTCCCACTGGGAAAGGGTGAACGAGCTCCACTCAAATGCCTTTCACCGGCACCATGTTTTACCCTTGTGTTTACTACCTGCATAGTGAGCTCCCATGGGGCAGGCTGTTAAGCTGCAGAAATTTGATGATTTAGGAGCTTAAGCATCCCCAGGCCAGCCCTGCCCACCCATACCACCACTCCCACTCATGTCCTTGGCATCCAAGGGAGCCTCACGCCATGAAGAAGTTCCCGCCAGCATTGGAGACGCTGCTCCTCTGTGTGGGCAACACGCTTTCTTTCAGCCCCAGGGGCCCCAGCAGCAGCCCCATAACGTTGCAGAGAACCACCAGCAGCACCATGGAGCATAAAACAACACACACAATCCACCTAGGGCAAGAGGAGGGGCTGGGGTCAGATAGCAGGACCTGGCACCTGAGTGGCAACCAGCATCCCATCAGCTGCCTTCTCAGGGAGGAAAAGGCCCCCCCAGGCACGCTGCAGAGAAGGGTCACAGGTGGCCACAAGGCACAGCTCTGACTACCCACAGCCCCACCACTTAGCAAGTCCCCAGTTCCAGCAACTGGAGGACTGAGAGCCTGAGCTTTTCTGGACAAGGGTGCTGGGGAATGCAGCAGCTCCTTGCCTACCTGATCCCATCCAAGGTGATGACCGGTTCCCTGTACCCCTCCAATGCTGATGTGGTGTTGCCCACAAAGGCCTCAACATTCTTCTCCACATCCAGGAGGGGCAGCTGCTCCTGCAAGCTCCTGATCTTCTGCCTGATGAGGCCCAGCTGGTCCTGGGTTTCTGCAGGAGATGAGGACAGATTGGTGCTGTGAACTGCTGCCTGGGTCCTGCTCGTCTAGGGCAGGTGTGCCTCGAGGAGCAGGGACTGGGAGAGGATTGAAAAGGGGTGGTTTTAGTCAAGGATGGCATCAGTGTGACAGCACATGGGGTCTTCCAGACAGCCAGGGCTGCAGGCAGTGAGGTGGCAGCAGGGGAGGCCTTGGGCAGAAATGGCATGAAAAGAGAATATGGAGAGCCCTGGGAAATGAGGAATTTGGCCTATGGGGGACAACGCCCTGCTTACTTGTCACCACATCCTGGGACTGCTCTTGCACCTTAGCAGGGGTCGTTTCCAGTGTGCTGTTAACCTGTGTCCAGGGGGGTATGGCATACAGAATCAGAATTGTTAAGGTTGGAAAAGACCTCTAAAACCATCAAGTCCAACTGCCAGCCCAACACCACTGTGCCTAATAAACCACATCTTGAAGCACCACACCTACACACTTCTTGAACCCCTCCAGATATGGTGACACCATCACTTCCCTGGGCAGCCTGTTCCAGTGCTTCACCACTCTTCCGGTAAAGAAATTTTTCCTAATATCCAATCTGAACCTCCCCTGGTGCAACTTGAGGCCGTTTCCACTCGTCCTATTACTGGTTACTTGGTTGAAGAGACCAGCACCAACCTCACTGCACCCTCCTTTCAGGCAGTTAGAGAGAGCAATAAGGTCACCCCTCAGCCTTCTTTTCCACAGACTAAACAACCCCATCTCCCTAAGCTGCCCCTCATAAGAGTTGTGCTCCAGACCCTTCACCAGCCTCGTCTCTCCTCTGGACACACTCCAGCACCTCAATGTCTTTCTGTCCACTGAAGGGCCAAACTCATGTTTCTGCTTGCAAGACCAGGGCTGAGCAAGCACATCCCCCCATCCCCAGATCCTGGCAGCAGGGAGTGGGCAGGCTCTGGCCCAGGCAGACCTGCAACCAGCAAATCCCTCTATGCAACAGCAATTAACTGGTGGGGCTGTTCCCAGCCATCTCCTCACAGCACAGTCCCAGCAGCTTCAGGAGCACCCAAACCTGTGCCTGGGAGTCAGGGGACCCCTTACCTTCTGTAAATCAGCTGCTATGTTGGAGCCAGACACGTTACCCAGTGCCTCCAGCTGCTGCTCCACACTGGGGAACTGTGGGGAAGAACCTGGGGTGAGCGGGCTGCGTGGGGTTGGGGAAGGGGTTGTGGGGGCCTCTCATCCACACCCTGCCCCTCCTCACCGTGCTGAAGTTGGCAGTGAGGGCGAGGCCATGCAGGGACACGTTGCCGCAGGGCTGGCCGCAACGCTGCAGGGTCTGGTTGATGCCCTCCCGCAGGTTGCCCAGCTGCTGGCTGTAGTTGCTCTGCAGCTCCTCAAGGCGCGGGCGAGTACCAGCAATGCTGCTGAAGGTGGCTGCCAGCGCCTCTATCCCTGGGGAGACAGTGGGGTGTTGGGGTCTCATCCTGCCAGTGCGATAGGGACTTGTCTTCACGCAGCTGAACCTTGGGGACCCATCAAAAAATGCAACATAGAGGCACGGACCCCCCAAAAGTCCCCAGTCTTTGCCCCGGGCTGTGACTGGGAGGCCGGACAGACCCTCTCCCCCAGGAGCCTTACCCATGCACCCGCTCCAGCTCTCAGCCCCCTCCAAGGCCATACCAGCCCCCAGGGATGTGGTCACTACCTTGCAAGAGACTCTGGAGGGATCCTAGAGCCCCCTCCATCCTCTTCCTGATGCCAGAGATGATCATGCCGCCCAGATTGGGCCCAATGTCTGCAGAGATGGGAGAGTGTCAATACGAGGACGCCCAGGGTCCCAGAGCTTGCAGAGGAGCTGCAGAAAACACAGACTCCCCCTCCAGGACCCCACCCTACACTCAACCCCCATGCTGGGAGCAAAGGGGACACTCCCACCCTGCCACCACCCACATCACCCTCCCCAGGGAGATGTCTGAATGGGGAAAAGCAGCAGCTGAAGCAGAGGGAAGCCTGGAGGAGACCTCAGACCCCTTTAGAGACCCCATGAGAACCAGCCCAGAGGCCTCCAGGATTAGCAGCTACCTGCAGGGCAGTGAAGAACAGCCACACAGAACCCCAGCCCCCCATTCCCCACGCTCCCCCAGCCCTGCTGGAGCAGCATCCTGCAGGTTCATGGGGATGCTTGCCCCCATCTCTGTCGCACACCCTCACCCTGCAGGCTGCGGTTGGCCTGGCCCAGCGGGACGTCACTGCTGTCGATGATAAAATTGATTTGCTGCAGGGACAGAGACAGGGTGTCAGTGTAGGTGGGGGTCCTTCGCTACCTCCAGCTCCACTGTTACCTTCCCCAAGGAGCTATTTGGGCTGCTTTCTCCACCTGGCCCTTTGCCCCCCCATAAGGCACTCAGCCAGGACAGGGGAATCCCGCATACCTGGGGAATGGAGGCCACATAGGTGTGAACATTGTCCAGGGTGTTGTTGACATTGGGGAAGGTGCTGTGCACGGCCTGGGAGAAGCGGGTGTTGCTGATGAAGGCGCAGACATCACCAGCCCTACAAGGGAAGGGCAGCAGCATCAGCATGCGAGGAGCGCAGTCCTGATGCCCTCCACTGGGCCCTCTGAATTCATCGCTGAGCCCTGCTTCCAGAGCATTCCAGAGAGTGCCCTGCACACTGACCAAGGGACCAAAGAGGGGCAACAAGGGAAACTGAGGCACAGGGGAGCACGGTGTGAGGCACACCCACATGTCCCATCAGCAAATCTGTTGGGAAGGGTTTGCACCATGCCAACAGGCAGCCCCCTGGGCCAGTCCACCACCACCACCGCTGCGCTGGGATCGGCTCCTGGGAAAAACGGCAGCTTCCTGGCACAACCACCAAGCATTGGCATTTCCACCCACCCTTAGGTCCCATCTGGAGCCCCCTGGCCAGCGCACTCACAGGAGGAGAGCAGAGACCAGCAGGACGGAGGTCCAGAGAGCCTGGCGCCTGCAGCCCATCTGTTGGCGCTGCTTCTGGTACATGCGGCCCCCGCAGTTCCCGCAGCATCGGCAGCAGCAGAAGCAGCATCCCACCAGGGGCACGAGGATGATGAAGAGGAGCCCGATGGCCATGCAGACCAAGAAACCCAGTTCGTAGAGCAGCAGCTGGGAGAGGAAGGTGCCCCGAAGGCTCCTCAGCTTTGAGGGTTCTGTCCACAGCCCCCCTAAGGGGTTGCACATCTCCCGTTGCTGTTGCTCAACACCCAAGGCTCAGCCTTGGAGCAGCACCCACCAGCGTACCCCAGTCCATGATGGTCTGGGGTTGCTGGCTCCCTGCCCTGGCTGCCCACTTACCTCCTGGACTTGCTCCTTGATGGCCTCATCACTCTGGGGCTGCACAAAATCTGTGATGAGTTCTGGGGGACAAGGAAGGGAGAGGGCTGTGAGCAGGTGCTGAATGCTGGGCGGGCTCTCCAGGAGGGCCCCACATCCTGCTCACCCCAGGGAGGGGCTCCTGGCACCGGGCATCACCTCCAGCACTGCACCTCAGAGTGGCTGTCAGTACATGGCATGTTTCTCCCTTCCAGCTCTCCCTCCCCAGCCATCATGTCTCATACCCCTTTTGCACCTAGGAAAAGTGCTGCCAGCCCACAGGCTCTCAAGGGGTCCTTGGAGCAAGGGGATCCTTGCCCCAGCGGGCACCAAGGGCAGGCTCAGGTGAGAACACTCTGGCAACTACATCAGCTGCCCTTGGGCTGCCCTCTTATTTCCCAGCTGCCGGAGGCCATCCACCCAGCACTGCCAGCATGGGATTGCCCATCTGGGGCAAATTCCCACCCCAATGCGGCCTCTTTCTCCCCCAGGGCTTGCCCTGCCTGTGCACCATGGACTCATTACAAACCATGCCAGCACAGAACGCCGTGTGATTGCACCCAGGTATCTGTGTGACACATTCAAGGCCACAAAGCCATTGCGCTGTTTGCCAGTCACACATTTTCCTGTAAGTTTCTGGACAGCAGGGGCCAAGCCCAGCGAAGGAGGAAACACAAGTGGCAGCAGCCACAGTGGGAAACCACCCTCCCCAAAGTACCAGCACTTGCTCTGGGGGCATCAAGCAGCCACAGGGTCCTGGCATCACCCATGCTGACCTGCAGCCTCTTCTATTGGCAGAGCTGTGCCAATAACATCCCATCAGAAGGGAAGGAGGGAGAGCGAGTGCTGGCAAGGGCATACAGGGGCTCCCTCCCGCACTGCTGTGCATGCACTGGCACTGGGACATGCTGCTCTTGGTGGCCCCAAGTCTGGTCCTGCCTAAGCACACCTTGTCACCTGCAAGCACAGAGAGCAGCAAGCCAGGCAAGTGCCCCACAAACTCACAAGCACAGGATTTTCTCTACACCTTTCACTGGAGGCTGGGATGAAAACACCTGGAGGAAGGATGGGGCAGGACTCTGCAAGGTGGCACTGCCACCAAAGCCTGTCCTGGAGCCCACATGAGACTACCCCATAATCATGAGGGAACCCAGTTGGCAGTCCTCAGTGACACCACTCCACTTCCCCCTCCATGCCCCTCCTAACCCAGTACCCCAGCAGATAAATGCTGGCCAGACAGTCACCAGTGCAGGAGGGCTCAGGCTCAACTGGGACACTGCAGCTCTAAGCAGACCCTCACCTCATCGCCAGCCCCCCACCACCATGCACTCACCTACGGGCAGGGTGTTGGGCTGTACCAGCCGCAGGAAGCCATGCACCATCCCCACCAGTCGTGGTGTGCTGCTCGAGGGTGCCTCGGGGCCAGGGCCATACACGGGCTGTGAAATGTTCCCCAGCTCCATCGTGAGAGCTCTGGTGGATACCTGGGCACAGAACGGGGCTGTTGGAGCTGTTTGGGCACAGGGCCACCCAACCTGCCCTGACTCTGAGCAGGAAATGCAGGAAAGAAAAAACAGGCACCTGTCATCTCCTGCCCGGAAGGACAGAGCTGCCAGAGAGCACCTGGGAGGGATGAGAAGTCCTGGGAGCAGCAGGGTGGGGGGCCGAGCAGCAGATGCCCACTAGGACCCAAACGGAGCTGTGGGGGATGAAGCAAGGCTGAATCACTTACCGTGTTCTCCAGCAGCTCTATGAGCCCGTGCCTGCCACAGGGCCCAACCACACAGTGCCAGCGCCCAGGGCTTTTATGGTTTGTTTAAGTTTCAGCTGTGATTGCTGGAAAGCTGCTTGCTAGGGAGGGCGGTGATGTTGGCATCGCCCCACCCTACCCCTGCCACCTCCTGGCACCTCACCACCCTGGCAGCCTCTCTGTGCCCAGGTCAGGGCCACCACCTAGCCATCCCAGCTCAGGCACTGGGAAAAAAAACCTTTCTTCCAACTCAGGGATGGAGCAAGAGCAGGGTTTCCCCTGGAGCTCTGCCCACCCCTCCCGGGGCTTCCAGGTGCAGGGTCGAATCGAGCCCGGTGCAGGGACAGGGGGCAGTCTTCGGTCGGCGGGGAGCGGAGGTGGAGCCGCGGGGCGCTGCCAGAGCTCCAGCCTTGGAGGGAAAATCCCATCTGGGGGGGCCTGAGGCTGCCTCCTGCTTGGGGGGTCGGGGTGGGAGTGGGAAACGGCGGGTGGCTGCGAAGCTCCGTTTGGGAAAGGTGCTTTTGACGCAAAACCTGTTTCTGTGGCTGGAGTTGGTTGGTGCCAAAAATGCGGCCGGTCCCACACATCCCATCCCAAAGGGACGCAGCTGGTACTGCCGTGGCTTTAAACCGCAAGAGGGAAGATTTAAATTACACGTTAGGAAGAAGCTATTCACCGTGAGGGTGGTGAGACACTGGCACAGGTTGCCCAGGGAAGCTGTGGCTGTCCCCTCCCTGGAAGTGTTCAAGGTCAGGTTCGATGGGTCCTTGACCAGCCTGGTCTGGTGGGAGGTATCCCTTCTCATGGCAGGGGGGTGGAACTGGATGATCTCTAAGGTCCCTTCCAACCCAAATCATTCTATGATTCTATTATTCCATGATCCTGTATCTGCTCCTGGGGGAGACCCCAGCTGCTGCCACATCCCACCCCAGCACCCTGCATCTGCTGCAGGAGGAACCCTAGCCCCTGCCCTGGCCCACCTGGGCAAGCCCCCTGTCCTCAGTGCCCAACCCCTCTATCCCATGCCTAGGGGATGCTCTCCCCTACCCCACAGAGCCCCAGTCTGTCCCTACACTGCCAGCCCCAGTGCTGGCCCCTCCAGCAGCACACCCTGCCACTGCTCCTGTGCCCATAGTGCCCAACACTGCCCACCTTGCCCCCATGCCAGCCCTCAGCTGTGCCCCACACCTCCCCAGGACAGCTGGTGCCCCCAGCGTGGTCCTTGGCCCCATTCCGTTGTCCCTGCATGGAGCACCATGTGCTGTTGGATGGACACCATGTGCTTTTGGGTGGGCACCACTCTGGGTGACCCATACCCACACGTCCTTTGCACAGCCGGGCTCCTTGGCCCCCCAGCACCAATCGCTCCCTGGCCGCCACTTCCCCGGTTACTGCTTAACTTTCCCCGGCACAAGCAGGCGTCACCACTCCCTATGACCTTGGGCAAAGGTGATAAGGGAAGAAGGAAAAGCTGGTAAGGGAAAAAGGAAGCCCTGCCTCAGGTTTTCCTCCTGGCCTAGCCCAGATGGGTGCAAGATGTCATGCAGAACCCTCTGGCTTGGCACGGGGACAGGGCAGTGGAGGACACAGATGCCCGCCTCGAAAAAAGAAAACAAATAAAAAGGACAAAGTTCAGCAAGTTTCTCATAAGCTGGGGCTGAGGTGGGGAGGGAGGTTTGAGCTTTCCTGCTCAGACCTCAACATCAATGTGTTGCCAGCTCCCTGGAGCAGCCGGGCACCAGGACCCCACATGGGTGCCCTCATTGCTGCGCTCCCCCACATCAATGTGCACCCAGCTCCCACAGGTGCACGTGGGCAGGATCCAGCTGGGCATCCTTGGGATACTTCATGGAGTAGTGATTTCATGAGGAGCATCAGTGGCTGATTGCTGCTAGTCCTGCCTCTTCTGTGCCCTGGAACAGCCCAAATTCCTTCCCTGCCTGTGCCCAGGGTATCACTCCCCTTCTCCCCAGGACATCCCACTGAGGCTGCTATAGTTCAGTGCATGTATGCAGCAGGGGTGTTGACACCTTGGTTCAGGGTGCCACCACACCATGGGCTCACCATGCCATGAGCTTCCACTCTGACCCCAGCCCCATCACAAGGATGGTGACATCCTTCAGTGTGGATGCCAGCACAAGTCCTGCGTACTGTGTCCAGTTCTGGGCCCCTCAGTAGAAGAAGGACATTGAGGTACTGGAGCGTGTCCAGAGAAGAGCAACAAGGCTGGTGAAGGGGCTGGAGCACAAGTCCTACGAAGAGCTGCTGAGGGAACTGAGGTTGCTCAGCCTGGAGCAGAGGAGGCTGAGGGGAGACCTCATCAAAATCTACAACTGCGTGAAAGGAGGTCATAGCAAGGTGGGTGTTGGTCTCTTCTCCCAAGTAACAGGTGATAGGATGAGAGGAAATGGCCTCAAGTTGCACCAGGGGGAGATTCAGCCTAGACATTAGGGAAAATATCTTCACTGAAAGGGTGGTCAGGCACTGGCACAGGGAGGCGGTTGAGTCACCATCCCTGGAGGTGTTTAAAAGATGGGTAGAGGAGTTTGTCAGGGATATGGTTTAGTAGAGGACAGGTACAGCTGGACTCAATCTCAAAGGTCTTTTCCAACCAGGCGCTTCTACGATTCTACCATCAGGGCAGCTCCCATGGAAGCTAGTGCTGTGCCCCCTCCTCCAGGAAGGGGGAATAGCTGCCCCTCCTCTGCCCCTCCATTCCACTCGGCTGCTGCTGCCCTGTTCCCACAGTGGAACCATGGCATCCCTGCTGCTCCCCAGGAGACATGCCCATCACCTTGGTGTCAGGGCAGGGTCTGTGCCATTTATTTGCTCTGGCTCAGGGACAGGGCCGTTTCCCAGCAGCCCTGTGCTCCGTCCTTGCTGGGATTTCTGCTTTCCACAGCAGGGAGCCGGCTGGGGCCTGGCTGGGAACCAGGAGCTTGAGGCAAGCCAGCATCACGCTGGGAGCACAGCGAGCCCTGCGCCCACTCCCCCCAGCCAGGGCACCAGGGGCACCAGGGGCCCAACCCTACCTTGCCCGCATCAGCCAGGTCCCACGCTCAGAAAGAAGCGCTCAGGACAGCCTCAAACCGAAAAGTCATTTTATTGGTACCATACATGACTCATAAATGGCACAAACTATGGAGGGGAGAAAAAAAAAAAAAAAGAAAAAAAAAGGAAACAAAAAGTCCTCACAGCACGCCCGTGGGGGCGAGGGGCTCTGCACTGCCACGGGGGCCCAGCAGCAAGAATCGTACCTTAACTGCAAAGCAGAGCCGCCTCCCGGCCACGCCCGGCTCTCACCGTGGCACCCTCCTCTCCGCTTGCAAAGGGACCATGGGCCCCCCCCACCCCATTTACGGGGCTGAGCCCTCCACCTTGAGGGGCCCAGGGGCTGATGCAGGTGGCTTTCCGGGAATTTGGGGCTTGAGATCAGGCCAGAGCTGAGCCAAGGGGCTCCTGTCTCCCAGCCTGCCCCCAGGGGCAGCAGAAAGAGGGGGGACACAGGGTGGGTGTCCCCCCCAGCTCAGCCGCCAGCAGGTGAGATGCAGGGTGCAGGCAACACCGCTGCTGCAGCCAGAGCCCCACATGGCAGGGGGAGACCCTCAGTAACACCTGTCATCCCCCGACCCCATGGGGCAGTGGGACACACACTGAGGGATCCCCGGCAGTGAGCTGGGGGGGCCAGCAGAGAGTGGGGTGCACCCCCGCCTCTCCTCCAACCCACAGGGCTGCTACGCCTGCCCCAGGCCCCCTAACAGATGCACAGACAGACACACAAACCTCTCACACACGCACTCTTGCGCACACACACATCCCCACCCAGGACAGCCCCCCCACTCTGACCACCCTCAGGGCAGCGCTCACTGCAACCCCACCTCAGGGCCGCATCAGGAGTGCCCACAGGCATCCCCGACCCTCGGCTCTCCCCAAAGCCCCTCTCCGAGGCTGCTGGGGTGAGCTGGTGAGCGCAAATGCCCTCCCCCGACACCTCCCATCTTCTTCAGAGAAGCCTTGGAAGGGATTTTTTTTTTCTTTTTTTTTTTTAAACCAAAAAAAACCCCAAAATTATTATTTTTCTCATCATTTCCCCTAACAACAATGGAGGCACCTGCTCTAGTGATAACACATTGAAAGAACAGTATCGTACACACTGTCTACAGCGCGGAAATGTACAAGCACGAGGTACACGAACCCAAGGCGGGGGGGGAGCAGGGACAACAGCACACAAGATTTACATTGAGGAGGGAGGCGGGGGGGCTGCTCCCCCCGGCCCCTGGAGGGATTAGAAAGGAAGTCTGCAAAGTCTCTCCTTGGTTTGAAGCTCTCCGAACTGGATATAAAATGAGACTCCCAAGAGAAGAAGCCTGTACAAAAGTCAGGACAGGGGGAGAGGGCTCAGGGCTGAGAGGGGGAACCGGCGAGGGGGCTGGGGGAGGCTTTTCCCATTTTTTTTTTTCTTTTCTTACAATTTTAATAATATTATTTTTTTCTTAGAAAAAGACAAAAGTAGGAGGTACTGGGAGCTGGGGGGTGCAAAGAAGCCCCAGGCAGACTCAAAGTGGGATAGGGGGAAATGCAAGGGCTGTGGTCAGGGAGTGAGGGCACTGGCTCGGAGCTGTGGGTTCTCCATCCCCCCCAAGCCCCCTCCCACGCACTTCCTATATACAGTCCCCCCACAGCCCTGCTGCGCTCTCAGCAAGGGGAAGGGGAGGGTGCAGGGGAGCAGGAAAACGCAACAGGACCCTATCCTCAACACCATTCCAGGGCAGCAGGATCCAAACGGGGCCCGAGGAGGCTTCATGGCAGAGCTGGCAGCATGGAGAAGGCTTTCCAACATCACTGCCCCTCCACCAGAACCTAAGGCAGGCTGGGGATATATAACCCCACTGCAGGTGGTTGCCCAGCAAACCCCAGCTGTAGGACCCCGGGGAGAGGAAGAGCAGGGTCTCTGGGCTGTGCCAGATCCCAACACAGCATCTGCACGCTGCCAGCTTCCCGGTCATGCCAGCCACTGCCAGCATCTCCCTCCTACCTCCCCCTGGATCAGCAGGCAGGGGCTGGGCACACTGGGGTGAGGATGAGAAGCTCTCCGAGGAAGAAGCAGGAAGGAAGAGAGAGAGAGGGAATAATGAAGTTCCGGCCCCAGAAACCCACTCCTGCCCTGGGGTCCGGCAGGGGGGTGGGCGGGGGGGGGGGGGGGGGGGGGGGCGGGGAGCAGGGAGGCAGCAGGGGGAGAGGGCTGGGGGCTGCCCGCCCCGGGCCGTGCACCCTGCGGCGCCGATCTGCCCCCAGTACCTCGCCGCTTCCCAGTCACTCTCTGTTGCAAATGTACAGGTAGATCGGTTGGGACTGAGTCCACAGGGCAGCGGGGGGGCCGTTACTGCGACGCCTGCGACGTGGGGTTCTCTGACTTGCTCTCCTGGCTGGAGGGCGGTTTGCTGTTCCAGGGGCTGTTGGCCCCCAGCGCCGGCGAGTTGTTGAAGCTGTCCTCGTCGTCGATGCCGTTGGCAGCGTCAAACTGCGTATTCTCCAGCCGGGTTATGAGCCGCTCGTCCTCGTCCCCAAACTCCCCCCCCATCAGTGTGGGCTCGCCTACCACCATCACATCCTGAAAGGGGAGACGGTCCCGAAACATAATCGAGGTGGGGGGAGCCCGGGCTGCCATACCCCCCCAACACCACAGCCCCTTTCCCCAGCCGCAGGACACCTCCTCATCTCCATGGCAGGACCTGAGCATCAGGCAGCGTGTGGGGCAGCACATCCTCATCCCCTTGCAGGGAGGCAAAGCCACTCATGGAAAGCAGCTGGGACCCCCTACCTTCTCCCCATCACTTGGAGAGAGCTGGGAAGGCTCAGACAGGCAGTCCCCAGGGGTCTTCCCCTATCCACTCCCAGGGGCCAGGGCAGGGAGCCCTCCCCTCCACCCCCAGCGAGGAAGAGAGAATGGAAACGGGATGCTTACAGGTACCTGACTGGACAGGGCAAAGGTGCTGGCCGGGCTCTTCTTCTTGCTGTTGCTGTTGTTGGTGTTTCCCCCACCAGAGCTCATGGTGCTGCCCCCCGACATCTTCCTTTTCCGGCGCTTGCTGGGTTGCTGCCGTGCTGGCTCCGCTAGGGGAGGAGGGAGACATGGTCAGTTCCGACAAGAAGGAGAGGGTGCAGGGATGATTTCCATCCCTGCTCTGCTTTCCACAAGCAGCTGGCAGCTCCCAGGTAGGGAGCACCAGCTGCCAGCAGCCCCGCTCTGCCTCAGTGGGAAGGGAGGCGAGCAGAGAAGGAAGCTGACTGCCTGACCTGCCATCCCCAGCCTCACAAAGCAAGAACCAAGGCAGGTGAGGGGGCTGGGAGAAGCCTGCATTATGGGCAGGGCCTGAGCAGGCAGGCCTGGACACCTGTGGGCAGCATGGCAAGCAGTGTGAGACTTACCAGGCGGAGCAACCATCCGCTGCCACTTCTGGAAGAGGCAAGTCTTGAGGCAGTCCCGGGGACTCAGGCTGTAGGTCTTGTGCCGTGACATGAGCTCCTGCATTGGTTCTAGGATTACACATAGCTGCAGGGAGCAGACAGGCACACAGTTACATTGCAATGGTCCAGGCCCCAGCAGAAAAGCCCCTCTGTCGTGCAGCTGTTTGTGCTGCACTGACCTGAGCCACACCGGGAGCCTGCGGGCTCCGGCAGATCCACTGCCTCACGGCTCTATGCAGCTCATCTGCAAGATCCTTTTTGCAAAGCCTGCCCTGCTGCCCCCACCCAGCCCACGGCAGCCCAACACTGAGCAGCTGAGAGCACAAGACATGTCCTTCCTAGGCAGAGCAGAGCTGTGTCCCTCCCTCTTCCCGCACACTTACTCGGAGGTAGTTGAGTGTGGAATTTGAGAGCCCACAGCGGGTGATGTTCTTGGATAACTGGTCCAGCATCTGAGGGTCCTGTGCCTAGGAGCGAGAGGGAGAGATGGGTTCAGCTGCATCTGGGCTGGGGAAAGCTCTCCCATGCCCCAGCCTGCAATGGGGATACAGGGTTGAGGTCATCCCCAGCCTGCACAGCAGGGAGAAGAGCTCAGCAGCCCTGTGTCTTCTGTGCTGTGAGTGAGTTCCCATAGTGGTACTCACATGCATGGCAAGGATGCTGCGGGGAATGAGCTCTCGATGCTGGCGGATGCTGAAATGCCACGTCTTTATCCTCATCATGTCGTCAAACATGAACTCCAGGTAGAGCCGCCCCTCCACACACACCTGGGCAGGGCACAGAGTCAGGCACAGGCTCCCCCAGCCCAGATCCCCAGGAACCCCACTGCTGCACACTGGGACACTCTCCTGCTGGCTTGCTCATGCCTGCTAAGTGACTCGGCACAAGCCAAACCCACCCAAGCCCACAGCAGCCCCAACGGGACCACAGCCACCACGAGGGCACAACGGAGAAGGAAAAGGGGTGGGCATGGCTGGTACCTGGGTGAACATGGGCTTGCCATGCTGGGTGACCATGGTGCACTGGTCACAGTCCAGAGAGACGAAGTTATTGTGGAAGGACTCCTTGGGGTGTTTGAGCACGTAATAGAGCTCTGTGGCCCCCCCTTCAAAGATGCTGCGGAAGTAACGGGGAATCAAAGTCCGGCCAATTGCTGGAGAAGGAGTAAGATAATGTCAGTAAACCTGTCTCACCCAGACATGCCTTGTGGTTGCACAGAGGGTTCCCGGTGGCTGGAAGCAGCTAAGCTCCGACACCCTGCCCGCATCCCCCTGCGCAGCACAACTGCCACATTCCCTTCAGAACATCTCAAGCTGCTACTCACTGTATCTCTTTGGTCCATCCTCCAAACAGAAAGTGATTGTTAACATGGCATCATCCTCAAAGAACTCTGTGGTGAAGGCGTCCCACCACAGATTGTCACATTCCTGGGGACAGTGGAGAGATGCCAGATTACGGGGAGGGGAAACAGACAGACAGACAGTTGCTGGCTGCCAGGCATAGCAGCTGCATGCTCAACCTGTGGAGGACAGTACTCCTGGCTGAGCACTTGGGAGATGGGGATGATGAACCCTGTCCCACGGCCAAGTGAGGGACAAAGCGCTCGGGGACCTGCATAATAGAACAGGACCACATTGCACAAGGGGCTCCTCCTAGAGCCAATGTAGCTCCAAGGGCAAACAGCACAGAGGACCCCATCCACAAAACACACATCTAGGAGCATACCCCCATCCCTGGTTTCCCCTCGCTCTCCCAGCTCCCACCTCTGTCCAGTTCTGCAGTCGCTTGTTGAGCTCAAATATCCTGTAGTCAGTCTGATTCCCGTACGGCGTGTGCCTCCTGTCCAGAGAGCAGAGCAAGCAGTCAGAGGGGGAGGCAGATATGGGATGGGGAGAGGTCCCAAACGCATGGTCAGGAACACACAGCCCCTCCAGGGCTGGCAGAGTCCAAGCAATTTGCCCACAAACCCCTGCAGCCAGCAGTGTGCCAGCCCTACCCGAGGCACCCCTGCCACAGGCATGAACTCCCCCTCCCAGTGGAGTCCCTGCCAGACCCCCCCCCACTCACCCAATTCCAGGCTCCAGGTACGTTGGTGGGTACATGGGAGTAGGTCTGGAGGGGCAAAGAAACACAAGCACATCAGTGCTGGTGGGGATGTCCCTCCCTGCCTGCTGCAACTCCCCCTTACCTGCCTGCAACAGGAGGTCAGGGTAGCTGGAGGAGAGACCCCAAGCATGGTGCAGGCTGCACCCTGTCTGCTGACAGTCCCATGGGGCAACCTGAACCCCTGAAACCAGGCACTGCTCCTGCACCGGTGGCTGCTCCACCACCCCTAGGACCTGGCCTGTGGCTCTCTGGAGACTTGCTCAGCTGCTCTGCAGCTGGGGCTGGTGCCAGGCAGGACAGAGTTGGAGAAGGGGCTGTTTAAGCAGGAGCTGGGGGCGCTCCCTGTCCTGGGTCATCCCAGGAACTTGGCCTGGCAAAGGGCTTGGCCCAACAGAGCTCAAGGATCTGGTGCTACCTTCACTCCCTCCACCCCAAATATTGCCCTTTCTCCACCCAGTCCCACCCATGCCTGCTCTGATCTCCTCTCTCCCCTTGTGCTAACTCAACTCCATGCACCACAACCTCCGTATACCGCTGGGGAACACAACACACAACAGAGAGCCCCTGGGGTGCAGACTGGAGAGCACCCCCAACCTTGCAGACCTGTCCCCAGGCCCCAGCTCACCCCACATCTCGATCCAGCATGGTGCCTGGGTGGAAAGGGGGGAAGGCGTTGCCGTTTGGGGGCTCCTTTGGCGAGTACAGCTTGAATGACTTAGAGGAACAGCCTAGAGAGAGAAGGGACATGGGTTAGCCAGGGGCACTCCACAAGGAGAAAGAGCAAGACCAGCCCATTCCCACCCCATCTCTGCTCCCCATTGACACCAGTCCAGCCCCTTCACACCACACACAGCCTCAAGATCTTCCCCAGCCCAGTCAGAGCTAAGCTTTCACAGGATCGGCAGCCGGAGAAGGATTTTGCACTAGTGCTCAGAGTCTGTCGGTTCTCAGCCAGCCAGGCTCTAGGGACAGTGCCCAAGGGGGACAGTCCAGCTGGTGAGTCACGGAGGGGTGGCTGGGCCCTATCCTCCCCCTTGCGCTCCCTCCTGTGCTGCTCCTAATCCCACCAACTCGACCCAGGAATCACACGGGATCTTTTTGCTGACCTTTCTATCGTCATGGTGACGGGTGAATAATCACCCAGAGGGACGGATGGCGTGTCCCCAGGCAGCCACCATCTGCTGCTCAGGCAGGCCAGCGGCCACCCGGCTCTAGGCGGATGGAGAGATCCCACACACCAGTTCCCAGCCCTCATCAAACCACCCCAAAGCCTCACTGACCCCCGTAGCACCAGAGCAAAGAACAAGGAGCCCACAGAGGGTGCGATGGGCTGTGCGACGGGATGCGCGATGTGTGCAAGCCAGCACCCATCCCTGAAAGCAACCTGGGGATGATGATGGGAGCCAGGGATACCTGCTGGATCTCAGCCATGCCGGTACAGCCAGCCCTATCCGTGCTCCCACACTCACGGGCTCCCTCCCAGCAGCAGGGCAGGCTCCCAGGAGCAGGGCTGCCAGCACCCCTCCCCGAGCCCTGTGGGAGCCCCAGCACACCCTGTGGCTGGCAGGACCCGGCACGTTGCAGCCGGGTGCTGCCAAGGCATGCGGCTCCCCGGCGGCGGGTGGACAGGCTCATCTGGATGGGGTGCATTGGTGGGAGGGCTGCCAGGCAGCTCCAGCTCCACCGGCTCAGCCGGCCCCGCTGCGCACAGGCACATCTTTCCCCGAAGCCAGCTGTGCCAAGTTGGCTTCCAAAGGCCAAGCCAAGGTGGGATCCCCACCAGCCACTTGCCGACCGCAGCCCCAGGCAGGGCTCTTCCTGACGCCCACGAGTCATTTGCTACCCAGTGCTGCAGAAACCAAGCCCAGCAGTGGAGGGAAGCATGCAGGAGGTGCCAGGCACCACTGTGTAGCCTGGGTGTGGGGAAAGGGTTGCAGGGACAGGACTGGAGCAGTCACCCGGCTGTGATGGATGCAGGAGGGAAGCAAAAAGCATCAGGGTTAAGGAAAGTGGTGCCACCGCATGTCTAGCTCGCTGTGACCTGTTAGTCAATATGGGAGCCCAAAGGACCAGAACATTGCCATCACCCCTGCCCAGCCACTGGGACACTGAGCCCACAGTCACATGTGGCTGAGTAAGTTAGGGCTGGTCAAAAACAGAGGCAGTCACCTCCCAGGCATTAAGTCCAACTTGCAACCGAGGAAATCTGCATTTCACTGTTTGATTCTTGACTTCTTGGGCCCCCAATGCCTTTTCACTGTTTCCCCATAGCAGCCAAACCCAGCTTCTCCCCAGCACCCAGCAGGACATAGCAGTCCCATGGGGCCAGTGCCAGCCCAGTCGCTCCACTGGCAGCTCGCTGCTCCCGCTCCTGCCCGCCTGCAGTGAGGATAAGTGGGGCACGGCACAATTTCTCATACAGCTGCTAACAACGCCAGCCTCTTGCTCTGACTTAACATTTTCATAGATAACATTTTTTTGCTAGGGAGGCCGGTGGTGGTGCAAGGGAATTTTTGCTTTCTGCTTTAATCCCTGTCAACTTGTGCCTAATGGAAATTATAATTCAACCAAAATTGCAGTAGAAACACAGCATTTCCATTTCTTCCTTGCTGCTGCTAAGTGACACAATGTTGAAGTGTGCTTGATGCATAGGAAACTTCCCAAAAGCACACGTCTCCTCTTGAAAATGAACCAATTCATCAGGCAGAGAAAGCAGCGGCTGGCGACAGCGAGCTGTACTGCGTGTTTCTGGTCACTATGTCCTAGGTAAGGATAAGAAAAACAGACCCAGCAGGTCTGGTCCTCCAATGCTTTGTTTTTATTCACCGATGAGAGGTGGGAGGAAAAAGCTCTCAAGGTTTCTCGCTGCCCTTGCTCCCCATCTTGCTTCTTGGGGTGCAGGAAGGTCTCCTGGGGTGATGAGACCACGAGGGACAAATCATTCTCCATCCCCTCTGCTTCTCACGGTCTTGTCTAAGCCCTTGCTCCTGGAGATGGGACAGCAGATGAGCCAGCCCACCGCTCCAACCCAAGCAACCATTTCCATCCTGGGCCTTCCCAAGCAGGTTAATACAGACAGGACTTGCTTTTGGGGCTTCACTGAGTGACCTATCTCAGGATCCAGAGCAGTAGAGGAGCCTGTTATGCGACCTCAGCAACACCGACATCCTGACTATTATTTTTAATGCAGCATAAAATACGTTACTGGATTTGTGGTTTTAAGTAATGCCAACAACAGCCTTAGGGTTTGATACAGCCTGTCCGGATTCTACATCCACTGTAGACACTCACACTACATACATTACACTAAATAATGCAATTACTTTACATCATCAACACCAACTTTAATGCAAAAGAGTCATGCGGCCCAGTCCAGAAGATCCCTCCACCACTGCCTCTCCATAGTGCCTCAGCTCCCTGGAAGCCGTGTCCCACCCGAGTGCAATGAGCCAGAGCTGCAGGATGCGGTCCTTCTCAAGAAAAGCCCAGCGCATGGCCCCAGCTGATGCCTCCCCATGCCCCTGCTCCTCCTGCTTTGAGCACAGAGGATCTGGTCAGGATCCAGACAGGCACAGCATGCAGAGATGCTGCTTGATGGCCGGGCATGTGATGCCCTTGCTGACCTGGAGCCTACAGTAGAGGCTTCCTGTGGCCATCTTTGGGTGCTCGCCCAGCATCACAAACACATGTGCATGGTCAGCAAGGGAAAAAAATCAGGCTGAGGCAGCAGCTGGCGAGCTACCAGCCCGGGCAGGTCCCAGCAAAGTGCGGTGTCTGCACCTAGGTGGGGACCCCCACTGCTCCTTCTCAGCAGGGAGGTGCAGAAAGAAGGGATGCCGGCAGAGGGATGCCCCAGCTCAGCATCCCCTGCCAAGGCCAGGTTGCCAGCCAGAGGCAGGATGGAGCCAGTCGTCAGTGCCATACAGGGCTGGTGTGAAAGCTCGGCTGAGGAAGCAGCTCCAAGCACACGGACACCTGAGGAAAGGAAGGCAGGTGCTCTGCCAGTGACTCACATACAACCCGGTGCTGCCCGAACCCTCTGCCTGCCTTTTCCTCTGCTTTGCCTGCAAGCTGCCAGCCCTGCAGAGAAAGCTGTTTTGGGTGCTGGCCAGAGGGTTTGCTGGAGCAGGAACAGTTAAAACCCAAACCAAAACCTCAGAGCTGGGGGCTCAGGTTTCCCAAGAAGCCAAGAGCATGGCAGGCATCTGGAGGAGGCAGCACAGCCAGGAGACGGCACAGAACCCTGAGCTGAGACCAGCGACAGCCAGGGAGCTGCCTGAGCCTTCCCTGGTGTCTGGCAGGGAGTAAAGCCTCTGCCCGCACTGCCCTTGCTCCGTCTTGCCAGTAAAGTGCAAAGAGCTGCCGAGGACAAAGGGAGAGCAGTGCCTGTGTCTTGCTCCTTCACTTGCAGTTCCATAAGGAATCGGTGCTCCCCCGTCACAGAGAGGAGCCGTCCCCAGCTGGGCAGCCAGAGTGCTTTCTGTGCAAGCAGCAAAGATCAGCAATGAAGTAGGGGCTCCAGAGGTGAAAAAAACCCTGATAAAAATAAATGAAGAAATGAGGCTTGAAAGAGGCCGCAGGGTTACAGCTCAGCCGGGGAGCATCCTGCTCCTCCCAGCAGCCCAGCGGCAAAGAAGAGGGGGTAGCCTTGCCTTTGCTAAAGGCGGTCGCTGCTTCCCGGCATGCACCCTGCCTGCTGCTTCCTGCCTGCCTAACGAGGCTTTAAAGTGTAAATAGCGGCATGGCATTGTTTCACAGGGCTGCCTCGCCGGGGTGTGGGAGCCTTCATAGCAGCACAAAATTAATCTTCCCAGCCCAGCTGGCAGCGCTGCCAGGATGGTGCTATCCAGGAGAGTGCCGTCTGGAGCTGGGTGCCATCCGGAGCCGGGTGCAGGGCAGCACCTCGAATAATTCACATGGCTTTGCCCAGTGATGGTTTCTGGTGTTGAGGAAGCTGGCAGAGCTGGGGGACAAACAGAGAAGTATCCAGAGAGCCTGGGACAGGGAGAAGCACATAGAGAAGTCCATGGTCTGCTCTCACAAACCTGCCTTCATCTCCTCTTTCTCCTCTTCTTCGCAGGGGAGGCAGCGAGGCATGGCCCAAGACATACTGAGCGACAATCTCAACTTCCAGCACCTCCACGTGCTTTGAAAATGCAGAACTGACACAGCTGAAGCTCCTGGGAGGCCAGGTTGTCCAGGGAAGAGGATACATCACTCCTGGAGGAGACCATGGGATGATGCCGTGGACCCAGTTGCATCCAGAGACTGAACCAAGCCACCATGGAGGAAAAACTCAACAGTACTGCCTGGCCTGCTGCCTGCAGGGATTCCACTCCCACTTTTCTCAAGCCACACACCCAAGCCGGCCACAGAACTCATCTTTACCACGAGCTGCCTTCCTGCCCCACCACGTGGCCGCGCACCAATGCGAGTCCCCACTCCAGGTCACATCCCACAGTATCAGTGCAAAATCCACCCCCCTGCAGCTCAGAAAGCACCCTAGACCAGCAGGTACTCCTCTCCATCCACGGACTTGCAAACTCAGAGGGAAAGCCAGAGAAGTAATAATTAGCTGCAGTTAATTGTTACGAAGTGACAAATTTGATGCAAGCTCCAAGGCAGCACTAATGGAAAACTACTGGGGGTCAAGGCTCAGAGCGGTCTCAGCACTGCCAGAGCCCATGGTCTCCCAGGAAGGCATCCTGCAGAGCTGGGTACTCAGTGAGGATCCAGAGGCACCTCACTGCCCTGTGGTAACCTTAGGGACGGCAGGAGTCTCCCTGTTCCCAGATGATTCAGACACGTGGATGGGGATTTCTCCAGGAAGGAAAACAGGAGAAGAGCATGCCCTGCCAATTGCAAAACAGCCTGAAAATTGAATCACGTCCAAGGCTGCAAGCCCCAGATGCAATCCCACAGATAACCCAGTTTCAGCTCCACTACTATCAACTTACCACGAGGCAGTCATTTCCTGCAACTCTCGGGGAAATATCCCACTGTCCCTAATTACTCCTTTCGGCTCACCGTCTCAAAGACCATCCGTAATCAAACGCTGCCGGTTTTAGCCTCTGGAATGCACCTTTCACATTTTCGGCTGCTTTCCCTCTCACCAAGACCCCTGCACCCTGGGGCCCTGCCACAATTGCAGGGCTCCAGCAGTGGCCGGGTTCCTGAACCTCCCACACCACACACCAGGGCAGCAGCGGCCAACAAACAAACGATGCAGTGTGGGAACCATGGGGATGGAAAAAATCCCTTGTCAGCATCCTGTCAAAAAAAGCCTCCTGACAAAGAAAGGTGTTTTAGGCCTTGCAGCAGCAACAAGGAAAAATTCAGAGCCATAGCCAGCCGTGGTGATGGCCCTGTAGAACCTACAGCCAGCACCTCTGCTCCTGCACACATGTGGCAGAGCAAAACCACACGGTTCTGGCACAGTGCAGTGAGGCTGCTGCTCGCAATTTGCAGGGACAGGATCTGCCCCGGAGGACTGGAGCCAAGAGCCAGCAGTCAGGGAAGTGGCAGAAAGGGGCTAAGTTTTGTTCCTCTGGCCGCAAGGGGGGGACCCTGGGCTGAACCCCTGGACCTTCAGGACCCTCAAGCACTGCAGCCTCAGAGCACGGGACACTGTCAGCCCCCACGTGGCGCACGGAGATTGGCGATCCCAGGATGCAATGCTCCACCTTGTTCCCCAGCACTGCCAATGGCACCAAGTGCTGCACGCTGAGACGCGTAGTCTCCAGAGACAGTAGCCCCACTGCCAACAGCCACCTCGCTCCGTGTTGCACCCTAGGTGGAGCCTGGCAGCCAGCCAGCTACCCCCTCCGGGGCCACTGGGGGGAAAAAAGCTGGATAACTCCCCTGCCAGGATGCAGTGGGAGTTGACACCTTCCAGCCATGGTGAAAGCATGGTGGGAACCTGCTCGCTGCAGCTTGCAAAGTACTTCCATCACTTCTTTAAGCTGTCAGGGCAAGCCTCCACACCCCCGGCTCATGAACTCCTCTCTCTCTCTCAGGACTCAGTTTAAGAGGTGATGCGGGAGCAGCTGAGCAAAGGACAGGGCAGGGCACTGGCAGCAGTGGCGACAGAGCAAATGCTTGTGGTTGCTGGACTCACACCGCACTGCCACACTGGCAGCACGTGCTATCGCTGGTGTCAGGGCTTTGGACAACCAGAGCAGGACAGAACAAAAACCCCAGAGAGCGAAGGCACAGGAGGCCAAGCACACCTGCCTGGTGCTCCGGAGGCACGAGCAACCCAGTCCGAGCTCCCAGTCCGAGAAGCATAGCACTGTAGAAGCCATCTCCACCATCGCAGAGCAGCCCTGGGAAAACCCTCTTGCCTGGGCATCCCCGGCCCACAATACTGGTCTGCCCAAAACACCAGTTAGTGGGGCAGAACACCTCTTTGTGGTAAGCGTTGCAGGCCGTGAACACACACGGTGCAAACAGCAGGAGCACCCTGTCCCAGGGTCAACTGGAGGCCAGGAGGTTTCCAAGGAAGAGGGCCAGAAAAAGTGCTGTCACTGCTCTGCCACCATGCAGGACCTGAGGTTCTTATTTTTTATGCAGACCTCAGTCTCATGCCGGTGCAGAGCTGCAAGCATGTGGAAGGCCAGCATACTGGGAGAGACCACTTGGTGACAAGCACTGCTGCCACCCTACAGGTTACAGAACAGGGAAGGGGACCTGGGACTGGGCTGGGCCACCTCACCCTCTGCTCCTGCATCTTCAGAGGCTGGGGAGAGGTTCTGGGCTGCTATCTCTCCCTGCTCTCCAGAAAGAAGCTGAAAGAGGCTCCAGGTCCCCAACCTCAGGCGGCTTTACTCACGAATGAACTTCTGTGGCTTTTTGCTGGTCTCTTCCTATTTTGCACAGGCTGTGACCTGCTGTAGGCAAGAAGAAAAGCCCCCACCAAAGGAGTGCCACCAAAGCATCCAATGCCAGCCTGTCCCCTCGGATCACAACTTTTCTCTCCCTTTCTGAAGCAACAACAACTTGCTCGGTGCTTCTCCTCCCAATCTTTAAGGTGTCCTCAGGGAATTCTACAAAATCAGAGACCATGTTCGGTTCTCCAATGAAGACACAATTCTCCCACAATAAGAACACTCCAAAATCTGAGGCTTTAACAAACAAACAAGGACATCCAATTTGCCCATACTTACAATAGAGCTGTAAGAGCTGATACGTGACCAGCGCTGCAGGAGTCACTGCAAAACTGCTAAGAAAACGTGCTGTCAAAACCAGGAGAACAAACTGGGAAGACCCCAGGAAGGGCTGTTTGCTCCCACACTTGCCCAACCTGCCAGGCATCCATGAGCTGGCTCAGACTTGGCTGTGAGAAAGAAGTAGCTGGGGGTTTGCAACGCGGGGTGCCCCAGAAGGCAATTCCACACGGGATTCCACAGCCTCTAAATCCTTTGAACACATCTCACTCAAGGACTGGCTGCCACTTCTTGTGTGGGGACTCCCACTGTGTCCCCAGCCTTGGCAGAAGCCAGTGACTGCCCTCTGGCACCCACCCCCTGCCAGCCAGGGCTGTGGCAAGGGGATTGGGAACTGCTTGAGCCAAGGAAGCTCCAGCAGAGCTACCCCAGGGTGCTTATCTTATCGCCCTTGCCAGGTGGCTGGACGGGCAGCGACCGCTGAAGGTCAGAGATCCAGGGCGGCCCACTACAGCACTCTCTCCCAGTGGGGTTTCAAGAGAACCTCCACTGGCACCCTCCACAGCCCCAGCACACGTGCTGACTCCCAAGCTGGAGCTGCAGCACGAAGCTTCCCTCAATCCTGAGGATGCTGTGCTCACCCCCCAGTCCGACCCCCACAATCCAGCTGCCCCCCACACCGAACCGGCACTTTGTCTGCCGGGGAAGATGGGCCCCCTGCGCCCACGGCCCCCCCCCGTCCAGACTCCTTGGCAGGGCAGCTCCTGCAAGAAGGCATGGGGCACCCCTGCTTTTGCACCCCTTGGACCTTCTATTCCCTTTGAGGCACCCAGGGGAGGTTGGCAGGACCCTCGGAGCTGCAGGCAGGGATTCAGTTGCAGCAGGCAAGGAGGGGAGGTGGGCACGCAGCCCCTGCAGTCGGGCACCAGCCCTACAGCCTCCGTGACAACACGCACAGGGGGACCAGGAGGGTGCGGGGCAGCTGTCAGGGGGCGCAGGCAGGGGAAGGAGCAGAGGGAAGAACAAAGGGAGCTGCCGGCTGGGATGGAGCAAGGCACGGCAGGGCACGGAGGCTGCCAGCAGCATCCCATGGGGCTGCGGGTGCCTCTCCGAAAGCTGAGACCTGGGGGATGCAGAAGGGAGCTGGGACGACAGGCAGAGAGGGGGGGTGGACAGGCAAGAATGCTGGTGGGGACGCAACAAGCCAAGAAGCCAGGGATGGAGAAGGAAGCCCAGGGACAGGAGATGGATGGAGGACCTGGGTAGGGATGGAGAAGGGAGCTGGGGGGACAGGTGGGCCGGGGGGGGGGCACAGGTAGGGAAGCCGGGAATGGATGGGCAAGGGAGCTGGTGGGAAGGCAACAAGCTGGCAGGCCAGGGATGGAGAAGGGAGCTCGGGGAGAGGAGAAGGATGGAGGAACTAGGTAGGGATGGAGAGGGGAGCTGGGGAGGCAGGTAGGGGAGCTGGGGATGGATGGGAGGCAACAAGTCAGGAGGCCAAGGATGGAGAGGGGAGCCGGGGAAGAGAAGAGGGATGGGGGAGCCGGGTAGGGATGGAGAGAGGAGATGAGGACAGGCGAGGAATGGGGCTGGATGGGACAGAAGAAGCCAGGAGGCCAGGGATGGAGCAGGGAGCTAGGGGAGCAGAGTAGGGATAGAGAGGGGATTTGGGGGAGCAGAGTAGGAACGGAGAAGGGAGTTGGGGGAGCAGAGTAGGAACGGAGAGGGGAGTTCAGGGGCCTCAGTAGAGATGGAAAGGAGAGATGGGGAGCACAGTAGGGATGGAGAGGGGAGCTGGGGAAGCAGAGTAGGGATGGAGAGCGACACTGGGGGAGCAGAGGAGGAGTGCTGGGGGAAGTAGAGGAGGGATGGAGAGGGGAGGTGGGGAGCACAGTAGGGATGAAGAGGATCTAGGGAGCACAGTAGGGATGGAGAGGGGAGCTGGGGAGCACAGCAGGGATGGAGAGGGGCGCTGGGGAGCCGACTAGGGATGCAGAGGGGCGCTGGGGCCGGCGCTGAGCGGAGGGGCGGGGGGAGGGGGGGGGGAGCGGCAGCGTACAACTTGGCCGGCGCGGGGGCGGCGCGATGGGCTCCCGCCCGAGCGGGGCCGGGACCGGGCGGGGGGGGACAGGGACCGGGAAACTTCCGCGGGGGGGGGTGGGGGCGGGGTGACTCACGGAGGCGGCGGGCGGGGGTCCGGAGCGGCGCGTGTGCGAGGCGGGCGGGAGCGGGGCCGCCGCGGGGGCGGGGCGGGGCGGGCGGGGCGCGGGGCGGGGCGGGGGCGCTTCCTTTGTCTGCGCCGGGCCCGGGCCACAATGGCTGCGGCGGCACTGCTCCCCCCGCACCGGCCCCCCAGCATCGACCATCCCAACACCGCCCCGAGCCACCTCTCCCGTCACCGACCCCCCCAGCATCGGCACCTCCTGGCATCCTCAGCACCCACCTCCATCCCTGACCCCTCCTGGCACTCCCAGCACAGACCATCCCAATGCCCGCAACACCGGCTCCTCAGCACCGATCCCTCCAAGACTGACCTCCCCAGCACCAACCCCCCTCCCCCCCAACAATCTCCGCCAGCACCGGCACGCCCATCACTGACCCCATCACCGACTTCCCCCACCACCCTCCATCATCGACACCCCCGCCCCCGAACAACCCCCATCACAGACAACTCCCCACACACTGCCCTCCCATTCCTAGCCATCCCCATCAACGACCACCCCCATCACCGGCACCCTCATCATTGACTCCCCCATCACTACTCCCGCTGCACAGATCCACCCACCCACACCACTACTCCCAACATCCACCTCCCCAACACTGACCCCTCAACAGCCCGCATCACCAGCCATTCATTCCAACACACCCGGTACGGGCTCCCCCATCACCGACCCTCTCTATCCTTGACACCCTCGCCCCCCCTCATCACTGAACCCCTAACATTCCCCTTACCGCTTCTCCCATAAGCGATCCCCTCAACAACCCCCAGCACGGTCCCCCGCCCCAGCACTGACCCTCCCATCACCAGCACCCCCCAGCCCTGAACCCTCATCCCCAACCCCCCCAGCACCGACACCCCCCCCCCATCATGCCCCATCACCGACTCCTCCACCACGGCACTCCCCCATCACCGGCACCCCCCACCCTCGCTGTCTGAAGGAAGGAGAGGAAGCTGAGTGCCCACCCACCCCCAAGAAGAGGGGACCCTCGAGAGCCGCCCGCCCCTTCCCCCTCCCCCCCGAAGGCGAGTGCTCCCAGAGATGCAGGATCTTGGCCCTGCTTAGGAAAACTCAGGCACCAGTTGAAGTTTCCCCCTGTAAAAGTTTCACTGAAAATAGACTTTTTTCCTACTTTGGTTTGGGGTTTTCTTTGAAGTTTCTTTCAGGTTTTTCTGAAACTTGTTTCCCTTTCCCCTGGTTTCTTGGCAAAGAAAAAAAAAAAAAACATAAAACCGTTTCATTTGGGAGGGGGTGTTAAAGATAAAATGTGCTAGTTTGCAATTGCCAGCAGACCCAAAAGGGCTCCTTTCCTTGACAAAGCTCCAACCTCTTCTCTTCCATTTTGAAAATTTGCTACAAAAAAATCCTGGGTTTCCCCATTTCTCGCTTGCCCACACATCCGCCTTGCAAGCTCCTGCTCCCTGCCATGGCAAATCCTGTGTTCCCAACCAAGACAGCAATCCCACAGGCAACTGGGACACGAGCTGGGACCCCAGAAACCCCCATGTCACAGAGCTGGGCTTGGTACACAGGTCTGTCACAGGCTCACATACGCAGTGCATCATGTTGTGTGCACGCTGCCGGGCTGGCATGTGCCTGCATGTCTCCCCTGATACCTCTCAGCACAGACAGCTGGGTGTGCGCCCACACCTGGGGCAAGCACACCTTCCCACACCCCCTCCCTCGCACCTCGTCACCTCCCCAAAACAGCAGAAGTGGGGTACTGCAACCAGTCGGGTCCCATCAAGCACGCTCGTCCCTCTGACAGCGGGCACATGGCGGGCGCAGAAGCTCAGCCATGAGGTACATGGCCTCCCATCCATGTACCTTGAAAGCCCTGCAGCTGAGGACTGGGGAGCCCCCTGCTCCCCAACCCAGTGGTCTGCCTGCTGGGACTAGAGCCAAAGAGAGATGAGCAGGAACAGCTCTGCAGCAGCATCCCACCACTCCTGTCCTCCGCAGTCCTCAGTCAAGCAAGGCTCCATTCCACCCCCATGCTGGTCCACATCATGCCATCATTTTCCCTTCCCCTTCTCTTTCCATTTCCATTTTTTCCATTTCCATTTCTTCTGTTTCCATTTCCCCTTCCCCTTGCAAGCCAGCCTGCGGGGAGCACCACGTCCCAGGGGCACATGGATAAACAGAGCAAAACTCTGTAAAACACAAATAAACAGAGAGAAAAACTCACTGTAAACCCCAAAACCTTGGTGAAAGCGTGCTCTGCAAAAGGCACACACAGCTGGAGGTACCCACGCTGGCAGTGCTGTGGGAACTAGGAATGGAGGATGCTGCCCATCGCTGCCCGTCCCCCTGCCAGCCCGCATCAAGCGAGACGGGGCTGTGCGTGGCAGCTGCCACCCACCGTCATTAAGCCAATAAACCACACCAGCCATAACATTGGTGACAGCTACAGACGGCACAGCCCTCCTGGGCAAGACTGGCCATCATATACAGCCCACCCACACTGGATTCCTTCTCCAGGGCTCAAGTACGCACGAGGCACAGGCAGCCACCAGCGCTCAACACCGTGCCATTACTGCAAAATACTGCAAAAAGGGGCATCTTGCCCCTGTACCAGCAATCCCAGCAATGGTGCCACGTCCAAGGGGATCAGAGAGGAGCCCCAAGCAGGCTACACAGCCTGGCACATGCAAGGCAAACATGCCCTGAGCAATTTATCCCAGGGCTCAGCAGCCCTCCAAGACTGCTCACGTGTCCCTACTTGGCTCTGACGACAGCGCTGGACCGGTCCACGTGGCTGCAGCAGCCCCAGCTGTTTATGGTTATAGCCGAGTTAATAATTAAATAGATGCTGGATGGAGAGCAGAAGGGCTGGGATGCAGCTGGGAAGCGTGTGTGGTGGCCATGGTGGGGGGGAGCTCCTTCCTCATGTTGTGCTCACACCCGCAGTGCGGGGGAAGTGAAGAGTGATTCCAGCTCCCTGGGTTTTTGGGATGGAGCACCACATACCCTGGATACCAGCATGCATTCTGTCCCCAGCAAGGGCCCCACATTCACCAGGACTCCCCAAAGCCCAGCCCTGGTCCCACACTTGGTGCAGATATCCACCAGGGAACCAGCAGCAGCTTGGGAGCAGAAGTGAACATAGGGATGCATCCCAGACAGGTAGATGGGAAGAGCCTGGTGAGAACCACTGCAGCCAGGGGATGCCTAAGACTCTCTGATCCCTGTGGCCAGGGCTCTGCAGAAGGTACATATAGGATCCCGGGTGAGCAGGGCATGCTTGGGAACGCAGCCCAGGCTGCCCCTGCTGACACCCGGCCATGACCCCGGCAGACACAGGCATAAAACAGGGACCTGGGAACATGCTTACATAAAAAATAATAACAACAAAAACCTGCTAGCTCTGCAAACAGCCCAGCCTGCACTGGGGACGGACTGGCTTGGCACTTCCACAACTCCTGGTCTTGTCTGAACCACGGCAAGACCGGGGCACTGCCGTACACAAGCACACAGACACAGTCTGCAGGGGTGCAGCACGACACAGCCAACAGATGCCCCCCCCTTTCAGCAAGGCAACAGCCACTAGCCCCTCAGATCCTCCCACCTCTCAAAGAGAAATATGCTTTGCTTCCCTGCCCCTCAATGGGAAGCTTCTCTCCCCACAAAGCAATGCCCACCCAGATCAGGGAGGTGTCTGGAGCAGGAGGGGTCCCCTTTTTTTTGGCTGGAGAAGGTGTGGCTCCATCTCTCCCCTGGGGAGAGGCTTGGGGGAGGCTGGAGACTCAACTGTGAGTCACGCCGGGCAGGCGGCAGATCCTGGGGGCTCCTGGGATTAACTCTTAAAACGTGAACCGCCTCCAGACACCCAGAGGCAGGAGGAACGCCCAGCGGCTGGGGAAAAACTGGCTGGCCAGGGCAGGGTGGCATGTTACGAGGTCACATCCTGAGTATCCCGCAGGGAATGGAGAAGATCTGAGTACATGACCACTGGACGAGCAGCAACAAAGTGCATCCATTTGCGCCTATCCCTTACAAAACATGAGAAGGTGGAGAAAGATTCCAGGGGGTGCAGGACCACAGCATGCATGGGGTCCATATGGAGAGTCCACCCTCACATCATGCCTTGCTCTGGCATAGTGGGTCAGCTGAAGCACTGCCCAGCTGCCCCCAGGCTCCAAGGGGACAGTGCAGTTCACAGGCAGGCTTCAGCAGGTCCTGCTGGCAAGGGGCTTCCCCGTGGCACCCCCATTAGAGAAATGCCCCGCAGTGTTACTGTGCTGTTCCTGATACATCGTAACACGCATCCTTGCAAGAGCTCAGCCACAGCATGGCAACCCACAGCAGAGAGCCCCAACCCCAGCTCCTCTGGCAGCAGCCCCAGGCCAGCTGGCCAGAGCCTCCAGGGTTTACAGCTCTGGAGGCTCCAGGTGGATTTTCTCATGTTACAAGAATGGTTCTTTTTACAGCCCCTTTCCTGGCCTGGGATCCTGCAGCAGGAGCAGTGACACACAGCATGGCTGCGCAACCCCATCATCCTGCATCTGCCCGCTGTCCTGGGACACTTTCACCTCCCCAAGGGGTAGGCACTGCTGCCTCGTAGGAAAAGCAAGGCACAGCCCTCGACACCCAGCCCTGCAGCTCCAGGGACTCTCACCCCAGCTGGAAGAGCACCCGAGTTCCCAGCTGGCTGCTCCCCCTCCAACCCCTCCCCTCTGCCCCCCAAATCACAACAGGAGCCCCAGTATCCCCACAGAGACCTGCATGGCTGGGAGCTGCCACCTACTAACCCTCCCACACCCCAAGGACAGGCACGAAGTTGGCATCCCCCCCCAGCACCCATATGCCATGGTGTCCCCCAGGTGTTGGAAACCATCCAAGAGGAGGCAAGGGATGCCTCCCAGGACCATGGACACACGTGGCTGACTTGAAGCAGGTAAGCCTCTGCCAGCAGAGCCCACCCCCACGCTGTCCCCTACATGGTGCTGCCGAGCGCTCCAGAGCAGCTCTCCGAATACAGCAGCATCAAATAGCTCCATCAATAATGCATCGCTTCTGCTTCCTCTCGTTGCTGTGTTTTCGTTGCTAACATGCGTGTCCTTCCTGTTAGCAGCTGCCTCCTCCCCACCAGCTAGGCCAAACAGGGACACGGCCACCGCAGCATGGGGATGGCAGCTCCCAAGGATCCAGCTCCAACACCCACCAGGAGCAGATGTCCAGCCTCATTCACCCCGTTTGGGAGCTGCTCAGAGGGGACCTCATCCTCAGTCTGAGCCTCCTGCCATGCACACGCTGGCAGCAAGCAGACTGCTGTGGCACATGTGGCTGCCCAGAGGATTTGGCAGGTGCCACCAAGCTGGGAAGAGTGTGATGGCATCTTCCTGGCCTTGGCAGGGAAATGCCCCTCTGCAAGGATATCTGGCAGTCTGGTACCTCCTGTGCGCAGGCGACACCCTAACACCTGACCCCAGGCACCACTGCTGCATGCCGGGTTCCTTCAGCAGCTCTGAACCAGCGCTGCAATCCCCGGCAGGGAAAGAGCTCCTGCTGCTTCGCTTCTGCCTGCCTCTGCCCGCAGCTGCCCCGAGCTTACCCTGGGCTGGTCGGAGCAAGCAGGTTGGGATGTCCCAGCCTGCCCGTGCCCGGTGGGGCTGCATGCCTGCGATGCAGCGTGCTGCCAACTGCCACCACCAGTGGGGAGACAGGAGCAGGGGCGGGCAAGAGCTGGCACCCACCGCTCTGCAGGGGAGGAAGGGTGGGCTGGGGTAGCCCCTGCCCTCCAGAGGAGCGCCCAGAGTTGGACATGACACTGGCTGGAAGAGGATACACAAGGCAGAGCAGAGGCTGGTGCAACTGGCTGCTGCACAGATGGGGGCACAGGAGCTGCCCCCACCATAGGGAACTGATGCCCTGCCAGCCCTCATCCAGCGCCATCCCCATCCCAGCTGGCATCCTCGCCTGGCTCAGGTGGCAGGTCCACTGGGGCAGCGCTGCAAAAACCCATCTGCACTCCCAGCACCAGCCCCTCAGTGCATAGGAAGGAAGGGGGCCAGGGCTGCTGCTCTCCTGCAGGAAGGAAGCCCCCTCTGCCCCCCTACCTGTCACCTCCACACTGCAGGGCCACCATGGGGAGTAGGCACCCACACCCTGGACAGGTGAAGCTCCAGGACCTGCCTGTGGATCCTGCAAAGCCAAGGGCAGTAAGACCCTGCAAAGAGGGGGAGGAAGCTACATCCCACAGGGTGCCCCCGTAGAAAGCAGCCACGGAAGGGTGCAGGCAGGGCGTTATCAGTCATCTCGCGGGCAGGGAGGGGTCGGGGCCCAGCACACGCCTGCAGCAGGGGAGATTACACCCCGGTCTAACGTTCACCCCCATCAGCGACCTGAGAGTGAAGGGGGCAAGCGGTAACGGGGAGCAGGTCTGACAGTTCTGGGGGGTCCCGTCCCTCCCAGTGCCTGCTGGTCCCCCTGCCCAAGTGGGACATCCCGCGTTGGTGTATGGCCTGTGCTCCCGCACCTCTGTAAGCATGCTCCCACGAACACCCTAAAAACCTGTCAGCATCACCCACTCTGCGGCCACCCAATCTCTGCCCAGCAGAGCCCCCAGGTCAGGGTTTGGGGATTCCGGGCAGATGGTTCCCATCATCCCTACTCCAGGTGGGGCTCGACAGCCCCAGCAACTCCCCAGCACCCTCCCTGCCCCCCCCCTCGCCAGCAGCAGCAGGAAACCACAGCCTCAGCCTGCAGGCAGGCCGATAACGGTCACCCAGCCCCATCCTGCCTGCACCCACTGCTGCCCGGGGAGGGGCACCCAGACCAGACACTTCAACACCCAATTGAAGAAAGGGTGCACACTCACCTCCCACAACAGTGGCCCCATGGGACCCACATCAGCCCCGCGGGGGCTCTCACAGGCTGTACTGACGGTCCAACACACTCCAGGCTGTGGAGTGTGGGCACACGCAGTCTCTGAGCGCCACACAGCCCTGTGTGTGTACAAGCAACACAGATGTGGCTGGGGAATCCCACAGCAGCAGGGGGAGGAAAGGGTGACACAAATCGAGTGAGCTAAATATGCAGGGGACAGGAGGGAATGCCTGGGACCACTGCTGCTCCTGCCCTACCCCGGGGCATGTGGCCACCTGGCTAGTGCATTGCTGGCCACAAGCACTCCCAGCTCCTCCCTGCCATTAGGGTCCATCTTGGGTCGCATTCCCTAAGGGAGCAGCTTTCACAGCAGCTTCGTGTTGAGCAGACACCACCATCTCTAGAGTAGGCTCGGAGCCTGGCACAGACACCCAGTGCAGAGCCTGCTGGTATGGCACCAACCCATCCTAATTTCTCCATGAAGCTGAGCTGGCGGCAGCTTGCATTGGCCCCGAGGACTGCTGTGATGTGTCCAGCCTCACGCAAGCACCCAAAATAATAAAAAAACACCTCACTAAGCACCAAGTATCGACAAACCCATCCTGCCTTCACCAGAGCATGCCAGGCATGGGCAGGTGATGTGGTACATGTGACATCTACCAGGCAGGAGCTTTGCTGCGCAGAGGGGGACACGGCAAATGGAGTCTTCCATCTCTCGCCGGTAACAAGAGGAGAACCTGGACAAGAGCACATGGCCATGCAAGACGAGGCCTTGGGACACCCTGCCAAGGTGCCAGGCTGCCCCAGGGCTGTTGTGGAGCTGGAGCCCACACGTGTCAGCTCCCTGCGCTCAGCCTGCTCCCTGCATGCTGCCATCCCTCTCCCAGCACATCTGTCGCAGGCAGTACGTAGCACAGCTCGGCCTCATGACGGCGGGGGATGCAGAAGGGAGGGAAACAGCAAGGAGCTGTCCCTTGGCAAGACACCCAGGAGCGTGTGGGTCGGAAAGTCCTCCCTCCTGACAGAGGGGTGCAAAGACAGGTTCCCCGCAAGGTGTCCTAAGGAAGGTGCTGGCCTTGGAAATGTTGCTTCCCTGCTGTGAAGCTGGATCCAGATCAGCCCAGGAGAGAGGGAGGACAGCGCCACTCCCCTCCTCCCCCTCTCTGCACCAACACCATTGCTATGGGAGGGGAAATAATGACAATAATAAAAATAATTAAAAGAAAGCGCCAAGCAGGCTGGGAGCACGGTGCCCAAGAGGTCAGGACCCCCGCTGGGGCCTGGATGTGAAGACCTGCCCAGCGTGAAGGGCTGAGCCGAGTGGCCAGACTGCCAGCCCTGCTCTGAGCAGCTCTGGGGATGGTGGCAGACTGCTGGGTGGCTGTCACCCCAGCCACTGCCATCTCCACCCTGAGCCTGGCATGCTCTCCCTGCTCACATCTCCAGCTGTGGGGTGGGGTCCAAAGCCCCCCCAGCAGTTCCCCACCACCCTCAGGCACAAGGATGGCAGCAGATTCCCAGCTGAGCAGCCCCTCCATGCACCAAATCTCTTGCAGAGGCAGGTGAGGAGCAGGGAAACATCCTGAGGGGGGTGCAAGAGGAGGTGCAGCGGGGCAGGATGCTCCCTTGGGAATGGCAGGGAGCACGGCACCCCTCTGGGAGGGCACAGTTTCAATGGGGGGCAGCTGAGACCCCCGCCCCACAGCGGCTCCCAGGCAGGAAACTCCTCCAAGTTAACGCAGCCCTGAAGAGCAGCCTGGGCAGAGCAGCTCATTAAATGTTTCTGGCTGGCGGGAGGCCAGCAGCAGAGCTTGTTTTTTTCTATATTCCGATAAACAGTCCGGGGAGGGGGAGGGGGCTGCAAGCTCTGCATGTGCCACCCGGCCCCGGCAGGGGAGCAGGAGGCGGGGGGTGGCAGGGGGCACACACGCATGAGCATGCACATGGCACACACACGCATGTCCTCCCCACTGTGGGGAAGCAGGGTGGGGTGGGTGACACACGATGCCATCCACAGGGATGCTCCCAGCTGCGGGGTGACTTCATGGACCCCCATCACTGCACCAAAGGAGGGACGACAGCCCCCCCCCCCCCCCCCCCCCCCTTGCGCCCACCAACATGGCGATGACATTCCTGGTGGCACAGGGCCAGCTCCCAGGGGCACTAAGGGGCCTCACTCTGGCTCTTCCCTCACCCCTGCCAAAGTCAGATCCCCATCAAGGGTGAAGAGGGGGTGTCATGGAGGGGTGCCAAGCCCTGGGGTACAGGGTGCTGCTGCGGCGGGTGCTGTGGCTGCTTGGCCTGGCTCGCAGGGAGGTTCACGTGACTTTCTGCTTGAGGAAGCAGCGCTCTGGCAGCTTCCAGTGGGAGATGGAGGAGGAGGATGGGGGAAGGGGCCGCCTGCCTTCATGGAAACACGGCACAGGCAGCGGGGGGGCCGCCAGGCAGGGGCACCCCGCTTTCCCCCTTCAGGGATCCAGGCAGAGGCAGCACCAGGAGATGCATGGGGACCATGGGCTGTCACAGTGTGGGGGTTGCGTGGGTCCCGGTGTGGCAGAAGGCTCCCTTGGGCACTGAAAAGCTGTCATGGGAGCTGGGATGAGGAGTGTCCCCACTGTCCCCCCGCAGGGACTCCAAGTGCTGGCTGCCTAAGGAAATGGGAGAACCTCATCCCCAGCACCCCCAGCCACCATTGGGCAGGGCTCCCTGTTTCTGCCAGCCAGCACCACCAGGACCAGTGCAGGGAACAGGCTCCAGTGGCCCTCTGGGACCCCTGCCTTGCTCTCAGCATGGTGATGTCCCACACCCATCAGCCAAGACAGCTGCCACAAACCTGCCTCACCGCATCCCAGCAAGCATCCCTGCCTGAACACCCCACCAGACCAAGTGGTCACGTGCTCTGGGGTACCCAGGCAGCCTGTGGAGGCTGGGGTGGGGAAGAAGCCCCCCCAGCAGCCATCCCACAGTGGATGGGGGGGTACGCAGCACCCTGACCCACTAGCTCTATAGTGCCAAGCCCCTCCAGGGACCCCGTGCCCCACACCCATGTGGGGAGCAGGGTCACCCTACAGAGTTACTGCTCTGACCATGGGGATTGCTTTGGGTTTACTCCTTGTGATGCCACCCAAGTGCTTGCCCAGCACCCCTGCAGAACTCTGCCCGCAAGGTCCCAGTCCTGGGCCAGCATGAGCGTCTGTGTCGTGGCGCACCAGCCCTATGAGCAGATGTTGGCTTCCACACCATGGGGACCCTAGCCCCAAAGCTGGACAACAGAACCTGTGCCATGGAGTCCTAGCCCCACAGTGGGACACCAGCATCTGTGCTGTGGTATCTCAGCACCAAAGCGGGACAGCAGCACCCATGCCATGGGGTCCCAGCCCCACAGCAGGACATCATTACCCATAGCTTTGGGAGTCCAGATGTACCAAAGCATCAATAGCATGGGGACCCCATCTCCATGACCAGACCCTGGGACTATGCCATGGGGCTGGGATTCCAATCTCCGCACTTTGCTGATCCATGGTCTCCATATGGAGATAGCTGGCCCCCTGTACCAATGCCACGGTGACCCCAGCCCCATAGCCAAACTGCAGCTGATGAGACCCCAGCACCAATGCAATGGTGACCCCAGCCCCACAACCAGACCCTGATGGCAGCGTTGCAGGGACCCCAGCCCCACAGCTGGTTTCCAGCACCAATGCCACGGGGACTTAAGCCCTATAAACTAAACCTCAGTACCAATGATGTGGGGACCCTAGCCCCACAACCTGACCCTGATGGCAATGACATGGCAACCCCAGACCCACAGTTGGCTTCCAGCAGCCATGCCACGGGGACCCCAGCCCCAAAGCTGTTGGGGACCCCAACCCCATAGCCAGCTCCCAGCACTAATGCCATGGAGACCCCAGACCCACAGTTGGCCCCAGCACCAATGCCACAGGGACCCCAGCCACACAACCAGAACCCAGCACCAACGCCGTGGGGACCCCAGCCCCACAACCACACCCCAGCATCAACACCATGGGGACCCCAGCCCCACAACCACACCCCAGCACCAACACCGTGGGGACCCCAAGTCCCACAACCACACTCCAGCACCAATGCTGTTGGGACCTCAGTCCCATAACCAGACCCACAACCAGACCATGATGGCAATGACCCGGGGACCCAGCAGCCATGCCATGGAGACCCCAGACCTACAGTCAGCCCCAGCACCAATGCCACGGGGACCCCAGCCCCATAACCAGACCCCAGCACCAAAGCTATGGGGACCCCAGCACCAACGCCACGAAGACTCAGCTCCATTGCCAGACCTCAGCACCAACGCCACGGGGACCCCAGCCCCACAACCAGACCCCCGCCCCCCGGCACTCACCAGGGCATGCACAGCCCACTGACATCTTCACATGCCTGGCCCAGCCGGGGGTCGCTGCGCGCTGCCGGGGCCGCGGGGGTCTCGCATGGGCTGCGCGCCGCGGAGCTCCGGCGCGGCAGAGGGCGGCGGGCGGCCCCGCGCGGCGGCGGGCGGGCCCGGGGGCGGGCGGAGCGGGGGCCGCGGCGGCGGAGCCGGAGCGGGAGCGGGGGCGGGGGCGGCTGCGCCGGCGGCAGCGGCAGCGGCGGCAGCGGCGGGCGGGCGGGCGCGCCTGTGCGCGTGCGCGCTGCGTGCGTGCGTGCGCGCACCTCTGCCCTGTGCGTCGTCCGCGAGCGCGCGCTCCCTCTGCCTGCGTGCGTGCGCGCTCCCTCCGGCTGCCTGCGTGCTCCCTACCCCTGCGGGCGCGCCCCCCGCGTGCGCCCTGGGGACGCGCGGGGGTGTAGCGTTTTGGGGGAGTCACTTAGGGCTTCAGGGGGCACCGAGGGCTTCAGAGCGTCCAATGATTTAGTGGGGACAGCCAGGGGTTTCGGGGAGCCCAGGGGTTCAGGGGCTCCAGGGGTTTTGGGGGGACACCCAGGGCTTCAGGAGGGGCTCCCAGGATTTCAGGAGCTCCAGGGTTTCAGGGGGACACCCAGGGCATCAGAGGGTCCAGGGGGGCACAGGGATTTGGGGGAGCCAGGCGTTGATGAGGGACATCCAGGAGTTTTGGGGGTGCAGGGGTTTGGGGTGGGCACCAATAGCGGGGGCAGCAAGGGGCGCAGGATTTGGGGGTACTGAGGTTTGGAGGCACCCAGGGGTTTAGGTAGGCTCAGGGGTTTGAGGGGACACCCAGGAGTCTGAGGAGACCCAGGGATTTGGGGGGACTCAGGAGTTTGGTGGTGGCACAGTAGTTTTTGGGGGAAAGCAGAGGCCAGGGATGGGCAGGGGTAGAGGGGGCAGAGTTTCAAGGGGCAGACAGGGGTTCGGGTGGGGCACACTGGGTTTGGGGGGAGACCTCAGAGTTCAGAGGGGGCATTGGGATTGGAGGAGTTTAGGGGGATCATTGAGATTGGGGGGGACGACCCAGGAGTCTGGGTGGGGAGCACTGGGATTGGGGGGAGACCCACGAGTACAGGAGGTGGGCATTGTGATTGGGGGAGGACCCAGGAGTTTAGGTGTGAGCATTGGGATTGGAGCGGGGCCCAAGAATTCAGGGGGAGCACTGGGATTGAGGGGGATTGCGTGCACCCTCCCTCTTGCCTTCCCCCCAGGGGTTGGTGCCGCCATGGCACTGTGTGAGGCAGGGGTTGCTGGGACCCTGCAAGTGACATGGGAAGAGGGCAGACAGCTGCAGGAGAGGAGAGAAGAGGGTTCATTGCAGCCATTTGCTGCATGTTGTATGGAGGTGGCATGGGAGCTAGTGGGGTCCATGCTGCCACCTTGCAGAGGGGCATGGACGCATCCCTCCAGGATATCTGTCCCACCAACAGCACTCCAGAAAGAGAAGCCCTGCAAGTGATCCTCCTCCAAGTCTGCTCTCCCAAGGAACAAGTGGTAGGACAAGGGGATATTGTGGATCTTGGTCTCTTCTCCCAACTAACAAGTGATAGGATGAGAGGAAATGGCCTTGAGTCACGCCAGGGGGAGTTTAGACTGGATATTAGGAAAAATTTCTTTACTGAAGGAGTGGTCAGGCACTGGCACAGCTGCCCATGGAAGCATTGGAGTCAATATCCCTGGAGGAGTTCAAAAAACATGTAGACATGGCACTTCGGAACATGGTTTAGTGGGCACGGTAGGATTCGGCTAGTGGATGGATCGCCTTGATGATCTTGGAGATCTTTTCCAACCTCAGCAATTCCATGATTCTATGCTCCTGCCTGCTGCTGCCGGGGCCCAGTTTTCCAAAACCTTTCCAGTGCGCCCCAGAGGGAGCATCACCCCATCTGCAGGGGCAAGTGCTGTCCTTATGCCGCCCTGGGAAGATGCAGCCCCAGCCCCACAGTGGGAGCAGCAGCCCCGACAGAGCAAGTTATCCAGAGGCCCTCTCTCTGTTGCAGGGCCACCACTAGCCTATTTGCTCTTGTTCATGTGGAACTCGGATTCACCATGTGTCTTTTAAGCATCACATGGAGTTGAGCTGTCCTTACCAGGCTATTCTCTGTCTGTGCCCATTTGGGGATACCATCACTGTGTGTGGAGGGAGGGGACCCACGGAGCTGGGTTGCAGCACATAGATTTTCCTTTCTGCCTGTTGTTTGTTTTCCCTTGTAAAACAGCATGAGTGCCTGGTGCTGCCCCAGTACAGGGAGAGCACCACTGCTGTGGACCATAGTGGGGCAGGGGGAAGGTACCTAGATGCGGGTTTTCCTGTGGCTGCATCCCAGGGACCCCATGTGCAGAGGATGTGGTTCCACATACAGGGCTCACCCCGGGCTGGGGTTGCTCTCTGGGGGACTTGTCTTACAAGGATGGAGTGATTAGGCAGGTCACAGCATGCCCTGGATGTACCCCAGGGAGAAGACATGGAGGGTTTGGAGCAGGGGGAGGAAAGTTGCAAGGCTCTGAGGGCAACATTGCTCTGCATCCCTGTCAGCAGGTCCCTGGACTCCAGGCCATGCCCAGCTTTTCATTGGGCTGCTGGAGAGATGTGGGCTTTTCCAGAGTGACTTGTTCCTTGCTTTAGACATGTTCAGCTCAGGAGAAGCAAAGTGTCTTTCAGAGGGGCAACCACTCCTGAGTCACAGACGGAGCCCGGAGCGCTTCTTCAGGCTATCCTGCTTCCTTTGCAGTGCCAGGGCAAGCACTGGCCCAAGGAGCCTGTTGTTACAACCAGCACAACTTCCCATGCCCAGAACCCCAGGGGGACACTTACCAACACCCATGTCTGTGCAACTCAGTGGGTACTTCCTGGTGGGGAGTGGATGGTATGATTAGACTCGATGATCTCAAAGGTCTTTTCCAAAAAAGCAATTCTGATGCTCATGTGTGGAGCCATGGCCCTGGAGGAGGATCCAGCTGTCTGGCTGCTGCTTGGCCAGTGTTTTGGCCAGACAAGTGTATCAGTGAGAGGCTTGGAATGTCCTGCAGGCTTGTTGGAGCAGCTCCCCTAGATGAAAGCTGGTTTGATGCTAGGAGGTGGCAGCCGCTGTGAGGCAGGATGGTGACGTGGGACAAGCAATCACAAATGAAAGTTTCTTGTGGCAGGGGTGGAAGGAAGGAGCAGCAGGATGAGGCTCTGCATGTGTCAGATGTGCCTGGCTCAGGGACCAGGCACACAAAGCTGAACAAAGCATCTCAATTCTGCGGATCCCCAAGGAATTCTGGCCTGAGCCAGTCTGTGCCCCCAGTGACTGATGGAGAGGCCAGGACAATGAGCCCCCACCGGGTGAATCCTGCACTGCAGAGCTACCAGCGTGTCCTCACTGCACGTTTGCTGCTGTGAGCACATCCCTGCAGCCAGGAGAGGATCCTGCTGGCTGGGAGCCGGAGGCAGAGCTGGCCGCAGGAGGTGACAGCACCCAAAGGGACTCTGGGCTTACTGAAGAGGTGGCACCAGAGCAGAGCCAGGCACACTGTCATCCCCCATTCCTCCTGGGAACAACGGCTGTGTCAAAGGAGCCGAGTTTTGTTCATTCTCTCCCATCCTAGGCAGTTTTCTGTGTGCCTGTGATGGGAGCTGTGCAAGTCTTTTGGGGTGGGAGAACTTTTTACAAGGGAAAGTAGTGCTAGGGCAAGGGGCAACAGCTTTAAACTGGAAGGGGGAAGATTTAGATTAGACATTAGGAAGAAATTCTTAACAAAGAATGTGGTGAGACACTGGCACAAGTTGCCCAGGGAAGCTGTGGATGCCCCTCCCTAGAAGTGTTCAAGGCCAGGCTGGATGGGGCCTTGAGCAGCCTGGGCTGCTGAGAGGTGTTCCTGCCCATGGCAGGGGGTCCGGAACCGGACAAGCTTTAAGGTCCCTTCCAACCCAAACCATTCTTAAGTCCAAACACAGTTTGGACCAGAGGCTGCCACGCAGCTCCCTGTGACCATCCTGCCATTCCTCCTTGCCCACCACACCTGTCGTGTCGTGTCTCCGCCCTATCAGCCCCATGCGAGATTTGGGGCGATGTAAAGAACACATCGCGACGGGAGGGGGCAGCTCACAGCCGGGAGACACCACTCCCGCAAGAGCCGGGTGGTGTGGCCGCCGCGCCCACGTGTGCGGCAGAGCCGGCGCCGCGGGAAAATGCACGACGGCCCCGCCCCCGCGGGCGCTTCCCGCCAGTGATGCGCTCCCCGTTTCACCCACTGCAAAGATGGTGGCGAAGCCGGACGGCCTGCCCGCCCTCAAGATGTCCGCCCGCCCGTGCCCCGCCTTCCCCCGCCGGCCGGTGCTTGCTGCTGGGCGCGCGTCCGGCGGCGAAAGGGTGCGCCCCCGGCACGCCCCGCGCGGCGCGGGGACCGCCGGGAGTTGTAGTGCGGGGCGCGCGGCGGTCACGTGGCGCGCCCGGCAGTGGCTGCTCTGCGAGTAGAGGCGCCAAGATGGCGGCGCTGCGGCGCGGAGCGGGTCCCGCCGGGGTCGGGCTCGGGGCCGGGGTCGGAGCCGCCGGGGCAGCGCCGCGACCGCTGCCGGGCGGCGGCGCCCCCCGCGAGTCGCCCCTGCGAGCCGGCAGCCCCCTGCAGGTACGGTGGCGGCGGGCGGCGAGGGCCGCGCGGTGACACGTGGAGGCCGGGCGGCTCCCGCGGCGGCATCACCACGTGTGCGGGGAGCGGGCCCGGCGGCGGGAGGGGACCGGGCCGGGGCGGCCCAGCGTGGGGAAGAACTGCGACAGGGGCTTTGCCGCAGGGGTGCGGAGTTGGCGGTAGCGGGGTGCACCGGGCGGGGGGCTCGGTGCTTTCCGCGGGGAGCGGGGCCGGGGGCGCCGGGTGGGTCCTTGCCATCCCGTCGTGCCCTCGATCTCCTCCACCCCACAGTCCCCTCTGCCCTACAGTCCCCTCCGTCCCATATGCCCTACGGTCCCCTCCATCTCGCCCACGCCACGGTCCCCGCCGCCCCACGGTCCCCTCTGTCCCCATCCCGTGATCCCCTCCATCCCACGGTGCTCACCACCCCTCCTGGTCCCACGATCCCCTCCGTGTTTTCCCTCCCGCGGACCCCTCCATCTCCCCCCACCCCACGGTCCCCTCCATCCCTGCTCCCCCACCTTCTCCATCCCCTGGTCCCCTTCACGCCAGGGTCCTCTCCACCCCGCGGTCTCCTTCATCACCGCGCCGATTTCCACCGCCTGCGCGGGGGGCAGGGGGGACTGGGGACCCCAACACCCGCCGAGTCCGGTAGCGAGAGCTCCCGGTGGGGGGCTACGGAGCGGGGAGGCTTCCCCGAGCTGCCCCGAGAGTGTCATCCCGGGGAAAGCTCCCAATGCTCGGGGCCGGTGTGGGCGCGGCGCTGCACCCCTTGTGCAGCCCCTGTCCCCGCCGGTGTCCCCAGCCCCGGGACACCCCACCCGGTGCGGTGTGGCCGGGCGGGGAGCACGGAGTGCAGCATCCCTGGACAGGACCTGTCAGCACCCGTGCTCATCATTCCTTGGTATTCTGGGGAGCCCCTGTGCTCCCAGGGCGCTCCTGCCTGGCTGGGGGGCTTCTGGGGTGACACCCACCTGGAGTAGGTGGACCCCAAGCTTATCTCTCCTCTCCCGGTGTGGAGGGAGCAGTTTGTGCCTGGGGAAGAGAATTGTGTGACTGCTTGATGCTTCTTAAAAGGAGCTGAGGGTTCTGTGGAGTATCCTCTGCCCATACCATGCCAGGCGGCTGGAGCCCCACAGCTCTAGCCAGGTGGGAGCAGCACTGGCAGCTTGCCCGTGGCTGGCACAGCAAGGCCCCTCTCCCTGGGGCGTAGCCCCAGCATGGCAGGCCAGACACACGTGTTGCCAGTGCGGGCAGGTGCCCATGGAAGCCTCAGTTGTGCAACCTGGGAGCCGTAACAGTAGTGAACACAGCATCCCCTGCTCCTGTCTGGTGCCGCAGGAGCTGGTGGCCATGCTCAGGCCAACTCCATCTCAAGCTGTTGGCTCAAATCCCAGCTCCATGCGTGGTGCCCGAGGCTCACTCTCATGCTGCAGGCATCCTCCCTTCTCTGCAGCAGAAGGGCACAGCGTGGCCTGAGCCAAGCCTGCCTTTGAACATCCCTGTGCCCCACGGCGTCCCTGCAGAGCCTGAAGCAAACACGGGGAGCTGGGAGGGCATGGAGGGTGTCCATCTGGGGGACACAGGTGTTTGTGACAGGGAGGAGAGCAGGCAGGGATGCAGGAGCAGGCTGGGCTGGATTGTACCCCCGCCCCAACGCGCATGCTGTGAGGGCTAAAGGAGGTGCCCAGCCCGAGCAGGATCAAAGGGAGTCCTAGGGGAATGCAGCCTGGTTCCCAATGACTCACTGCTGTGGGACTCCTCCTTGTGAGGTGCTGAGTCAAAGGAGTCGAGGAGGACTTGGGACATCACCCGCCCACCATCCTGGGCTGTGAGAAGAGGCCATTTGAGTGGGAGGATTTTCCTTCGCTCCCTCCAAACGTCCAGCGCCGGTCATGGCTGGAAACCTCTTATTAGACGCTGCCTGTTGGGAGAGCCAGCCTGTGCCAAGCTGGGCAGGGCGAGGCAGTGCCAGGGGCATCCCCAGCCCCCTTGCCGTCAGCAGGCATGGGTGAGCTTGCCACCACATCCCTGCTGCTGATGCTCTGTAAGATCCCTCCTCACCGCTGACTCAGGGCTGCACGCTGGTGCTTGGCGATGCTGGGTTTGTGAGCCTGGATGTGCTTCCTTGCTCCTCCCAGTATCTCCAGGAGAATTGGCCCAGAATCGTGACTGGAGATGGCTGCCAGCAGGGCTCTGACCAGCAGCCAGCGTCAGGGAGGGGACTGGGGATTCTGTGTGGTTAACACTACTTCATAGCCTGATCTGCGTGGCAAGGATCACCGGTGGACTCTGCTTCCAGACGGAGAGCCCTGGGAGAGGGCATCCAGGCTGCTGAGCTGCCCACTGAGCTCCTAGGTCACTGCAGGCTCCTGCTCTTGGAGGGGGGGGGGGGGTGGGGCATGTGGCTTTGGTGCTGCCATATTTTAGGAAATGCTGATTTAGTGGAACTGCTCTTCCCTCTTAGCGGAAGAGATTTTCAAAGTTCAGGCAGGTCTTGTAGAGGGACGGAGGGCATTTTGTCCTACCTGGGTTCAGGCTTCTGCAAGCTGTGTGTTGAGCTGCATCAGATGCGCATCCCCCAAGGCTTGACCAAGTTCTCCCGGTGCTGCTGCTGGGGGAGGACAGCTCACTGCCTGCTCCTTGCCACCCTTGGGAGGGGGTGTGCTCTCCCAGGGCTCCGTCCTTGGTGCCCTTATCTCCCCTGCCTGTGCCGTCTTTGCCGAAGCCCATCTGCAAACAGGAATTCGTGTCCTATCTCATGCTGCTGCTCTGCTCCTGGCAGAGGCTGCTTGTCTGGTGATTTTGCTCAGCTGGGAGCTGCAGCCCCGTCCTTGCCCAGCGTCTCGCTTTTCCTGGCTGCTCTGCAATGCTGGGCTGTGTGGCATTATAGACTGCAGTGAAAAGACCTTTCTGAAGTTATGGAATGGTACCCAAACATTGCTGGAGCTCGCTGGGGGTCTGGAAAGGATGTGGGGCTGGGAACTGAAGGAAGAACAGCAACAAGGATGGTTTTGTCCTTTATGATGAACACAGCCTGTGTCCTTTTGCAGTCTGCAGCGGAGGTGTCAGGGTACAGCCCTGCAGGGCAGCCAACTGCATCCCTGTTGCTGACTCCTGCTCCTTTGTTATGGATTTCATAACATTTTGGGACTTATCTGAAGCGCCAACAGCTGCACATGACGGTCCAAGGAGGGGTGGGAGCCTGGCACTCCCCTCCTGCCCAGCATGAGCACTGCCTGGTGTCGGGCAGAGCCTGGGAATAACTGGAGGTTTATCAATTCGCTTTTCCCAGTCACAAAGCTGTGAAGAAAATCAGGCAGGAATTGTCTGTGTAGAAGCCTCCCTGGTAACCTGTAGTGTCTCGAACTCAGAGCGGCATGGGACTTTGTGCAGTGGGGTGGACTAGGCAGAGCCTCTCCTGAGAAGTGCAGCAGGAAGGTCTCCTGTGCCATCTCCCGAGCTGCAGCATGGCTGTGTCCCCCTGCACATCTGGGGGTGCTGGGACTGCGCTGCTGTTGGAAGCCCACATGCACTGTGGAAGCGATCAGTGCTGGTGGTGGCAGCAGGGCACCATGGTGCTTACCTGGTTTCTTGTGCTCCTCAACAGTGCTTCTCCCTTGAGGAGGATGACCTGAACTTAACGTCGCTGGACGCAGAAACTATCTTGGAGGCTGAAGAGATCCTGGGGACGATGCAGAACTATCTTGACTCCTCTGTGATCTCCATCATCGAGGATCTCTCTCTGAGTGAGGTGAGAGCCCATGCATGGGCGCAGGAAGCGGTAGCTGGGCTGTTTTTGACTGTGGCAGGTGTGGTGGTGACAGCAGCATGTTCCCCACGGCCGGGGACCTTGGCTATGCCCCACTGCCCCCTGAAACCATCCCTACCCTTGCAGCAGAGCAGGGCCTGCCTGGATGCACAGAACGAGCTGTCTCTGCTGACTGCCATCACTGAGATCCTGGACAGCACGGACGATGAGACCTTGTCTCCCTTTGACACCATCATGGACGTGGAGCTGCTGACCTCGCCTCGGGAGCAGGAGAATCCCTCCGTGAGTTGTGGGGCAGAGCCAGCCTGATCGCAAAGCAAGTGGGAAGATGCTCAGAGAGGGCTTTACCAAGCCCCTTCGTGCCACATCTTGGGTACAGGGATGCAATGTGAGAGAAGGGCTGAGCCAGCCCTGGGCACCCTGGGAGCTCCTGTGTGGGCTGGAGAGGCTGTGTCTTCGCCTTGAGTCTTGCTGTAGAGCTGGAGGCTCTGGGAAGCAGCATGTCTCTCTACATGGCCAGCTGGAGTTGAGCTTGCTCCTGGGATCCTGTGGGGTGACATGCATGGCTGCTGCACGGGCAGGGGTGGCCTGTCCCTCTGGCAGCAGAAGCCTGCTGCTGCTTCATGTTCTGTCTGCCTTTCCTCCAGTTCCAGAAGTTTCTCAGCTTGTCCCGACCGTCGCTGGAGTGCGAGAGCCCTGCCCTGGAGCAGCCCAAGGTTCACCGGCCTCTGACCAGCAGCGTCTCCATGGTTGGGAAGGTGAGCAGATGAGCAGGGAAAGCTGAAGGAATGGTGTTGGGGTGGTGCTGGGGTAGCTGCATCCCTGCTGCTTTCCCACCTGGTGCAGGCATCCTCTCCCAGAAGTGATGCCTTTGCCAGGTACCGGCGGCAGTGGGAGCAGGAGCTGCCCCCGCAGGACTGGGGTTGTTGCAGAAGCCCCCATAGGGGTTTCTAGTTCTGTCATGTCTTACTACTGGGGACAAATGTGTTCCAGCTTTTCACCTGGCCAGGGCCCTTGCTGCAGAGTTGAAGCAGGGCCACAGTTGGCTGTGTCTTGGGGGTCTCCCATGCAAGCCCAGGAGATGATGCTCACTCTGGTTCCCCTTCCCAGACTGACACAGACCTGGCTTGGGACCGTGCTGCTTATGGCCTGGAGGACCCAGTGCTGCCGAAGAAGCAAGTCTGCAGCACCCCAAGGGTGGAGAGGAAGCTGGGTCGGCACCGGGCATGTGAACAGCTCTTGCCGCAGCGCAGCGACGGGGAGGAAGAGGAGGAGGAGGCTGCCTTGAGCCCGGAGCTGGACAGCAGCATGGAGGCTGCAAAGCTTTGCATGAGCGAGGCTGGGGCAGCACTGGAGGATCACGAAGACCCCTGTATCATCAACGCAGGGGATGTGTCCCTGAGTGAGCTGGTGAAGTCTATGCACCCCTACTGTCTGCCCACCTTCACTGTGTGCCTGGATCCTGAGGCCGAGCCCGTGGCCAAGGAGCTCCTGAGTGGTCCTGTCATGCTCGAAATTGTGCCTGGTGAGGGGGAAAGCGTGGAGATCCCTGTGGTCCTGCAGCCGCTTGCCCCCAGCTTCCCTGACCTGGAGCCACAGCTCCTGGGAGCAGAGGAGAGTGCTGTGGAGTCAGTCCCAGAGGAGCAAGAGGAGCTGTCAGGAGCTCCAGCCCAGGAAAACAGGATGGAGGAGGAGGAGGAGAAGGAGAAGAAACCACCTGGGAGGAAAGAGCCCTTCTGTGCTACCACAGAGAGCACGTCCCCAACGGAGACAGCAGCACCCAGAGCCCAGAGCCCCAACAGCAGCTCCCGGCGCAGCACAGAGACACCAGCGAGGAGCAAACGTGAGGGCTCCAAGAAGGGACGCGGCCGTGAGAGAGCAAGGAAGAGTCGGAAAAAGAAACCTGTGGAAGACCATAGTGAGCAACCTAGGCCAGGCAGGGACTGTGTAGCCCACTGTCTCCGCTCTGCCAGCTCTGTGCAGTCCCCAGGCCAACCGCCTGCCAGCCGGTGGCAAACAACGTGTCCCTCTGTCCAGATCTCAGACTTCCTGGAGCAGCAGCTGGAGCGAGCCCGGAAGGAAGGGCAGATGGAGCTGCGTGCTGAGCGGGCTCCACGGCCCCGGGGTAGACCCCGGAGGACAGCGGGGGCCTCCTTGCATGAGAAAGTGCAGAGGGAGACAAAGCAGGAGCTGGCACCAGAAGTGGTGACCATAGCCAAGGAGAAGGCTGAGTCCGAGGTGCCTCCAGAGAAGGCAGACAGTGAGGTGCCTCCAGAGAAGGCGGACAGTGAGGTGCCTCCAGAGAAGACCACACCAAATGCAGAGGAGCCACCTACAGCAGCACATCCTGCCCTGGTGGACCAGGGTGAGAGGGATGCACAGCCAGCTGCCGGACAGGGTAGCAGGGTCCCGGAGGCTGCCTCTCCACTCTCCGAGCAAGGTGCAGGGCTGGAGGCTTCCCAGAGCCTGCAGGCAGTGGAGCCAAATGAGAACCTGCCCAAGGAAACCAAGCCCAAGGCTCTGAGCCTGCGGGAGTACCGCATGCGCATGCTGCACCGCCAACCCAGCCCAGGCGGCAGGAAGGATGGAGAGAAGCAAGCAGCCAGCAAGTGGCCCAGCCTCCCTGAGCCTCCGACAGAGCTGGCAGAGATCCCCTGCCTGGTGTCAGCTATGCGCCCCACCACTGAGGCAGGCGGTGCTCAGAAGAGCCTGGAGAAACCCACCAGCCCTGCTGCTGTCCCTTCTCCTGCTGGCAAAGCTCCCACTGCTCCACCTTCAACTCCGGCACCTGTCACAGCTCCACCGTCCCCGTCAACGCCAATGCCTTTTGTCACTCCCGACGTGCCCCCAGCCTCTGGGGCAGCCCCTGCCGGGATGCCGCCCACCTCAGCTGGTGCTTATGCCCTTTACCCACCAGTGCCTTCCTGGCCCTGCTTTGGACCGCAGCCCATGGGCTGTCATGGTTTGCCCCCCCCGTGCAGTGCTGGCCCCCCCAGTACTTTTCACGTGGTGCCTGGCCTCCCGCCTCCAGCCGTGACCTGGCCCCCACCACCCGTGCCAACACCAGCCCCCTTTGTCCCTGGGGGCCCCTACGCCCCGGTGGGGTGGGCACCACCACCCTACTGGCCAGGGATCCCCATGCTGCCTCCAGTGCCTCCGGTGCCTCCGCTAGCGTATGGGGACCCTGGAGTGATGCTGCAGGGCACTCCCACCTTCCCAGGTGGCGGCCACCCCAGCGCAGCCCTGCTACACGGCCAGCCCCCTAGCGCCCCGGCGCTCGGCTGCCCGGAGCCAATGACCTTCACCACTGCCCCACCTGCTGCCCCGGGCTCTGAGCTAGGGACTGCGGGGTCCCCAGCCCGGCCAGTGACAGGCAGGGTGTCAGACCCCCGGAGGCAGGCACGGCTGGCAGGGGAGAGCTCTGTCCCCAAGGCCCCTTTGGCCCCGGCTCCTGCCCAGCCTGTGGCTGCCCCATCAGCCTCCGCTACCCAGCCCAGCAGGGCCCCTCTTGCAGTGCCAGCCCCACAGGTTGCCCCCACCCAGCATTTGGAGGAACCCCTGGCTGCAGCCCCTCCCCATCTCCCAGAGGCTCCCCCTGCTGCCCTCTCTTCCCCTGCAGAGGTGTCTCCTGGCAGCCACCCCGTGGAGGAGGCTGCAGGGCCAAGCAAAGAGGCAGTGGAGAAAGCTCCACAGGAGATCAAGGCAGCTGCTGGGCAGGAATCCCAGCACAAGTCCACCTTACAGGCTGCAGCATCACCACCAAAAGTGGGTCGAGGCAGTAGCTTGCCCACTAAGGCACCTGCAGCACAACCGTGGAGGCATCAGCCACTCCTCAGCCAAGCGCAGCCCAGCAACAGCAACAAGGACATAGTGCAAGCCTTCATCAGTGAGATCGGTGAGCAGGGGGGCTGTGAGGTGCTGAGAGAGCATCGCTAGCTGGCAAGGTTGCGGTGCTTCCAGCAGCCCGTGTAGAGGCACCAGTTCCTGGCACTTCTGGGAGCGAGGGTGGCAAAGCCCACAGGGCTTGCATTCTCTTCCCAGTGCTCTGCCAGGACATTGCCTCCAGTGAATGGTCTGGAGTGGCTGGGACCAAACTGATCCCTCCTAGCAGCTGCAAGAGCCATGTGCTCCTGTCCTTGCTGCAGGGGACACAGAGCTACTGCAGGATCATAGAATCATGGAATGGTTTGGGTTGGAAAGTACCCTAAAGATCATCCAGTTCCAACTCCCCTGCCCTGGGAAGGGACATCCCCCACCAGAGCAGGCTGCTCAAGGTCCCATCCAGCCTAGCCTTGAATGCTTGCTTCCAGGGAGGGGGCATCCACAGCTTCCCTGGGCAACCTGTGCCGGTGTCTCACCACCCTCATCATGAAGAATTTCTTCCTAATGTCTAATCTAAATCTTCCCCCTTCCGTTTTAAAGCTGTTCCCCCTCATCCTATCACTACTTGCCCTTGTAAAAACTCCCTCCCCAGCTTTTCTGTTGTCCCTTTCCGTACTGGAAGGCTGCTCTAAAGTCTCCCCAGACCCTTGTTTTCTCCAGGCTGAACAAGCCCAACTCTTAGCCTGTGCTCATAGCAGAGGTGCTCCTACCCTCTCATCATCTTCGTAGCCTCCTCTGGACCTACTCCAACAGTTCCATATTCCTTTATGTTGTGGATTACAGAACTGGATGCAGGACTCCAGGTGGGGTCTCATGAGAACAGAGTAGAGGGGGACAATTATCTCCCTTGACCTGCTGGCCACACTTCTCGTCCTGTCACCTGGGGAGGGTGATACAGGGGAGGATGGGGCTGGGGTGCGTCCCTGTTGTCCCTCAGGTTTTGGATGACCTGAGTTGATGTGCTCTCTCCCTGGCCAGGGATCGAAGCCACCGACCTGTCCAGCCTGCTGGAGCAGTTCGAGAAGTCTGAAGGTGCGGATGCGGCGTGCCATTCCCCGTAGGGCTTGTGCTGTGCCACACCGTGCTGTGCTGGCCTCCCTGCACTGCCTGTGGCAGAGTGGGAGCAGGGAGCCTTGTCCTGAGGTTTTCTCTGCCCTCATCTCTTTCCTGGCCTGTGAAAGTGGCCCAGGGATCCCGGGGGCGGTCAAGGGGGTGATGGAAGAGCCTGGGTATGCGCAGTAGCTCTCTACAGGGAGCTGGGTTGGGGCACTGTCAAACCTTTCCCTGGCTGTGCGTGGGGTGCTCTGTGTCTCTCTGTGTGCAGGGTCTGTCCCCTGCCCGCCAGCCCCAGTCTCTTGCGATCCCCATCCACCCAACTCTCTTTACAGCCAAGAAGGAGGAGGCTCCCATGCAGCTCCCCGAGGACAGGCAGTTGGCAGGGAGCTCTGGGTGAGTACCGAGACCTCCACAGGTCCCCATGTGGAAGCTGGCAGGGGGCCGAGCCCCGCCTTTGGCAGGGGTACAGGACAGCTTTCGGTTCTGGCAGGGTCTGAACTCTGCCAGAGGCTGAGTCTGCTGGCCCAGGAAGGGCCAAATTGCTTGCTGGGCTGGGCCAGAGCTGGCATCGAGGGGGAAGCATTAGGGGAGGCAATGATGGGCGTGGTTGGGCTGTGCACGCTCCATCCTTGCAGGTCTCAGATCCCCTGTTCCTCTGCCTGAGCAGAGTTCAGGCAGGTGCTGCAAGCATGGGGTTTGGGACTGGGTCTGGGCTTTGGCTGCTGTGTTTGATGAAGCTTCTTTCCCCTTCTCAGGCCCGAGACCCAGCAGGAAAGGAAGCCTCCAGATGGCCTGCAGGCCTCTGAGCTGGCCAATGTGGCAGGTAATGCCCGGGGCGAGGCAGGGGAGCCCAGCCTATCTGGGCTGTCAGGCTCGGGGAGACCCTGGGGCTTGAGGGTGGCAGCAAGGGGCTGCTCTAAATGCTCTTGGGTGCTCTTGCAGGCCTCACCCCTCCAGCAACACCACCCCACCAGCTCTGGAAGCCATTGCCTGTGGTCTCAATACTGGCCAAGACCAATTTGCCCAGGTCCACACCCCAGGAAGAGTCCCATAAGACTGCCAAGCTGACAAAAGTCAAGCCACAGCCCCAGAGCAAGCCCCAAGGGAAGAACCCGGCCCCGGCCCGTGCCAGCTCAGCCCCCAGCCACGTCTGCTTGGGAGACCACGACTACTGCATCCCGGGTACGGCACGGCTGGAGAGCAATGGCAGCTCCAGCACACATACCCCGGCCGAGGGTGGCTCCCGCTGGAACGTCAAACACCACCGGGACATCACTATCAAACCCATCTCCTCCTTAACCAAACGGACGCTGGATCAGCCCAAGCCCACCCCACCAGGCCCCACCACTACTGAGGGGCCCAGCCAGGAGCCCCAGGGGACAGCTTGCCCAGCCCCCTTGGATTATCGGACTAGCGTCCCTGACAAGGCAACTGCTGGGTGCAGCAGCCCCCCCACCTCAGTGCTCCTGTCTCCAGCTGCATCCCCCTGCCGGGACCAGGAGATGCAGACTCCCAGTGCCCAGCCCAGCCATGCTGCTGCCAAGAGGTCCCTGCGCTGCTACCGGAGACCCCGGGACTCGCCCAGCCCTTCTGCTGGCAGCTGGAGGGCTGGCCGGAGCCGTGCCAGCCGCTCTTTCAGCTCCAGTTCCGATGGAGCTAGTGAGTCCTCATCTTCAACCTCATCCTCCCGCTCCCGGTCCCGGTCCCGGTCATTCTCACCACCGCCCAAGAGGTGGCGAAGGTAAGCAGTGGAGCTTGCTCTTTGGGCAGTTGCCTGGTGGTAGATCTGTGAGGGTGCCCAGACATTCCTTTATGAACCTATCTGAGGCTGTATTTGATCTTTTTGGGGGAAGGGGGAAGATTTAGATTAGATGTTAGGAATAAATTCTTCACGATGAGAGTGGCACTGGCACAGGTTGCTCAGGGAAGCTGTGGATGCCCCCCCTCCCTGGAAGTGTTCAAGGCCAGTTGGATGGGGCCTTGAGCAGCCTTGTCTGGTGGGAGGTGTCCCTACCCATGGCAGGGAGTTGGAACTGGATGATTGTCAAGGTCCTCTCCAACCCAAAACATTCTGTGATTCTATGATCTTTTTGTCCTTGTGGTCCTGCTGAAGGGTTGCCTGGCTTGTAGAGACCAGTGGAGCTCACCTTGCCAGGGCAGTGGGTATCTGGCTGAACCCCACATCTAGGCAGATGTGCCTGCGAAGCCACCTCTGAGCCAGGCTTTCTTGCCTCTCCTGCAGCACTGTGTGTGAGCCTTTGACTGCACCTTGGCTTTTGGATGCTTTTTCTGGGGAGTTACTGCAGGTGTTGTTGTTTGTGCTGTGGTGCTGCTGTTAGGGACGAGAAGAACCACAGTGGCAGCAGGGAGCTGCTGGAGGCAAGCAGAGAAAAACCCATCTGGCTTAGCTGTCTCAGGGGTTCCCTGTTTTCCTTACAGAGGTGGCTGTGTAGGAAAGTTGGGACAGCTTGGTCTCTGCAGAAAGCATTTCCTTTGGAGTCCTTGTGCATCCAAGAGATGCATGGTCTGTCCCAGCTCAGGTGGGAGGCACTGGAGATGGATCCCTCATCTGCCCTTTCCCTGGGTGTCCAGCCAGTTTTGGAGATGCCCCAGGTCACCAGACTTGTCTAACCAAGGCCTCTGCATTTGTGGCTGATAGATGTGGAGGCTGGAAAAGGAAAAGGCACGTATATCATGCTCTGTCCCAGGGATGTGCCGCTCAGGGTCTTGTGTCATCTGGCTTGGCTTTCCAGCAAATGCAGCTGGCCCTGTGGTGGGAAGTGTCTGCATGGCCTGTGCCATCCCAAGCTGCTGGCCTCCAAGAGGATGTGTAGGAGTACCAAGGCAGGACACCTGGTTTGGCACCTGCGTTTGCCTATGGTTGGGACCTCCTGTGGGCAGCATGTTCAGAGAGGGATCCTGGAGGTGGCACAGCTTGGTCCCACAGTGGTCTTGGTACTGCTGCACTGAAGCTTTGCCTGGCCTCTCCAGAGAAGCTCTGTATGTAGGAAGGAGACTGGGCAGAAGCCCAGCCCTGTCTTAGTGCATGTCATGGCCCTTGGTGTGGTCAAAGGCATGTGCAGTTTCCATTCATGTGGCTGTTGAGTGCAACAAGGATGTGATGGCTCCAGTGTCACCCTGTGCACTGTGTGGGGCTCAGTGTGGCAGCCCTGGCCCCTCCTGGGCCTTTGCCTTGCTGTGACCATGTGCTGCACTGTTCCCCCATGACTGTTTCCTGCTTTTCAGAAGTTGTGCCTGGTGTGAGCCTGCTCCATTCTCGCTGCGATGTTTGGGGCCAAGTGCAGCAACGTCTCTGTAGCACTGTTACTACCTCTGGCAAACTCAGGCAGGGGTTTCTGTAGCCTGACTCATCCAGGGGATCAGTCCTCTATGAGGCGGGTGCTGAATACCTTGGGAAGGACTGAGGTCATCTTCTTCTCCAGAGCCTCATGGTGCTGGATACGAGGAGGGCTCAGCACTGAGCTGTGCCTCTCCTTCCCTCAGATACCGCTCAAGATGTTCCCACAGCTCCTCCTCCCACTCCAGCTGTGGGTCATGTGGCAGGTCCCGGGGCAGGTCTTCATCTTCATCTTCATCGTCCTCCTACTCGTCCAGGTCCACATCCTGTAGCCAGTCCCGGTCCCGCTCCCCCTCGCCCCGCAGGAGGAGTAACAGACGGAGAAGGTGAGTGTGGTTGTGAGCTCCCGTGGACTCCCATCCTGGCCTTCTGCATCCCAGTCAGGTGTTGGCCTGCTCCTTTGGTATCTTCCTTGTGTCCGGGATTTCTCTCTTCTGGCATCCCCCATGACCCTATAGCTCATATCTCTGGTTTCTGCCCTGCCAGATACAGTTACGACATGCAGGACCACTACCAAAGGCAGAGGATCCTTCAGAAGGAACGTGCAATAGTGAGTTATTTGGGGCTGGGAAGCTGGGGCGGGAGATTCAGGGGTCTCCAGCTCCTCCATCACTTCAGAAAGCCGTGGGGCCACAGCCTTGCAGGCAGCATTGCTTGGAGGCTCTGGCCAGAGCATGGTGCGATGGGTAACGATGCAGGGAGGGTTCTCTGGGTGAGAGGTCCTCAGAGACCCTGAGTCACCCCATTCTCATCTCACGGGCTGGTGCATCCCTGCCCGCAGGAGGAGCGCCGAGTTGTGTTTATTGGCAAGATCCCCAGCAGGATGACACGGTCAGAGCTGCGACACCGCTTCTCTGTGTTCGGGGACATTGAGGACTGCACCCTGCACTTCCGCTCCGAGGGGTGAGAGCTGTGGGGGCATGGGGCAGCCCCTTCCCTGGGATGGCTCCTCTTGGCCCTTTTCCCATTCCTCAAGGGGACAGTGCAGACCAAGGAGAGGGACACGTAATGCCTTGCTGCTGATCTCCATCCTTCTTCTCTGGCTCCAGAGACAACTATGGCTTTGTCACCTACCGCTATGCCGAGGAAGCCTTTGCAGCCATCGAGAGCGGGCACAAGCTGCGGCGCCCAGATGAGCAGCCCTTCGACCTGTGCTTTGGTGGCCGCCGGCAATTCTGTAGGAGGAACTATGCTGATCTGGGTGAGTCATGCAGCCCCCAGATTGCGAGGTGGCACTCTGGGTCCTCTCTACTTTCTAGAGGTGCAGGGGTCCCTTGTCTTGGGGTCGGTCAGGCTTGGCTGGGTAGGGCTGCATTCAGGGATAGTCCTGCCCGAAGAGGAGGTTGGAAGGGGGCTCCCCATCCCTCCAGGCACTGTGGTGGAGGCCAGGTCCGGTCTTCCATAAGCCCAGCTCTGGGTCTAGAGGTTGGCATGGGAAGGAATTGCTGTGGGGATGGCTCGAATGGTGCCAGCGTCCCCGTTGCTCAGGCAACCTGTCCTCCTGTGTCTTCCAGACTCAAACCGGGAGGATTTTGACCCAGCCCCTGTCAAGAGCAAGTTTGATTCCCTGGACTTCGACACGCTGCTGCGGCAGGCACAGCGCAGCCTGCGGAGGTAGCGGCAGGTGAGGCGGAGTGCCCGCCTCCACTTTTATACTCAAATACAAAAGACAAAAAAAGAATGGAAAGAAAAATGGGGTTTTTAAGAAAAAGAAAAAGGAAAAAAAGAAATTTGTTTTATAACCAGTATTTAAGGAGGATGGGTCATTTGCCTTCAACCGTAGGGACCCAAGTGAGTGGCAGCCCCAGGCTTGCCTCAGCCATGTAATAAATGTGGATGCCCAAACAGCAGTGCTGCCTCATGTCCTCCTTCGTGTTTACCATTCCCAGACAGGGGCTCAGGCCATGCACCCTCAGCATCCCATGGGCTCTGTGCTGGGGTCTGGCCCTGTGAGAGGGAGCACAGGCTGGGGATTGGGTGCAGGAGTGGGGTGCCTAGGGAAAGGGGGGCAGGACTGGGGTCACTAAGCGTCTGTGAGGGAGCTGTGGCTACCCCTATGTGGCCTGGCACAGGGTGAACACCTCGTTGAGGCCAGGCAACACAGACAGCTCTGACTTCTTCTCTACTTTGAAAGCTGATCCTCACTCCGGTCATCCTATTCATTGAAAAGCTATGAAACAGCAGTAACCTTTTAAGCTAGAGCAAGAGGGCCATCCACTGCTCCTTAATGATATGCCTCGACTCAACTCAAACCCAAACCCATGATTGTTTATTATATTAATAACCCAACTGACTTTCCTTCTGGCTATTCAACCAAAGTTCCTATCATTTACCCCAGTCAATCTTTCCCTTAACAAATCTGCCCTGTCTACTAAGATCACAGTATTACAAGGTTGGAAAGGACCTCTGAGATCATCGAGTCCAACCTATAACCCTACACTAACACCAACACTAACATCATCATCTAAACCATGGCATTCAGTGCCTCATCCAGTCTCCCCTTAAACACCTCCAGGGTCGGCGACTCCACCACCTCCCTGGGCAGCCCATTCCAATGACCAATCACCCTTTCAGTGAAGAACTTTTTCCTCACATCAAGCCTAAACTTTCCCTGACGAAGTTTAAGTCCATGCCCTCTAGTTCTGCCACTGGTCACCTGAGAGAAGAGACCAATCCCTGCCCAAATACAACCTCCTTTTAGGTAGTTGTAGAGAGCAATGAGGTCTCCCCTGAGCCTCCTCTTCTTTAGACTAAACAGCCCCAACTCCCTCAGTCGCTCCTCATAGGGCTTGTGCTCCAGCCCCTTCACCATCTTCGTTGCCCTCCTCTGAACACATTCCAGTATCCTAACATCTTTCCCAAACTGGGGGGCCCAGAACTGGACACAATATTCAAGATGAGGCCTGACCAGTGCCGAGTACAGGGGGACAATAACGTCTCTGGTCCTGCTCGCTACACTATTCCTGATGCAGGCCAGAATGCCATTGGCCTTCTTGGCCACCTGGGCACACTGCTGGCTCATGTTGAGCTTCCTGTCCACCAGCACTCCCAGGTCCTTTTCTGCCTGACTACTGTCCAGCCACTCTGTCTCCAGTCTGTAACTCTGCATGGGATTGTTGTGTCTAAAATGAAGTACCCGACATTTGGACTTATTAAACATCATCCCATTAGAATCGGCCCATCTCTCCAATCTGTCCAGGTCCCTCTGTAGGGCCATCCGACCCTCTAACAGATCAACCCTTCCTCCAAGCTTGGTATCGTCTGCAGACTTGCTGATGATGGACTCAATCCCCTCATCCAGATCATCAATAAAGATATTAAACAGGACAGGACCCAATACCGATCCCTGGGGACACGACTGGTGACCGGCCGCCAACTGGATGAGACACCATTCACCACCACTCTTTGGGCTCGGCCATCCAGCCAATTCCTAACCCAGCACAGAGTGCTCCCATCTAAGCCACGGGCTGCCAGCTTCCCTAGGAGTCTACTGTGGGAGACAGTGTCAAAGGCCTTGAAGATTACCCATTGAACCTGACCAATTTGCTTCTTTGACCAATTTGCAAGACCATACCTCCTAGGAATCACACTATTCCACTCTTGCTGAAACAAACCTTGCGCTGTTTGACCTCACAGAAGGGGAACCCGAACTAGTCTTAGGCTTCAACATTGACTGTGCCACAGGACCTTTTGCCTTATCCTTTGTAGCCAAATACACAGACATCATACTAATAAATACACTACTATTTAATTCCTAAACTCAAGCACCCTGAGCTTACCTCCAGGATTATTCCTGACTGTCCTAGCCACAAAAGTCTTATTATAATCGTCCAGCTTTTTATGAGTTTCATACCCAGGCTCTTCTGGAGCGAGGACCTGGCACCCCAGCCCGAGGCACCCTGCTGGCTTTTGAGGCCACCTGCATCTCCTGTGGTGGCCACAGAGGGGCAGTGCAAGATGCTCCCCCTCTGCCACTCCCTGCTGGCATTTGGGGGGCTTGAGCCCTCGGCAGGAGCAGAGGCAGGGGTCTCCCACTCTGAGGGCTGTGTTCCCTCCTGTGGCATCTGCCTTTCCCCTTTGAGGTTGCTGCAGCTTTCCGGAAGTAGAGGGTTCTCCAACTTCTCATCTCTGGATGTTCCTAGAGGGAGAGGTGGTGTGGCTGTAAGGAAGTGCCTGGAATCCATGGTGGGATGCTTGGCAGAGGAAGGGTGGACAGTGACAGGGGATGTAGGATGCCAGCGACTTGTGTAGAAGGGTGATGCCAGACAGCCCCCGATGGAGCATGCTCGGTTCTGCTGCCTGCTCCTGAGCATCTTCACCCTTCATCTCAACTGGCATTGCCAGTGCCCTGCAACTCAACCTGCTCTTGTGTTGGCAGCCAGAGACAATCCCCATGCTGGGCTGGGACAAGCCTAGGGGTCACAGAATCATAGAATGGTTTGGGTTGGAAGGGACCTTAAAGTCCATCCAGTTCCAAACCCCTGCCATGGGCAGGGACACCTCCTACCAGACCAGGCTGCTCAGGGACCCATCCGATCTGGCCTTGAATGCTTCCAGGGAGGTGGCATCCACAGCTTCCCTGGGCCACCTGTGCCAGTGTCTCACCATCCTCATTGTGAAGAATTTCTTCCTAATGTCTAATCTAAATCTTCTCCCTTCCAATTTAAAGCTGTTCCCCCTCATCCTATCACTACTTGCCCTTGTAAAAAGTCCCTCCCCAGCTTTCCTGTAGCCCCTTTTAGTACTGGAAGGCCACTATGATGTCCCTCTGAAGCCTTCTCTTCTCCAGGCTGTCCTCATAGCAGAGGTGCTCCAGCCCTCTGATTATCTTCATAGTCTCCTCTGGACCTACTCCAAAGGTTCCATATCCTTCTTATGTTGGGGATCCCCACAGCTGGAGTGGGGCTGAGCTGGCAGTAATGACTGTGAACCATAAGCTGGCATTGAGCACCCCAGCGTCAGGACTGGGTGCAGTGTTGCCTGGTTGTGCCCCCTCTCAGCACAGCTTGCAGTGGGGAGTCTGCAGCTCCCCCATCTGGGCTCTGCAGAACTGGGGGAGCATGGAGAGAAGGGAGAGGCAGGGTATTGAGACCCAGGGCTCCTCACACTGCCTGGGGTGGGAGGGGGCAGCATCCCCCCAGGCTGTGAGGGAGCAGCACCCACTCCCCTGGTGGGGGAGCAGGGAGGGGAACAGCAGCAATGAACTGGGGTGTCCAGCAGGTGCAGGGTGGGGGGTTAAGCCAGGCTGATGCTGATGCTCCCACTTGGATCATGCTAAGGCATCTGAGGCCCTTTAGGGGACGTGCGCTTGGGGTCTGCATTAATTTTATGGGGCAGGAATAAGCACAGTGGCTGGAGCTTACTTGTGCCCCCTCTGCTCCCTGGATGGAGAGGGATGTGACTGATTCTGCTTCTACCTGCATGATGGATGCCTTGAGCTGCTCCTTAGCTCAGCCCAGGGAGGCCTCCACAGTACCCTGGGCATTGGGGTGTGGTAAGGCTGCCAATGGGGTGGCCCCTAAAGCAAGTTCCTACACTGTCTGCTTCTGCCTGGCCCTGGACTTTGCACAAGGGAGGGTCCAATGAGGTGGCTGCAGCAAAGGTGTGAGCAGGGTTCAGGGGCAGGTGGGCAGGGGGCTATTAATCAGTAATGCTGCTCTTCCCAGGGAAGAGCAGGACAGGGCAACGGGAGATGCAAGCCAGTGCCCAGGAGGATGCAATCAGCCTTTTATGGGACTTCATGCAACCCCCTTTTTGCTGCAGACCCCACGTGTGCCCTGGTCTCCTGCCCAGGGCAGCTGGGCTGATCGGGCCGCTGACACACAGCTCCCTGGTCTCTGAGCTGCCACAGCAGCGCTGGGCTGTGTGGATCCCACTTGGAGGTTTGCAGGAAGAGTGCCTGTTCCACCTGAGATCTCTATGCTGATTCAGCTCTGAAGAAAGGCTCATGAACCCAAAAGCGGGGTTGCCTTCTCCAACTGCTTTATCTGGTCTCAAAAGTTTCTTCACATCATTTCCTTGAACCTCTGTTGCAGCTGTGGAGGCAGATGGAGCCTGGGAATGCCACAGAGGAGCTGAAGAAAAACCTCTGGTGCCCCCAAAGGTTGTGCTACCCCATGGACTTGAAGTGTGTACATTTAGGCAGCCCTGCAAGTGCAGCATCACCCCAGATGTGTGTGCTGCTGCTGGCCACAACATGAGTATGGCTGTGTCCTTGTGTTCCTGGGGCTGGGCTGCACATGGTTCCCTCTCCTTGCTCTTGCGAGCGAGGAAAGACATGGGTGTGAAAGCGTTTGTGTTGCCAAAAGAATTAACACCCTGCTGTTGTGCCCTGTAAATCTTTCAAGTGCTGGAGGCTGGCCTCACCCCCCCGTATTACAGTTTAATGGTTTCCGTTAGCAATAACCTGGCCCTGTGTGCTGGGTTATTGATTTAAGGTCTGTTGTGGACGGTGTGAGAGTTGCAGAAAGGTGTTTTCCTGCCTCCCAGGCGGCGGCAAAGGCACTGTTGCCAAGAGGAGGTCAGGAGAGCAGGAAGTGGTGCACAGCCAGCTCTCTGGAAGTGTGGGTGCTGGTGGGAGCTGTCTGCAGAGCATCAAGGGACAGCGGCGAGGAGCAGCACTCAGAGCACGTCCCTTGCAGCCCGCTGGCAAGGCTGCAGCCACAGAGGTGAGCGTAGCTGTCGCCGTAGCAGGGCAGCACTGGGGCATCCTCTGAGCTCTGATGCAGATGGAACGTGCCTGCCTTTGGCCTGTGTTGGAGTCCTCACGTGTGCAAGCAACCCCTGGCCTGGTGGCAGGGAGTGTGTGCCTCTCTTGTGCAGGTCAGACCATGCTGCTATGCTGCAGACAGCTCAGTTTGGGAGTTTGAATCTGGAGGTCCCAAGGCAGAGCCTTGACTCTCCTCTGCACACACCAATTGGTAAGTCCTGCTGATGGTTGCATTGCTGGCCCAGAATAGTCCCCATCGTCTCATAGGTGCCCTTTGAAAGAGGCCGGGGTCCAGCTCATGCACAGCCTTTGCCGCACTGGCATCAACAGTGCCTGTGGGGGTCTGCCCTGCCAGAGCTGAGAAGCAGAGCTGGGGCTTTGTAGGGACACCAGCTCCTGGAGGGGTCTCTTGGAAGGAAATTCACTTTACCCAAGGCACATGCTATGTGCCAGCCTTTCTCCTACGAGTTGCAGCATCCTTTGCAACCCTTCATTGCCTCTGTGAGAGGCTCTGTCCTGAGCTGCAGCAGCTGGGCATTGCAGAGTGGCTGTTTTCTGGGGTGTGACTAAGCAGAGCTGGGAGTTTCGCTCCTTCTCTTCAAGGCACACTCAACCTTTCCTGTTCTGTTCCTGCTGCAGGCTTGACTCTCTTGAGGTTACCTCTAACCTTCCCTGCACCAGGCCCTGCTGCGTGTACCCATTGCACAAACTTCTATATGCTGATTTCACACCTTCCACCTCACTTTCCCTTCTCATTCCCTCTTGCATTAATGCATCCTGAATGTAAACTCCAAGCTAGAAAGCAGCTAGAAGGGCGCTTAGAGTGAACTTTCATTGTTGGTAAAAACTGGAAGATGAGGGGTCTGTGCTCTGTGAATAAGCTGGTCTGGACCCCATGTGCAAAAGGCAGTGTGGCAGGAGGAGAGTCTGACAGCAGCAGCCCTTGCACACCTCTGTCCAGGGCCAGAAGCTGCACAGCCCTTGTCCCCATTGCTTTGAGAGCTCAGAATTTCCCCATCCCCTTATCCTCTGGAAAGGTTATTCTGATACCTTGGAGTTGGAGGTTGCCAGGTGTTGAGCACCCACGTTGCCACGAGGTGGGTGTGCTTTGCCACACTTAAAATGTTCAGCATGCTCAACCTGAAAGCTGACAGGGACCGCAGTGGGGAGAGGTGCCAGGCATGAACCTTTGCAAAGCTCCTTGCTGTTTGCACCCATTCCTTTCCTTGGCACTGCCCGCCCTTGAGATGCAGGCAACTGTGCATCCAATAGCTCAGAGGTCCTCACCCAAAGCAGAGGATGCTGCCATGATTCTTCCCCAGCCTGGGCTCACTGCACTGGGAGCCTCACAGGGGTACCCAGCTTCAGGGTACCTGCAGAGCAGGGCTGTGGGAGTTCGGTGCTTGGGAGCACTGGAAACATGGATTCAGAGCCTAAGAGCTGGGAGAGAAGCTCATTCCCCTGCAGCAAGCACATCCCGCAGGTTTGGGACTCCCCAGCTCTCACATCTTCCCTGCTCTCTTACACATCCCTCATCCCAAATCCCTGCCTGCCTGTAAGCAAGCCCTGGAGGCCAGCCAGGGGTTGTGTGGGCTTTAAATCCGTGCTTGTACAGCTGAGAGCCTGGGTTAATTCCTGTATTTCCTCCTCCAGCTGCTTTTGCGGTCATTGTGTGTACTTGTGTTCACATTGGGACAGTCCTCCAGGGTCACCCCATAGCCAAGTGTCCTGTGGCTGTGAGCGAAGGTGCAACGAATGTTCTGTAGGTGCCTCTCAACTGGACACTGGCTCCACTCACCCCAAAGACGCGGTGCTGCAAATGCTTCTTGGCTCCTCTTAGCAAAAAAAAAAAAAAAAGCTGCAGCTCTAACAAGCCGCAGGAAGCCAGCAGGGAGATTAAGGTACCACCAGGTCTGCAGCCTGGTGGTGGCAGAGAATTTGTGGAAAAAAATTACGTAGGATCTAGAAAGTAGATGTGAACTTGAAGAGGTAAAAAAAATTAACCCAAAAGCAAGACAAAAAAAACCCTAAAACTACACAAAAAATGCAACCATGATTTTTACCAATCCAGGAAAATTCCCTCCTGACCCTAATCTGCCAATAGAATTAAGCCTAATGTGTGAGTAGACCTTTGGGGCTATAGTGCTGGGAGCACCACTGCACAAGGCCCAAAGCTTGTCTTTAGTGTTCCAAAAGGAGGAAAACCTCAGCACCTTTAGGGGTGAATTAAGGGAGAAATACTTTATTCATCTTCATAGTGACCAGCAGAAACCTGCAGCTGAAGCAGCACCTGCTCCAAACAACCTTAGCGCTACTGACGCCTTGGCCAGGCAGGAGCTGTGCCCGGGCTGATGTGCCCACCTCCAGGGCTCCTCCATGTAGAGGTTTATGGAGGGAGTTTTATCAAACTGTAAATTAATTTGATCTGGGTTTCTCTGCACCATTACCCTTCTTGGAAGCCTGGTCCTGAACTTCACTCCTGGCGCAGCTAGAAACTCTTTAATTCACCATCTAGACTTCTTATTTTGTGCCACTATTGTATGCCCTAAATATTTCCTTAACATATTCTTATTTAACATTTTCTTATTTAGCATTTTCTTTCAGTGGTTCTTCAGGAATACATTTGTCCCCTCTCAGCCTCTGTCTGGTGAAGACAAACAAGCCAAACTCTTCTAGCAGACCTTCATCAGCTGGTGCTTGTTTGTCTCTGTTTCAACTGTTTTTTCTCTACGCAGTGGAAATTCATCCTTCCTGGATGCAGAGCTACAAGGATATTCTGGAAGAAGTCTCACAGCGCATTGTGCAACGGCAATAATGTTTCTTTCTCTGCTAAAAATAACTTGTCTGATGTATCCTAGCATCATGCCATTCCTTTTTCACAGAAGCATCACGCTACTGCTTCACATTCATCCTTCAGTGAAGTAAGGTCTTTTCACTCCTTCAGTGCCTCCATTTCATTGGTTTGTAGCAAATGCCCTTATCACTGGTCCCAGTGTCTGATTTTCCCTTTCTTCTGTTATATTTTACACTACTTCCCCCATCCCTTGACAAAATCAAGGCTCCCTTCTTCCTCTACGAGGGACTAGTTCTCTCAGCACTTGCCATCCCCCCTAACCTCTGCTGCGTTTTGGGAGCTCACACTTGGCTTTTCTGAAATTGCTAATGGATTTGCTAGCCTGAATTCATTCCCCAGATACACAGTTAACATTCTTCCTCCAGCCTGGTCACACCTGTTTTTGATGCAGCCTGGTCTGCCTGTCCTGTACATCCTTACCAACCCTCAGACTTGTCCTCACCTTCAGCAGCAGCGTCTCCTGGTTCATAACACATCATCCTTAACCCTGAATTGAGTACCTTAATCAAAGAGACTGGCAACCTTCTCTAAGTATAATTTCTATTGCCCTCTTCCTCTTTCATTATGTACCTTGTTTCTCCCTGTGTCCGCCTCATCACTTTCACTGAAACAGAGTAAACACTGCTTTTGGGGTTTGACCACTACTGGCTTGCGTCTCCTCTTCCCCCATCCCTCTCCCTATGGACTCTGCCTGTGTTGGGTCTCTGCTCCTCCCGGCACGTCTGCTGCCTGCCTGATAGAGCAATCTCACCGCTCACTAAAGCCATGTCTGAAATAATGTTGTGTTTTACATTATGATGAATCAATAAGGAAATTTGCTTTATGTCTTGTTGGAGTATAGCTGGGCTCTGCCCTGCTGATGCTGTTTATTGCCTGGCACTCACAGGATAATTAAAGGCTCCTGTAATTGCACAGCTTCTGCACTTTATTCTTCTGGCAGCCTTAGAGGTAGCACAGTTCATACCCAAGGCCTCATCTGACATGTCTATAGCCAACCCCTGAGAATATCTGTGCAAGGCCCTTTTTACCACGCTTTCTCACACCTCCTCGGGACATATCTTATCCATGTCATCCTCTTTTGTGTCTGTACAATTACCTATTTTACTACTAGTGCTTCCTACTTTCCTCCTACCAACTGGGTGCTTCCAACCACTTCTATGTGTGCTTATCTCTGCAGCTTCACTCCAGGCAGCACGCTCTGCCTCCGCGGAGCATCCTCGCATGCGCTGCGCTCCACCATCCTCCAGCTCATGGTATTGCTGGTTTGCCACAATTCTGGCTTGCCTGATGTGACCACAGCAAATAGCACAACTTGGGGAGAAGCCTGTGAAATCAGTGGCCATAGACTGTCACAGAATCTTAGAGGGAGAACTTCTACCAGGAATGGATGAGGGAGATAAAGGACATGATGTTTCTAGTTTAACCTCAGAAGATTCTGGTTAGGTGACAACTGATCCTTAGGAGGTAACACTGCTAGGACAAATGGATTTAACACCTCCCAGCTTAATTCAAGAGAGGTCCACACGTCCATGTGAAAATGCTAAGCAAGGTAAATGGAGTGTGGCTAGGAGGCTTAGTCAGTGGATAAGCTACAAGATTGGGAAATTGTGTATGGTATCAATACTGTGCACAAGCTCTGTTCCCAGGTGAACTGATGAGTACTGGAATCTGCATCTTTAAATAGCTTATTTTTAGAGGCAGGAAGCATGTAGAGAAGCAGCAGAAAACACTCTTTCTCTGTTACCTAGAGACAGTTGGAACTTGTCCCTAAATAAAGAAGCTCTCCTTCAAGTACCTGGGGGCAAAGGGATTCCCAAATACCACTTGTCTGCTAGAGCAATGCTGCAGAGGCTTAGGAAACGGGAATTTAACAGCTCTAGTCATGCAGCCCAGCAGTGGGCAGCTCGACAACCTGACTCAAATGGCCTGATAAGGCTAATAAGCAAGATACTGATAGTCCATCAAAGGTCTTGTGAAGTGCACATGGAACATGTACAGTGCTGTGCGGTGTGCAGACTGGGATTGTCCCTGTACAGTACCTCCAGGCACACAGAGTCCAGCACAGGGTCCTCAGAACTTCCAAGGATACAGGAATACACTACACATGGCAAAAAATATTTGGATGTGCCCAGCTATGTCTGGTGACAGTAGTCTCCAGTTAAGGTCATTTTTCTTGACTGTTCTTCCCTCAAAGCTCGCTGTTGGGCCCCTGAGTCCTCTCTCCTCCTTCCTTCAACTGCATAAAACATGTTCTTAGTAGTAGTCTTCATGTTTTTAGCAAGCTGCTGTTCAAAAAGTGTTTTGGCTGGCCTAAATGTGTTGGGTTGGTTTTGTTATTTTTTTTTCCTTTGTTTTGTTTTCTTTTTTTGTTTTATTTAACTTGGCAGAATTTGGGATTTTCTGTATTTCTTCCTCGACAATAACTTATGCTTTTTAAGGGATGCCTTTTTACTTCTAAACATCTTCTTTACTCAGCTGTTTAACTCCAGGCTTGGAGATTATTATTTTTTTTTTGTTAGCATATTTTGAGTGGTGACATATTTAAAGCTTTAAATACAGAGTCTCAGTAGCATTCCAAGTGTTTCATCCTTTCATCAGCTACTTAAAAGTTCTTCTTAATTACTCTCCTGACTTTAATACTTATTCCCTTTTGAAGGAGAATATACTCATCTCCCTTTTAAGCTGCATTGCACTGCAGTGTACTTTTTCTGTTGCTTTTTCCTCGCCTGCAGTAATATTGAATTTGAGCACGTTGTGTTCATTATCTACAAAGTGACTGTTCACTATTACATTTCAAACTCCCTCCTATGTACTACTTGTGACTAAATCAAGAGTTCATCCTCCACTTGGCTCCTCTGAGCAGTCATTCTAAGAACTATTCATTTATCAGGGCTAGAAATACAGTCACTGCATCATTTTTTGACATGGTATCTACCTGGTCTGTATGGGGGCAAATGAGTATCTCCCATTATCATTATGTTTTCTCCCCTGACAACCACTTAAAGTCCTCCAGTTGTTTTTAATTCCGCTATCCTAATCAGGTGGTCAGTAGTATATGCTCAGCATTACTTATAGACATGTCAATACATAATGGTTCTCTGGTAGGTAAACAAAATCCAGGTATTTTTTCTTTTTTCTTTCTTTTTTTTCTTCCTTTGTTCTTTCTTTTTCCTTTCTGTTTTCTTTTTTTCTTTCTTTCTTTTTTCTTTCTTTCTTCTTTGTTTTTCTTTCTTCTTTCTTGCCCCCTTTTTTTCCCCCTTTCTTCTCTTTTTCCTTTTCTTCTCTTTTTCCTTCTTGCTTTGTCTTCTTTTTTCCATCCTTTTTTCCTCCCATTTTTTCCATTTTTTTTCTTCTTTTTTTTTTTTTCCTGGAACCTGGACAAATATTGTACTAGTAGCCTGAATAATTTTCTGTGGCTTCACATCTTGAGCTGGTGCTCTGGCAGTCATCTTCCTACTGAAATGAGGCAAAATCTTGCATTGGCTTGGGTTTTTAGTTGTTATTGATGCTTTTTTTAAAAATGAAATTCACATGTTCAATGTCTAGCTCTGGGCTTTGCTCCATGAAAATGTCTTGCTTCACCAGCTCCCTTTTTCAGTTTGCTGAATGTACATCTGTAACTGAAAAGAAAACTTCTATCACCTTGGAGAAGGGCAGAGATACTTTCTAGCTGCATGTGCTCCCCTTCCTCTGCAACAATGACAAAAAGTGTTTTATGATCATTGCCAGTTAGGGTCAGCTTACTGTGTATAAAGATATTCAGGCTTTTACACCCGTATGGGAGCTCTTGCAAGGGCGATGGATAGGATATCATTCCCTGATTTCCTCAGTCGCTCTTCAGAGACTGGCACTTCATTTGCCACTTTTCACTGCTTGATTACCAAGGCCAACTTAAGCAGAAGGTTGCATGCTGCTTCAAATAATTCACTGATTTCATATCTGAAAGACTTTCAAGTTTCTGGGCAAGTGCCATCACAATTAGTCATTTGTCACTGAGCCTTCAGCACCCCCCTCACACTTCGCAGTGACCGCAGACACATTTAATGTTGAGTGTAGTTTTGAGCTTTGCTTTGACTACAGGACACCAATGTCTGTTGACACTCTTGAGTGCAGCCTGTATTGTTCTCATGTAATAGATTCGGGGCTCTTTCATGACCAACTCAGAAGTTCTCAGACTCTTTGCACCCTTAGTTTTGGGGCACTTTTGTCAGATAGTTGATATGGAAATCTCATAAGGTGCAATGGTTTGTTCCCCTTGCTCCTCTCCGCTAAACCTTCCTCTGAGCTACCCATATGCTTGGTTGAGTTAACATTTTGTGTTTCCTCTGTCTATAGTATTTATGGTTTTGGCCAAGCTCTTTAATGAACTGACGCCCACAAGACCGTGTTTTCTCCTAATCAACTTGCTAAGAGCTTTGGAACTAAATACACTGGGACTGCAAGTTTCACTGAATCAGACCAAAGTTGGTTAAGTTCCTGCAAACTTCCTGAGGGTCAGAAGTGGCATAGAGGCAAGATAGCTACACTCCTCTCCTCAAGTGAGGGAAAAGTAGAATCCAGCAATTATCCTTTACTTTAGCAGCAAAATGATTCATCTGTCATACACGTGCATGACCAGCTGCGGTGTCACATGAGAAAATGAGTGTCATGCAGAGGAGATCTTCTTCATGTGTTCAGAATCACAGAAGGGCAGAGTTTGGAAGGTACCTCTGGAGATCACCCAGTCCAACTTCCTTGCTATAGCAGGTTCGTCTAGAGCAGATTGCATAGGAACATGTCCTGGCGGAGTGTGAATTTCTCCAGAGAAGGAGATTCCACAACTTCTCAGGGCAGCCTGTTCCAGTGCTCTGTCATGCTCACACTGAAGAAGTTTTTCCTCATGTTGAGGTGGAACTTGCTGTGCTACATTTTGTACCTGTTGCCCCTTATCCTGTCATTGGGCACTATTAAGAAGAGTCTGGCCTTGTTCTCTTAATGCCTACTCCTTAGTTATTTATAAGCATCGATAAGGTCCTCTCTCATTCTTCTGTTTTCCAGGCTAAATAGACCAAGCTCACTCATCATCTCCTCACAGGAGAGATGTTCAAGTCCCCTTATCATTCAAAAAGGACAGTGTTGCTGGAGCAAAGCACACAGAACTGAACTGAGTCTGTTTTGCTTTGCTTTGGATCATGGTGGGCGCCAGACATAATCCCAGCCTAAGCAAAATACATCTTGTGATTCCAAGCTTTGCCTTGCTTTGCTAATGACAGTTGTAAAACACTGTGGACACTTCCAGGATGGAGAAATATTCAGTACTGGTCAGCAACACTCATCTTGAGGGTTTTGTACATATTTATTTGGATTGGAGGGCATCTGTGTGTAAATGAAAGGCTTTGTCTATTATCTTCCTACAGTATCCCCATTCTTATTTTTTTTCTTTGTTTTTTAAACCATCCTGAGACTTTTGAAGGTATAGCATTATCAACATTTAGCTTCTGCTGTAAGACAAAAGAACTATCTCAAGTTGTATTTGCTGCAGACAGCTTGGCTCTCCCAGCTCTGTCCCGGTTTCAGGTAAATGCTTCCTTTTCCCCTTAAAAGAGTTACAGGTTGACCTAGCGTTCACTGCATTCATACTACAATTATTGACAACACATTGTCTTGTGCACTGAAATCCATCCTAAAATTAATGAATATCTCCTTTGCTTTCAGGCTGATAGTCTGCCCATCTCTAGTGAAGCTGCTATTGCATGTGACACTACAACCCTCTGAAAAAGGGATTTGATCACTGCCTTCTTCATCCATTCTGTGCTCATTGCATAGTGGTTTGCAGACTACTGCCCAGCAGTGCAAATCACAATGTTTCCCTTCCCACTGTCTGTGGGTCATGGTGTGTATCACTTTGTGCTGTCCTCAACTTGACTGCCTCTCGTCTGCCAGTCTCATCTCTTGCAGGATGCTGGATGTGCGGTTGTATCCATAGCACCAAAATATGGCCCCTTTGCTTGGACAGAGTGACTTTTGCTGCTCAGTAAATGCTGGAAGCCTTGTCAAAGGTTAATTTTGTGTCTCTTCCCACTGATTCAGGTAGACTTTCCAAAATTCAGTGTTGTCTCCCTGGCCTGTGATCAGTCCTGGTCTCCTCTACGATGTCACCTTCTTTTCCTTAATTCAAAAAAAAAAGAAAGAAAGAAAGAACTCAACATTGTTAGTTTTTATTTCAGTGTAGGACAGAGCATGCCTGTGACAGAGACATTTGTGTGACATCCTCCCTGTAATGGGCTGGGACAAGCATTCAGGCTTGGCTTGCAGGATTTTACCTTTGTAATCCAAAGTTTGCTGCAGGGAATAATCCTGTCCTGGCGAGAAAACCGAGAAGATAACATCTGTCTCTTGTTACTATAAATCATTTAACAAAGGCAATATATTGGAATTAAGCCACATTCTTCAGAACAGGACATGTTTCATCTTAACCTTCAGTGAGGTCTCACTTGTTGTTCTACTTGTCAGGACGTAGTGTGTGTTTGGTTCTGCTTGGCTGGGGGCTCCCTAGAGGACTGGGTCACTTACTTCTTCATCCAAAAGCTCACAGAGTGTGGATAGAAGCAGGGTTTGTGTGATGTGGTAAATATACTTTGCTGATGACCAGCAGAGGGTTACAAAATTGAATCTCTGCCTTTTTTTCTCACTTGTCTTTGATAGTACTTGTGATTCAATGCTGCCTTCCTGAGACTGCGGTACCCCACATTTCCACTAGGCAGATTCCTTTCTCACTTCCCACATCACACACCACCTCTCCACAGCAGGAGCTCTGCCTAATCTGGACTCTACCTCAAGCCAGTGAGGTGCTACCCTAGGGAGGAGTCCCAGCCTTCTCGTCGGAGACCCATGACAAAAGCTGTCTGAACCCCGGGAAGCTACAATTTTGTACCCCACCTCTGTGAAGACTCGTCACTGACCCTGTATGCACTTGGCGGTGTGCTGCTGCCTCTAGCTGATCTACAGAATAGGGTTGTGCTGGCATATCCACTTAAGAAGGAGGATAGTCCAAGAATGCCTGTGCAAGTCTCACTTCACTGCAGATATCTGCTGTGGTGATGGAGAAGGTGCCACTTTCAGAACGGAGTTGCCTCAAGCAACAGCCACACAGAACCAGATTCTTGTAAATCAGCAATTTACAATCCATCGCTTTCTCCCTTTTCCATGTATTTGTACTGCAGGACCAGAGGGGCAGGCATTTTATGGGGCAAGGGGATAAATCCACTGAATCCTATAAAGGCCATGCAATTCAGTGGTGCCATTTTTTATTCCTGCTACTTCTCTGTCTCTGGCATCTCTGAGGCTGCAATGACACCGGGCGTGCAATGACACCTGGTGCAAGACCAGGTAGGAAGGCAGGTTTCTGCTCTAACGTCTTTCTGAGTATTTTCTGTTCCTATGGCAAAACGGATGTTGGAGAGACTTGCTGTAGAATCTGCCTTGCAAGTCTTACCTCTGAGATGCCAGACCCTGCTCAGTGTTAAGTGAAATTGTCTGCAGCTCATTAACATCAAAGCATTTTCTCTGCTGGTCTGGGCAGCTCAGTAGTAACCAGCAGATGAACCAGAGAGCCGCTACGCTCTCCACTAAGCTTTGCCTGCAAATAATTAACATCAAAGGGGAGCCACTGTGAAACAGTGGAAAAACAACGCTCCCATCACAGCAAGTCTCATGGCTGGTGGGGAATGGTGAGGAGGCTGAAGCTCTATCCCAGACAGAGAGTTTGTGCTGAGGCATTTTCAGGGCTGAGCAGAGAAATGGCTGCTAGGGCCTGCTGATGGTATTGGCCAAGAAGGTGGTGGATCCACTTTGGTTTGAAGAAAACGGTCTGATGGTGCTGGCGGCAGCGTGGTGTGAGCTCTGGTGATCAGACCCAGTCTAATTTTGGGATCAAGTCAGATTTGCAATCACCTTGGTATGTTCGTGACTGTTCATTTAGCTGTCACTCTTGGTGGGTCTCCTGAGTCCATTCTAACTGTTCTTTACACCTTTCCTCTCCTTCCCTCTGAACAGAAAAGTTTTGGCTACTGATTCCAGATGTTGCTGCCCTGTTTTTAACTGGACCATGACCCTCTCTTTGCCCTTCCCTGTTGAGGGGGGTCTGTAGAATTAAACCATGTTTTAGATTACAGGACTGTTTCCTTCTAGTTCTCAAGCACTTTCTTCTGCTTTGTGTCCTGGATCCTCTGGTTCGTGCTTTCCTCATCATTTTCCTCTCTGCTTTGCTGGTGGGTATGATATCCAAATTATTGGTATTGATTATACTAGCAGTCTGGGATTAGCCTTGGGTGGAGCAGGGTTTGGAAAATGAATTAATTCTCATTTATGTCACCATCAGAGATCAGAAGCTTTTTGGTAGGTGCTGCACCAGTGCACAATGGAAACGTGGGTCTACCTCAAAGAGGTTGCTGTCTAAACATCGGTTCAGGAACAGAGGATGGCCAGAAAGAGGACAACAAAATTGGACCTTTATATTAATAAAGTGCTGGGGGTCAAGATTAGAGATAATATAACCACAGTGAGATGTGCCACCAAGTGTTATGAGTCAAAGTTGGAGCACGTGACTTTCAGGCAAGATGCCTTCTCCAGAGGGCAGGCATGCTTTGTTTGAAAACATACTTAATTTGGTTCTTGCTTACTTGAAAAAAGTATGTTCAAAACCAATAACGAGCACTGAAGGACAGACAACACCATCTGGGCAGTGGTCAAACTGCCACAGAAGGAGGAACTACAGAAATTTGCCTTGACCACCCTAGAAAACGAAGGGCAATGTGGATGCCATTCACAGAATTGTGTTGGGGAAGGCCAGAGAGAAAAAGTGCTTAAAAGAACACTTCAGCACCACCTGCATATAAGTGGATTGGGGAACACGGGCCACTGGTATGTGAGTAACGGGTCTGCAGCCACTAGGGAATGGAAATTTGGGGAAAGCCTCCTGAAAGGAGTTAGTGGGGACAAGAAACTGAACTTGCTTGGAATTGGAGACTGAGAAATTTAAGATTGGTATCATATTACCCAGTTGCCTTACAGCTGGGATACAAGTTGAGTGCAGAAGAAAGGAGGAGATAGTAACAATCTGATGCCAATAACCATGCTGCCAGCAAGCTCACCATCACAAAGGTTATTTTGTGGGCATCAGAGCAAGAGAAGAATCTTGCTAGGAAGAATTTGCAGGAAGGCTCTCGTGAAAACCACCGTAGGCAGGCACTAATCCTGGCTGGACTTTGAGTGAAAGGAAGATTCCCCACTGCCAACACAAGGACTCTTGGAACTGAAGACTCCAATGGCTCATAACATGGAAAAAGGGGTGGAACAAAGAATATCACCAAGAACTGGAGTGAGGTGCAGCTAAGGGGATCATTCCCGAGCAGAGGTGCCCAAAGAGCTTTCCTGCTGTTTGTAGCATAGAAATTCTCCACAGGTCATGCTTTCCTTCTTTCCACCACTAATGGCTTTCAAACCAGGTCACTAAATCAGGCTGCTCCACTTATGAAAACCAGCTTTGCATTTCCCTCTTCACAAGGAAGCTGCACCTTGAAAGAGACTTGCCTCTTGCTTCTCTGGTTGCTGTCTGCTCTGTGAAGCTCCACCTCCTGCAGTTAGAAACCATCCTTTAATAAAAAAAGAACCAATTAATAAACTGTCCTTATGTTATCACTGGGCTTCAGAAAGCTCTATCCCTCCTTTGAAATGTACACCCTTTCCCTATTGGACCTTCCCTGGGACACTGGCAGAGCAATCGTGCCTCAATTTTACATTCCGTGTGCTGGACTAGCCAAGCCGAACTGGCCTGGTCTCTTTTGTAGGACATGCCTGTTGCTTTCCTACCTACATGCACCAAGAGCCTGCTCTGTACCTCTTGGTGTTCCCTTTGAATCAAACCAGTTTACTGCAGCTGCACCTGAACAGTGGTGTAAATACTTCTCAGTCTCCACAGGAAATATCTTATCTGGGAAACTCTGCTACTGCATCTGCACGAAGCTAGCTTTGACCTCTTTGCTTTCAGACTCCCTAATTGTGTGCAGACAAGGTGAGGGTAATGGCTTGCGTGGTCAGCATGGGGTAAATAAAGGCAACAACGCCTGGGTTTTGTCTCTGGCCTTGCTGCAGTGTTTCAGATAGGACATTTCACCTTTCCAAGCTTGCAGAAAGCTGGTGCTGATGCTTTCCTCCTGCACGTGCACCAGGCAGTGCCACCCCTGTCTACTTGCCATCAGTAATAGTGTTATTGCATCATCAGCCCCCTTACAAGGTCTGAGCTCATGCTGGAGGGAGGTCTTTGTTCTCAAGGCTGAATGGACACTGCAGAAACACAGGAGGAGGTTGTGGCAGGGAGCCATCCCTGAGGGATAGCTATCAGCCAAGCGTCTTCCCTTTTCATACAACCACCAGGAGACTTAGTGTTTTTAACTACACCAGAAGTGGATGAGGAGATTTCAGCTCTTCGTGGGAGGAAAGTATGTGTCCCCTGTGTGGGGGGTGTCCCCTCAGGGGTTGGATGTGTCCTCTCAAACGGTGATGCCTCAAGGGTGGGATGACCCTTCAGGGACAGGTACCTCAGGGGTAAGGTATCTCCTCAGAGGACAATGTACCTCAGGGGTCAGATGTCTCCTCAGGAAGAGTGAACCGCAGGGGTGGAATGTCCCCTCAGGGGTGGGATGTCCCCAGGAGGCAGTGACCCTCAGGGGTGGGATGTCCCCTCAGGGAACGGTGACCCTCAGGGGTGGGATGTCGCCTCAGGGGTGGCATGTTCCCTCGAGGGGAACTGACACTCAGGGGTGGGATGTCCCTTCAGGGGTGGAATGTGTGCTCGGGCACAGTGATCCGCACAAGGGTGGAATGTCTCCTCAATGACCCCTCAGGGGCTGGATGTCCCCTCAAGGACACTGACACCGTTGGGACGTCCCCTCAGGAAGGCTGGGTGGTAGCGGCGGACGGTGGGGGCGGTGCCGCTCCGCGCAGGTGGCGGGCGGCGCGTGCGCGCGGCGGGCGGGGGGGCGGGGCGGCGGCGGCGCCTGCGTGGCACGGCGGGGCGTGGCGCGTGGGCGTGGCGCGGCGCGGCGCGCGGCCCTTCCTTCCCGTCCCTCCCTGCCCCCCCCCCCCCGCCGCGGCCGTGCCCGCCGCCGCCCCCGCCCCCGCCCCCGCCCGCCGCCCAGAAGATGGCGAGCCCGTGCGGGCGGCAGCAGTGCTCCATCGAAAGGCGCGGCGTCCGCCACCAGCTCGATTCGTGGCGACACAAGCTCATTCACTGTGTAGGTGAGGGACGGCGGCGCGGCGGGGAGGCCGGGCCGGGCCCCGCGGTGAGGTGAGGCCCCACCGTGTATGTGTGGGGGTGGGCGGTGAGGCGAGCGGCGCCGAGGCCTGCGGGCCCGCCCCCCCCCTTCCCCCCCTTCCCGGCCGCGAGGCGAGCGCCGCGCGCCGGGTCGGGCCCCGCCCTGCGCCGGGAGGTGGAGGGGGGGCGGGGGGGTCCTGCCCTTTTGTGAGGGCCCTGTCAGCGCCGCGCCTGCCCCTCCCCGCCCGGCCAGGCCGCGGCCCCTTCAAACTTGTTTACGGCAGGGCCGCGGCCGCGGGGATCGGCTCCTGTCACTGCCGGGCGGGCGGCCGCCCCGACCCCATCGAACGCGGGGGGGGGTCAGGGCCGGCGGAAAGTTGTGGGTCGGGGCGTCAGATCGAGGGCGTGAATCCAGGGCCGCGGGGTTAAGGGATATGTGACTGCTTTTCTCTGCTCTTCCCACCCCCCCGCCTTTCCTCTCCCCCTTCCTCTTTCCCCCCTCTGCCTTCTACTTCTTTCCCCTTCTCTCCTTCCCTCCCTCCCCCCCCCCTTCCCCTTCTTTCTCCCTCCTTCCCACTCCCCACCCTGGTTTCCCCTTCTGCCCCTCTCCTTCCTTCCCGCCCCCCTCGTCCCCCCTCCCCCGCTTCTTTTATCCCCCTCCTCCCCCCCCCCCCCCTTTTTTTTTTTCCCCTCCTCGTCCTCTCTCTTGCGTTTGTTGTTATGGAAGGCTCCTCGCAATCGTTTGGGGCTTTTTTGGAAAAAGGAGTCCCCAATGCCCTTTGGTCCCCAGTAACTTTCTCTGTTCAAAATACAGATTTTTGCCCTTTTCTCTTTCCCTAGTGAGAAATCGAGGCCTTTTCTACGTGTCCCAAAACACACATAAACGCCAGCTCTAGGCCAGGAATTCGGTGGGTGTCTGCAAAGACAGTAAAATAGGTTTGATAACGTTAGGCTATGAATGTGCAGCATAAACTTAAAAATCTCCAACCAGAACACTGGTATGTCTCTTTTTGTTTGGCCTTCCACTTTTAATTGAGCTCAAATCCTCATTTTATTTTTAAATATGCAAATACGGCCATAATCTGCCAGTGACTGCTCAGTGTAGGTAATCTGTAATAACATCCACAGATTCACTTTAGTTCCTTGTGTGCAGAGTTAAACCTCTTATTGTCAGTTAGCTCAGCGCACTAGTTCATTATCAGGGATTTGAAACACCATTTTTGGCTACACCAGGAGTTGTAACTGCTGCCATATATTTTTTGGCTTAATCTAAATTTAAATTTCTTTGATATAAAAGTGTGCACTAGATGCTTGTTAACTCTAGATTAATATGAGCAGTTTCGTTGTGTTAAGCATAAAGTGATTCAAGGACAGCACATTGCTGAGAAACTTGGACCCTACACATGGAAGTGTTGGATTTCCTTTCCAACCAGTTTGATGCTTCTAAATCCAATTTATGAGGTTTTATTTTCATTCTAGCTTTGCTTTGTTAAAAACATTTTGTTGACTTCCACCTCTGCTTGAACTGGATTTGTTTTACTTCTGTCTCCTTTTCTCATCTCCTTTTACCTTGGCTGCTGGGGATCACCTGTTCTAGTCCCTTCTAAAGTCCTTACTTGCAATGTGTCATCTTGTCTTCCTCTCAGTCCCTGCTTCTTTGTTGCTGGGTCCTTCAGTCCAGTGGAGCTGCCCTGCTGCTTGGAGCATAACCCAATAGCTGTGAGGAATAAATTGGGTGGAGGGGGAGAAAAGGGGTGTGGGGGGAAAGACAGTTTCAAAGCTGCTGTTGAAGATCTTGTGTTGGGGTGAAATGCCAGAATTATGTCTGTTATTCTGCTCTTTGGGAAAATCTTGGGTAGCAACAGAAGTTTGTGTTGCTTTCAGACACAAGGGAGACACTACTGTATTAAAGTTCTTGGCAACCCTAAGAGCTAAAACTTAAGACAAACACCACCCCCCCCATTTATATACACCCTGTTCCACTTCCCTAAAGTCATTTAAACTGCCAGCTCCTGGAGGTTGCTTTCTCCTGTATCCCTTCCATACCTCTTCACATGCTTAAATTTGATAAATGTTTTGTTCCTCCAAAAGATTTTCCTCTGTGAAAGTCCCTCTGTGTGTTTAACAAAAAGGTACTGTGAATGTGGTTAAGCACAGAGTTGACTGGGATTTTTTGGAGGTGAAGTACAAAACCATTTAAAAAAAAAATCAAGTCCAAAGTATAACAGTGCTATGTGGTTTTTATCTTGATGGCACTATGTCATAAATAGTTTCAACCTCAAATTGATCGGCTTTATGAGATCTTGGGACCTACCCTGTTCCCAGTTTGAATCTTGCATAAATTGTTTGGCCATATAAATATGTTAGTTGTTACCTTTTTTGGGGTTTGATAATTTTTATAGACTTGATTGCACTAGCCCAGGATCCAGCTGAAATTACACTGTGATCTTAACTCTTTTCCAAAATACATCTCTTTGTCTTTTTAAGTGGGTTTTGATAATACTCCTTGTTCTTGAGGTTTGGAAGCTGACCTGTTAAATGATGCACTGTTCTGTTTCACATTGGCTATTTGTAGAAGTCTTTAAGAATCTCTGTTCCTGTAATAAATACTGATAGATAAATGCGGCAAAGCAGAGTATGTGAAGATCTGTGTTACTTCAGAAATACCCATTCATCGTTAGTTCTGAAAGTAAATCTGGGGTGTGTGGGATTCTCTCTGTTAGCATTATTCCCTGAAAAGTCATTCTAATACCACACGGAGTGGTTGTCAGAAAAGATAAAGCCTGTGGCTTGAGCTAGTGCATTTGGCAATAAATGTGGCTTAAGTAATTCACTTTTCCCTCTTGTTTCTTGCTTGTGCAATAGTCCACTCTGTTGGACTGTGGCTTCATGACAGTTTGTCAGACTAAGCTTGTGCTCTCATGGGAACTAAAACCACATGAGAACTGAGGGACCACCCTTCCCCTCAGGATTTGCGGGGTGTATGCAGAAAACATCTTCTGGAGGGAGCAGAGCTGTTGGGTCAAGCAAATACCAGTGCTAGGACAAGGAAGAGGGTGAGAATTCATAGCTGGTGGAAAGAGAGAGTGAGAATGCAGCAACAGAGACACAGATCGTCTTGAACTGCCAGAGTTGCACCTTCAGTTGTGACAGCACAGCTTTTTGTGGGAGGTAGCTCAGGGAATGGATCTGGAGTCAACCTGCCTTCCTTGTCATGCATTTCAAGCCCTGTTTTTTGCGGGGAGGGAGGTGGTGCAGCTGGTGGGGGACAGGTCTGTGAGCAGTTCTTTTGGTGCAGTAATGCAACTGAGGGAGCAGCGTGCTGTGGCCCAGAGGTGGAGGGGCGTGTGGAGAATGGGTGTCTTTGCTCTTTGTTTGGTGAAATGAAACCCAGCACAGGAGGGTAGCCAGGAGCAGTGCACAGGGTCTTGGTACCCTGGTAGGACTTTGATTCAGGAGACAAAATATGCCAGGTGATAATTACTTGGTGCTGACATATGTGCTCTCTGTACTAATCTCGAGTGATAGTGTCTTTCTCAGTGGCCAAAAGCAGATAATTAAGAGACAAATGTATGTGGTTGCGTTGTTTGTTTTTTTTTTGCCTCTCCCAGCCTCCAGTCACTTGCTGTTCAGGCACTTGCTGAGTTGGAAGTGGTTGATGAGATCAGATCAGCTAAGGACTGGGGAGGAGAGAACCTGCAGATCCCTGAAGCCCTCCTGACACCTTTTGTACAGGCAGTAATAGCATTGCAATGCCATGTGGTTACTGGAGTGTTAGTAGGAGGTGGTCGCATGCATTTCTACTGACTAATGATGCTTGGCCCTTTGTTAAATATTAGCTGTACACTTAGACTCCCTGACTGAATTACAGCCTGTGTTGGGGGGTGTGTGCAGGGAGGGAGTGTAACGGAGATCCTCGTTTTGGGAACAAAATGATGATTTAAAGGAAAAGCCTGTAACATTCACATAAAATTTCAATAATCTTGAGCTCTGTCAGTATTTCATCGAGGTGCTGCTTAGATGTTGATTTTACTTTTAAACTGTCAAAATGAGCTGAAGTAATTTCCTCTTTAAAAAATTATTGTTGCTGGTGAAATATGCAACCTAAGTGCTTGATCTGTTTCTGTGTACTAATACATTGAATAGTACTGGTTTTCCATAACTGTAGATACTTAGGACTAAAATGTGGATCTTGTGGAAGAAATAAGTTACATCAGGAAGTATTAGAAGGTAATATTAATCAAGACAAGGAGTATAACACTTAAATAATTCAGAAATCTTTATTGCATTTTCTTATCTTGGTTATTGCTTCGGTATAGTTCCAGCCTGTATGTGATATGAATTAGCTGCTGCTTCCAGTCAGTTAGCTGTGTTATCACATTGTTTTGGAAATAGGCTTGAGTCTCCAAGTGTTTAATGTAGTTGGAGTTCAAAGGGCAGATAGTATTTCTTTGTTCCAAAATAAGAAAGGTTATTGTAGCCCTGATGATGAGAAATAATAATAAAAAGCAAGTTAAAGTAAATGCTGAAGTAAAAGTTTAAATGTAGGGCTATTCTAAACTGGTATCTGTTTTTTATGTGCCCAGCCATGTTCCCAGCAAAGGTCCAAGGGGTACTGTTTACCTTATTTCAACCTGCATATAATGTAGATACAGCTTGTGGCTTTGTTTGTTAATATAAATCCGGTGTACAGAAACTTTACAATGTAGTAGCTGAAGGCTTTGTTCAAAACATTTTTGCCTGTTGGCAGGATGGATACAGGGAGGGAGAATTACCCTTTTGTGACAAAGTTATGCTAAGAAACAAATTGAAGCAGCTGTCACTTAAAAATAAGAATATTTAGTTGCAAGGAGTGAATTTTACAGATTGATATTTAGCTTTCTTTAAATGTGCATGGAGAGATGGTATGCCTCTGAAGAACAGTAGAAGTTGAACTGCAGGGGATGAATCTGGATGTTTCAAATCTCTTTGGATTCTCTATTAATCACTTCAGATTTACCCTTGTTTACTTATTGGCAAATGAAGATTAACTTCTACCCTGACAGGGAAAATGTCAACCAAACAAAAGCATATTAAAAAAAAAAAAAAAGAAAATCTTGATAGTACCTTCCTATGGATACCATCTTGAGTTCTTCTTCTGGTGGCTGCAAAATGACATTTTGGACAAGTCTTGGTCTGTTTCTCATTTCAACAAAAATGTTTTAATTTGTGTGAAGTAATAACTATTGCTGCAAGGCAGGAGGTTTCCTTCTTGGGACATGTTCATTCTGCAGGAAGTGTAGGGGTTTTTGACTTAACTTTTAACAAAAAGCTAATGACATTCAGAGTTCATCCACTTTTAATAGAGCTTCCCAAATTAAATTACAGTAATCTATTCCGTGCATGCAGGAAATAGTCCAAATCCACCTAGATAAAATCTTTGTTGTATTTATGTTAAGATATATATATTGCAGATTTAAAACTTTGTGGTATGGCACCATTTTAAGAGAATACCTGAAGGACTCTCCACACTTCTTTTTTAAGCCATTTTCGACAATTTGTATTGTATATTGATGATAAAATAAATAGTTTTGTACAGAAGTACAATAACTGTACTTTAAGAACGTATGATACACAATCTTGTTTCTTGTGCTCAATTGTCTAAATCCTTATTGTATAGTACTTAAATGGCTTAATGCTCTGCCATCTTAGGCTGTTTTGCATCCAGACAAGCACTGTCAGGTGGTTTGTTGTTTGGTTGTGAGGTTTTTTTTTTTTGTTTGTTTGGGTTTTTTGTTTTCTTTCTCCCCAAGAACTTCTGTTCTTTCTAGCTGAAGTAAAGTAACAATGACAATGCCTCCTACAAATACAGACAAGGTTTGAGGAAAAACAGGCATTTAATAGGGCCGAAGAAAGGTAGCTTTGTCGTACTGGTTGGACTGGAGGAGACACTGCTGCAGTATTTTTTTTTTTGTGGGACTTCCCAATCCTTTCACTCACCCTCCAGTGTATGTATGTTTTCATGCTTAAGAGGATGGATTTTGGTTCTCGAAGGTTACTGGAAAGGATATTTATAGTTCACTGAGAAATACAGAGCTTGTGGGATTTTCTGAGGGCAGGGTTGGATGGAATGGGCTGAGCCAGTCTAGGCTCTGCCTACAGCCAAAACAGGGGTGGTGCTTAGTTTTACTAAACTGATAGAAGACCTGAAAAAAACAGCTGAGTGTCTGCTGATGCTTAATAACCCTATTCATCCCTGCTAGGAGGGATGAGCAGGAGAGCTCTTCTGAAGCACTGGATGGGATCATGTCCATGGTGTGAAAGGAAGGGGAGAGAACAGAATAGCCTCTTCTGAAGGCTGGGAGTTTCTAGTTTGTATTTTCTGTCTTGTAACTGCACTTCGGACTGTGGTTGTGTTTGACAGCAGTGTTGTCTAAGCTGGCCTAAATAGTCCCCTCTGTGCTGGCACAACTATGTGTGGCTGCTTGGTGAATCGGTTCCCTGACTAGACCTGACTGGAAAACAATCCGTTTTTCTTTTCCTACAACATCTGCAGAGGATGGAGAGGAAGAGAATGAAGAGTTGAGGCTATTCAACTGGTGTTGTCACACTTGCACAAATCCAAGTTGTCTTTTGCTGAATAAGTGCTAATCTCTACAGGCATCATGTTCACTTATGGTAGCAGGAAGATTGCTTGATTTCCTTCTTCAGAGTGCTGTGGATTATACCATGCTCTCTCCGGCAATGAATTGTGGGCTTTACTTTCCCAGCTGTGTTTGATGCTTTCCTCCAGTACCTGTATTAATAAGTTGCAACTTTACACAACTTCTCCCCAGTATCATTGTAGGCCTTTGGGGTTCCTCAGTTCTCTCTAATAAATCCATGTGGCCTCAGATTCTTTTGGGAAGTGAGAGCCTCAAATTCTTTCTCTCGAAGAATTCTGCATTGTCATTTCTCTGGACAGGTCTTTTGCCTTTTACCTCAGATTTAGTTTGTCTTGTATACTGTGTAGTATCATGTGCTCTTTTATGGTGAGTTGAAAAATTCAGCTCTCAAAGCTGAATAAGAAAATTAAGCTATACATCCACACTATTGACACATGAAGGATTGAAATAGAGGTTATAGTGTTTCAACATTTCTGCAGGACACCATTTCCTATGTAGTAAAATCGCTGTTAGATGATGTCTCAATCTGTTTTTTCCACTCGTCTTGCAGAGAAGAGAAAAGGTAGTACTCCTATTGCATTTTCCAGAAGCAATGGCAAAGTGGTTGGCACAGGGAAGACTTGCAGGGAGACAAAGGATGTTCCTTATACCCTGAGGACCATGATATTTTATGGGAGGGAGAAGAGAGAGAGAAAAGAGGACTGGACAAGAGCCTAGTATTTATTAACAAAGGAAGCTTTCAGAAGCTGAATCCAACAGTGTGAAAGGACATCAGAGGCTACCGCGCAATCTTAACTCTTCAGTTGAGTTTACTAATGAAAAGTTTCCTGGTTCTCTTTGAACATTTTTGCATCCAGCCATTTCACTATCTCGCTGGAGAGAATTGTCTAGAGGAGTGAGTCTGGTGCCATCTTTTTGCCTTTCTCTGCTGTTAGGAGGTTAGGGTGGTGGTTACATTTCAAAAGCGTAGTAACTGCCAGAGTAGGAAGAGGAACAGGTAGTTAAGCTACAGAGTTCTTAATTTCTTGATTTCTTTTTTTCTTTGTTTACACTAAAAAAGGGATGTGAAAGTTCCAGCTCACAGCCTGCAATTTCCCACCCTCATACTTCCTGGCTAGCACGCAGTGTTAATGTTCTTCGACCTGTTCTTCTAAGCACACAGCTCTGTCAGGGTTAGGCTGTAGCAATGTGCTGTTTGCCTCCCTTGCTACTGTATTTGTTGCAGAGGACAGGTTATGATATTACCTGTGTAACAGACTTTGAGTTCAGCTGCCTGCCTTGCAAGAGCAGGCTGGTCCTGCAGCTGTTGAACTCTCCTCAGCAATCATATGCACAAAGCTCTTATGTGCTCTGCCTGTGCTTAATGTGTGGACAGCTGTGTGACTCAGTCTTGAAACTCTGTCATGGGACGGCCACAGATCAGTCCAAGTAGCATGCTTGTACACTTCAGCCTGGGAAGTGTCCACTCTTAACCTGTGCCTTGTGTCCTGCGGTCTTTGGCTTCTTAAGAAATATAAAAATATATTAGAACACACAAAATGGGTTGTGATTAGACCATATTGGCTTTGTTTAAATGCTGACAGCAAACCAGCTTGCTTGGCTCTTGGCTTATTTGGCAGTTATTTTGAACTTCTCATGAACAGGTGAAGATAAGCTGGTGTTATGGCACGCCTAGTGTCAAGTTTGGTCATCTCCTGGGTTAAGATTTGTAGTTGTGGTAAAGATGATTAAAGCTGCTTTCTAGCTGATGCTTTATCGTGATCTCTAGGTGTGCTTCTGAAAACATACTGTTATAGCCTTTGTGTGAAAAAAACTTTTTGCAGAGGTGGACACATTAACTTCCATTTTGCTCTATGAAAGTAAGATCATTTCTCAAACTAATTGACCTCACTGCTAGGTAAGGGGAGTGCCCTTTGTTGGTTCTAAATGTCCTTTGGAATAGTTGTACTCTTGTTCAACTGGAAACGGAATATTCTGCTGACCTCAGTGGTTATCGTATATCTGTGAGCTATGGCTTATGGTCTTTCAAAATGCTACAAGATTGAGTGAGGGATGGAAAAGTGTGATGGAAAAACTAAATGTGAAATGCTGGTTATATGTAGGCTTAGAGTATCCATGTTTCAGAATGTGTTGCATAAGACAGGTGTAGAGAGTCTTTGTGAAAATGAAGTGTCAGAGTCTCTTGTACAGCAAAAAATTAACTTTTTCCCTGAAGTGTTTTCCATGAATGTTTAGGTTATTACACTAAGCGTTCTAACAGTACAACATTGAATTTAGAGTTCAGAGGTTACTGGGCACAAGAAGTTACTCAGTTTTGAATTAGATTAAAAATTGTCTTTTGTAAGCTAGATATGTTGCAGAACTGTAGTCTACTTTGCTGTGGAGGCTGTGCTTCTCGCCTGTAACAAACAGATTGGTGCTTGTTCCTAAATCATCTGTTTGCCTGTGACTAATCTTGAATTTGTATCTCCCTGCTGCTTGTACTTTTAACTGAATTCTGTACTCCAAAGAACAATAGCAGATAGGACTTTAAATTGTCTCAACCCCTCATAGCCCAAGGACTACTCCTGCCCCTAGGATAGGGAATGCCTTATGCAGCTTTATATATAATGGGAGATGGTGGAGGGGAAGGCATGCAAGGAGAAGTTGATCACAGCTGCTTTGGTCTATACTTGCTGGCATGTTGATGAACTTTAGCAGCTAAATGCACTTGTGATGACACCTCACAAATTTCAGAAAGTAAGCAGTTATTCTGGGAAACTTTTTTCCTCCAGGACTAAAACTACTGAACCTACTTTTAAAGAAAAGTCTATGAAAAAAACACTAGTTCCCAAGAAACCAGCACCTTCTGCTTCTTATGCTTGTGGGCATTTCAGCATCCTAACCCTAATTTCTGCTTTATTTTCTTTCCTGTCTATTCTTCTCATATCTGGAACTTAGAGGGCTTTCCATTACTGTAAGGGAAGAGGAATAGGTCTTTCATATTCAGTTTGGGGGAAGAGATAAGTGATTCTCTGCTCTCATGTTTAAGGCAGGTAGACCTTTGCTCTCAGCATGCTATGATGCTGCCTAGGAGGGGTTTTTCATGGTTCTGCCTGTCAGCAGTGGGGCAGAGCTAATTTCAGAGCTTGTTTGCGCTGGCAGACTTGCAAGGTTGAAAGTGCTGAATCTGTTGCATAGTTTTGAGATTCTGATGGTGGTAGTGAAACTTCATATTAAAAAAAAAAATCCCTAAAGAATTCTTGCTCAGAACACCAGTTTGCTGCCCCATGGCTTTACCAGTGCAGCTGTATCAGGGCCTGTTGTAAGCTGGGTCCTGAAGTCGAGGTGTGATAAGCCTTGGCTTCAGTGAGAGGTCCTAGGTTAAGCTGAACAGGGTGAGTGGGCCAGAATGAGCACCATGTGTGGGTGTGTGGAGGAATCCCTACACGTGGAGTCCTGTGCCTCTGAGTTACCAACCATCGATACAGAGTTGCTGTGAAAGGACATGGGTGCCTGCTGGTGCAGCTAGTGCTTAGGTGTGACAAGGGAGCCTCTCCTGTAGACAAATCCATTCTTTCTACCAGTATGGCAGCCAGCGTGCAAATGGGGTTCAGCTGTTTGTGTGATAACCAGCTGCTGTCAGTACACATTGCAGTGTAGGACTGGGGGCTAACACAGAATGAGTTAGATGGTCTTGGGAGTGTGATCTTTCCCTTCAGATGGCCTCACAGAAAGCAATATGCTTACTCTTCTGTTCAAAATGGCACACAAAATACTTGTCTGCAAGCTTTCAATCTCCTTGGTAATGCGTTCTTTCACTCAGGTGGCTCCTCCCTGTTACTTCAGTCTGAGGGGAGGTAGACAAGATAGAGCTGAATATGAGCTAATGGGACATCGTAGCTTTGAAATATCCCAAGTGTCTTTTCTCTCGGAACTAGTGAAGGGAAATGGATGTCTCTGTAAAATGAGGTCTCTCTTGGAAACCCAGATTTAGCATAAGTGAGGGTCAAACTTCACAGAGAATGCTTTTAGAAAAGGAGATGATAAACTTTAATAGCTTTAAATTACTTGCCTTGTTTGAGTCCACTGAAGGAATTGTAAAAGTACATCTAAAACAAAGGATTTAGAGTTTTTGTATTTCTACCTCTGGATTAAGTGGGTTGTGAGTACCATACTAAATGGTATAGTTCATTTAGTTGAGAGATGTTTCTGTGAAATCCAGAGATAAGAAAAAGGGAAGGTTAACCAGAGCAACAAAATAAATGTTGCTGAAAACTATGGCTTTAGGTAGATGTTTCTAGTGGTGGTGTTGGTCGTTGGCGATTTTTGTTTTCCTTTTATCTTTTTTTTGGTGGGGTGGGTGTAAGCAAAATGAAATTTGGAGACCTGTCTGAAGGGAAATCATGGCCACCGGATTTTAAGGTACCGGAACTGCCTACTAAACTCTGATAGTCTTCCAAATATATCTTAAAGCATTTTTGGGCAATGGACAAAATATTGAGCACTCTACCAGTTTCAGGTAAGTAAATGTTGCCTTCCCATGAGAGAGAAAAAAGTATATTCGTTTGAAGCCTTTTCTTATTAAAGCTTTAGCATAAACCTCGGAGGATAGTTTTTGGGGAGAGACTGGCGAGAGAAGGCAGGCAGGTTCAGACATTATCTGGAAAAAGCTATTCTAAAAGCATATTGTTTTCAGTTAAGGAGTTAAGGATTAGGACAGCATAGACATGTCCTTAGGTAGATGCATCAGAGAACTTTTATTTTAAGGAAATAAACATCAGGAAATGGTCTTCAAGAATATTTAATAAACCGTTGTTGGCTTTTGAGCCATGAGTTATTCTTTTCCAGAGTAAAAGTTAAACATTATGCTATCTATTTTTTAAGCAGTTTTGCATCACAGTAATGTAAGCCAGTTTGCAGAGGGTCATATTCCTGAGAAGTCTTGAAAGTATTCTCTGGTCAAAATCACTAGTTTTGAGGAAAATATTGAAATTTATTGATTGCAGTTTATATGTCCTGAACGTGATGTCTAGTGTTTGTAGAAGATGCTACAGGAAATGTTCAGTAGGCTTTTCTTCCTTTTCAATAAAGGAGAGGTAATGCTAGAGCAACTGTAAAACTGTTTCACACTGACTTTGAGGGAGCTGCAAATCTGCCTACAGACCTTGCCAAATTTTGTGAATTTGCATTGCGTTTATATCAGATACAAGTTTAGGCAGTAGCTAACTGATGGCAATTTCTGAGAAGTCACTATTTTATGTCAAATGAGCAGTATGGGAGAGTGCTGTTGTTTAATGCTAGCCAATATAGCAGATCCTTCAGGAAAGGTCTTGATTCCACCACAGGAAAATAGAATACACGTCCAGGGGATGCACAGCAGTGGAAGTAAATTTTCTTGTTAAAACCACAATTAATGTTTACACAAGAAGCTTTAATCTAGTGTGAATTTAAAATACTGCTGAGAGGGGTGATCATACCACCCTCATTGCTCTAGTGCCTTCGCTTTGTGTGGATGCATAGTGGGTTGGATGAGGGAGCTGATCCCTGAACTCTCTTGTCCTCTTACCATGCAAATGCAAGATGAGTGAGCATCTGGGGGCTGGGACGGATGAGTGGGATCAGCTCTCTCAGTGGAGAAGTGGATTTATCACGGATTCAAGTGCCAGGTAATCAGTAATTGTAGCTTCAAGACATTGAAGACATGCTGCGGAGTGGAATTCCCTGTTTGCAGTAATCTGTCTTCTAGTAACTTGGGATGAGTGAGTTGTAGAATTTTGAGTCCTCTTACTCTGCTTCTCCTAATTTACAATTTGCGCAGTATATTTTGCAATTATGCATGTTGCATGCATATGCGTTTTAGTGGTTTTGTTTTTCTTCTTAAAGTGCTTGAGTCAGGAAGCCTCATTCTGCCTTGCTAGTGAATGTACCTCAAGTTGCACCGTGTCTCCAGTGGGTAGATAAAAATCTTTTACCTGATATTATTTTTATGAAGAACAAACAAATTATAGAGACACTGATGTTGTAGTAGAGATGTTAGGATCATCAATAGTTGCTGTCAATAAGAGGTGGTTTCAGTTGAATCTGACTGTATTTATATCCCCTTGTAGGGGTTCTCAGAGGTATTTCTTGCTTCTGTTTTGTACAGCATAAGGATCGTTTTATTTCTTCTCCTTTTGGATTAGAGTCAACACACTTTTGAATGTTAGCCTAAAGGAAGGATTTCTGTTTCCCCATGAGTGGTTTGCATATTTGGGCTTTAAGGAAATGACAATAATCCCTGTTAGGGTACCATGCATCTTTAGGTTTATGATGCTAATTGGAGAGGTGGGTCTGTGCTGAATCAGCATGTTTAGGAGCAAGAGTTTCCCAAATGACAGAGGTGGTCAATTTCTAGCTATGGAAACTTCTTGAGGGTAGTAGAACCCTCATTACACCAAGCTTCTGTGAAGCGTTCCTGGTTTGGTTCAGCATCTTCCCTTTTCACTGAGAAACAGTTGCTGCCACAGAGGATATGGATTAGTCACAAGATGTAAAAGTCAAGCAAGTTTGGCCTGGGCACTCTATGTGGTCAGCCAGTCAGGGTGCATATTTGTCACAGCTACTGGTTTAGGGATTTTGTGTTCAGGCAATGTTGAAAGCTGTCACAGAGCTTGCTTCCAAACAGGAGTCACTAGGGCAATAAAACAGGCAGAGCTAATGGCAGTTCAGCACTTGTGTTGAATTAATCTGCTGAGATTTGTCAGACAGCAGCTCTGATGGCTGACTGAGGAGCACAACAGGGCTGTCAGATCAACGTGGCGTTTGGGAGAGGGAACTGAAACAAGAACCATTCCCAGAACGTATCTATTTGCTTATTCAGAAGTAGATTACTTTGCCTTCCATTGGAGCTTTGTGATCCATGCGGCAGTCTCTCCTGCAGGGGCATGAATCTGAGCATCTCCTGTAGGTCTCAGCGGTTCTCGGCACATGGTGTTGTTGATTCTAACTCCTTTCTGTTCTTATAGGCCTTGATTCTCCAGCATCTTCTCTGTAGTACGCATCTCCCATGTCTTTCACTTACAAGGAGTCCGAGGCAGGCGTACGTCTAACAAATCAGAGTAAGTGCAAGATCTGTTCTTGAGCAGTCCCTGAAGTAGTAGCTACACTTCTAGTTCTTAAGTTAGATGTACTCTGGCATTTGCTGGGAATGCTCTTCACGATAGCATTAAGGCAACCCCTTGTGTGGCCACTTAGGCTTTGCCCTTGTTGGAGCTGGGATTCTGGGCTAGTTAAACCTTTTGTCTTAACCCTGAACAGCCATTCTTACACAAGATGAAGTTGTGTAAGTTACTACTTTGAAAAAGAATAAAAGGGGTGGATTGGGTGTGACTGAAATCACTTGATTTGTCCTTTATGCAGTTTCATGGACTTGCACCAGTGTACCTGATGGAGTGCAGGAGTAGGAGTGAGTGATGGAGCAGAGAAGGGAAGGCTGCAAAACTTGTTACTGCTGAAAGTTTGCCTCTGTGAGTTTTATCTTATACTAGGACTGATCCTTCAAAAGGGGTAAAATATTACACGAGTACTTTGCCAATGTTCTCTGGTGGGAAAAGCAAAGATTACTTGTTGTCATGCACAAAATGCATTGAGCTCTTCAATGAGATGTGGTTCTCAATTCTGTACTGTCCCTGTAGTTTGAACTGCTTTAAAATGGTACTGCAATACCCTTAAAAGCTGTGTCTCATGTGCCTTTGGCTTGAGGGATGCCTGGGAATCTGTCACATGAATCTGCATTGAAATATGCAGGACTAACCAGTCTCTGTCAAAGATGAGGCAGACTGGTAGGAACTGTTCTTGCCATCACACCCCAAGAAGAAGCTGTAGATGTTCATAGGATGACTTATTTCTGAAATCACATAGGTTAGCAGTTGTCAAGAGGAGGGAATACCATCAGTCTCCTGTTTTCATGTGATGATGGTATGCATAAACTAAAGCACAAGCGTCCATGCTGGAGCTTATCCGAAGATTTAGCAACATGACAGGCAACAAGATGGCTTCTGTTTAAAGGTTTTGGGTTTTGTTTTTTTTGTCCTTTTGATGTGTGGACTGCCCTGAGTATAAAAGCATTTACCCACTTCCCTCATGGAAACCTGGTTACTGAGAGTAGCAAAGCCTGCAAAATTAGCCTGTTCTGTTAGTTTGGGAATGAAGCAGGTTAAGTAGTTGTTGGTTTGTGCCTGGAAGTGTTTCTGAAGAACAAAGGCTTGACACTCCTTGAAGATGTATGATGCTTGTTTAAACTTCTGCATTTATATTTACATGGCTACTGTGTGTGTGGATTCTCTTGTATTCTTTCTAAAGATAGTGTCAGTTGTTTCCTCTTGTTGCCTTTCTCTTTAAAGCTGGATAGTGCAGACATCTACCATGATGGATGAGTGGATGTCATTCTCAGGAAAGTAACTTTAAGGCAAAAGTAAAGGTGAAGGATTTGGGGTTGTTTTTTTTTTTAGTAGGTGAATGAGCTGTTTTGGTTTCTTTTCTCAAGGATCACATGAATAAATCTGAACAATATGAGACTGAGTTGCACCTGTGAAAATGGATTAATTTTGTTAGTTTCCTCCTGCTCTGCACAAAGCCACGAGCAGCAGAAGTACTGGAAGAACCTGCTGCGTAGGCTTATGCTAACCGTATGTTAACTTTACTTAAAAAAAATTAAACCCTACCTCCTGCAGAACTTGATTTACCATTGAGAAGAGCTTTCCACTTGCTGGGAGTGAAGGGGAATTTTTCAGTTCCTGGCAATTGTTCAAGGAGATGGCTATTGTTACTGGCTCAAAGACTGTAGAAAGAACTTTAATTTCCCTGCTCTGATTGATGCCTCTGCGATTCTAAACTGTTTTTCAGTGCAAATGTTCAGCTGTCTGTCCACTGTTGCTGCTTCTAGTTTTCTTTCATTTTACTGTTTCTTCTCCTGTCCCTGCATTTCCTCTGCATTGGGTGTTTGAAGTTATTTTTGATGAGGCATTTTTGTTTCTGAACTGATTTTATTTTCTCTCGATGTCATATATGTATTTGTTTTCACTAATGTTTGCAACATCTCCGAATATAGTATCGTCTGTGAATTTAACTAACATGCTGTTTACCCTTTCTTCCAGATCCAGTTTCTGCTCCTACTTCCACATTTGGGAGTATGCAAGGGAAAACACAACTCTTTGCGTAGCTTGACTGGATATCCCAAGACTAGGATGTTAGTATATTTAAACAATTTTTTGCATTAAAATGTTGCTAGTGTCTTAATCGCACATAGATTAATATTTTTTTTTTGTATTGTAATTAGCTTTATTGGCATGTTGCATATTCAGAAGCCTGCTGGTAGAAATGGTTTTTCTGCAGTCTGACTGGTGCTTATTGGTGACTTCAAAATGGGTGCAGGAGTAGGAAGAATTTCAGGGTTGCTTTTTTAAATGAGCCAGGTTTTTTAGTGTTATAACTTTAGCACTCATTCTTGAAAATCTTGGCTCTTTGTCTAATAAGATTAACTGTAGGTTAATCCAAGAATATATGAAATCTTTAGACTGTGCTCAAGGTATTTATGAAAGACCACTTCAGACTTCTGAATGCATGAATACAAGCCCTATAGGAAAGATTTTTAAATACTTGAAATAGTCAAATATCTGTAGAAATACTTATGCCAAGTAAGTGTTAACAAAAAAAAAAATTGCATGCTGAATTTTTTTGAATCTCTGCATCACAGGTCATGCTATTCTGGTACTTGTGAGGAACCAGTTTTCAGCAAGAGCAAACCCTATGCTGAACTGATTTTGCAAATTTGATAATGCAGCTTCGTTTAAAATGTGTTTTGTGATTGTGTAGTTATTGCAAAATGAGATACTGCATTTGTCTGAATGTGTCTGACAGAAATTAGCAGTTCGAAGATAAAGAAGTAAGCATTAAACTTGTGCTATTTTTGAAAAAAGTGTTTTTGACTCAGCCACCTCTTGGAATGTCTTATGTGTTCAACTTCTACTGTATTTAATTGAATTACTTACTGAAACACTACAATAATCAACTACTTCAGCTACTGAAGTGAATTTGATGCTGAATGCAATGTTTCTTGTGTAGCTGTGGATTTTGCAGGTTCCTCTGCAGCCTTAGTTTTCTAGTGTCCTTCTGTTTTTTTCCCGTGTAAATGAAATGAGCCTTATCTTTGTGTGGTTTGAATTTCTTTTGTTAAAACTGTTGCTGATCTTCTTGGATAAAATTTTAAAGTTGTTGGTTATAGTTTCACTGCTTACGTTTTCATTTGTACTGTTCAGCTCTGTGCATGGGTAATGAATTTAGTTAAGAATGAAGTTCTGCTTTGGCTTAGTTTCTTTAACGGAAGTTCTCAGAAGAATCAGTGCTAGGAAAGTGCAGTGCTTTGCAACATTTATTTGGGTATCCTGCTGCATTTTGGTTTAGTGGCTTATTCCTTCACTAACCCCTTCTGGTGTTGTTTCTGTGGCTTTATAGAAAAACAAGTTTTTTTATGTTTGCTTATATTTTATCAAAACTGCTGAAGCACAATGTGCTCTAGAAATCTTAGTATTCCTTGAGCCCGGAAATGTTTCTAGTGTCAAAGAACACCTTCAAAAAAACCCAGCTATAGCTGAAGTAACAGTCAGAGGATTTAAGGTATAAAATGGACAGTAGTGGGGGGCAAGGCACTTACATGAAATTGTTATTAATGCTTCTTGCACAGTCTTTTTGGCGTTTTACTGTTTAATCTTTATGCCATCCTGTGTTCATTACGTGCACATGATACACTCTTTCTTTTAGAGAAACTTTCTGATAAAGAATTCCATAGGGGAATATATTTACCAAGCGTCATAGACATCAGCCTGTTTTGTAACTTTAAGTATCTGTTAGTGCTACTCTAGACTTGTAATCCCTTAGGATCAGGTGCGTAACAAGTAGCCTGTGGAAGCTCAGTTTGTATCAAATTCCTTCACTGTTTATGTGGTGGTGCTCCTGGCAGTTCTAGCCAGAGAAATCCTTTTCCGAGATTTTACTCTGAAAGGCTTGTTCACAAGTTACAAAAAGAATTGCTTTGGATATAAGTGGATGGTGGCTCTCATCTTAAAAGCTGGAGCTTGTCTAAGAAGCAGTACTCAAAACTGTGAAGTGTTTCTGTTGTTTCTTCATATAGAGGTTATTATGGATATTTCAGTCTCCAGTGACTTAGCAATACAACATAGTGTGGAATGCCAAGCTTGAGAAGCTTTGTGTGTAGATTATCTGGAAAATTTGAGTTAAATTTTGAACAAAGGGCCTGTGATGGGCAGTTTCTTAGAAGGCTGAATGTTCTCCCAGTGTTTCCTAACTTAGCACCAAAGAATTGTTTTTACATCTGCTGAGCATCCTTAACAGGGACTTTTAATAGGCCTGATGCAGTAACAGGTCTGCAACTGTAAAACTAGAGCAAGGATGGCTGTTCTAGAAGGCTGATCTCCAGATGTTCATCTTTATAATGGCTTGATGTTCTTGCCTAGGAACCCATAATGTGATTAACTGTGAGCATGTTCTGAGATTCTGCTGGAATTCAGTGACATTGACAAACAGCATGGAGAAAGTGTGGGACTGTTGTCTTTGCCTGAAAGCATCATGTGAGATCTGAACCTGAGAAAAGGACTTCAACTAGGCTGAAAACAACAGTTGAGAGGGAATAGGGTAGCCTCAACCAAAATACAGTGGATTAAATGTTTGACTTCCTTAATTCTGAAAGGCAAATAATGTGCTATGCTTCCGGAATGACTGGAAGATGTGCCAGGGGAGGTTTAGGTTGGATATTAGGAAAAGGTTCTTCACTTCAGGGTGGTGGAACACTGGAACAGCTCCCCAGGGAAGCATTCACAGCACCAAGGCTAAGAATATTCAAGAAGCATTTGGACAGTGCCCTCCGACCCTTGGTGTGAGTGTTGGGGTTGTTCTATACAGGGATAGGAGTTGGACTTTGATCTTTATGGGTCCCTTCCAACTCAAGTCATTCTGTGATTTCTGTGAATTCTAGGAAGTCTGGAGTAAATGAGATGGAGAAGACTGGGCAGTGTCAAAAAGCTGCACAGAACTGCTTGGCTTGAGGAACATAAAGATGATGATACGAGCTAAAATTAGTGTGTATCTAACTCGGTTAAGTACAATGTAAACTGTTAAATATACCTGTAGACACCAAATTCACTGTAGCTACCCAGCGTAACTTTGAAATCCTGAGTGGCTATCATAGAAGGTGTATACTCTACCATGTTACTTTTGCGTTGACCAAATTCCAGAGGTTTTGTTCTGAATATGATCTTCAGCTCTGATCCAGTACCTACTTCAGATCTCTGTTTCAAAATGGAATGAAGGGAAGGCAACCTGAGAGAATGATCAAGGAAGACAAACAGGGCTTAATTTCAGCAGTGTTGCTGTCTAAGCTGTCCCTGATTCTGCCACTTCTTCCTGCAAATGTAACTGGACTTGGCCAGGAAATTGTTCCTGTCCAGAAATAATGCATGCAAAAATTTTTGTTTGTTTGTTTTGTTGGGGTTTTTTATTGTTTTCTGTGCTCCCGTGTAGTTTTATGTGCTGCTAGTGAGAAGTGAAGAGCGTGGATGTCAAGAAGGAAAATGAGCAGCTCAGGGCAACGTTTGTTGTAGATGAACACAAAATGCCCTGAAGAAACTGGGTGCTTGTCAGAGGAAGCACACCTGCAAGCGTAGCTTGTGGAACTGATGATGTGTATCTGACACAAAGGCTCATAAGATTCAAAGATTCATCTTGCTACATGAAATAATGTCGAGTGTTACATGACATAAGTGAGAGAGCAATTTGTCAGGTGCTTGGCCTTTGGGAAGGTTTCCACTCAACCTGAAAGGTCAGGCTATCTTATAGCTCTTTACTGCAAGTTTCTTGGATCTATGTGTAGTTCTTTTGAAGAAGGTTCTTTGCTGCCAGTCTACCCTGAGTCAAGCTCCATCACATCAGCAATTTTAGTTCCCACCACTTATTTCAGCACCAAATTGTTTTTGCTGCTATAATCTTTGTTACAAAGTTGCCAGCAGCTGCGGTTACACTTCTCTGTTTGCAGAGGAATCTCAGGGCTTGCAGCTTTTTTACTGCACAGGCGTAACCCTTGATGTCAATGAAGGGTATATAAGAATATTTCTGCTAGTGTTTAGGGCAACTGGCACAAGAGTAACAATAGTGATACAGCTGTATCTTCTGTGCTGTGTGGAGGAGTTATCATGTGCGTACTTTGTACTGTTGTGCCCTGGATACTGTTGTCGTATAAAGGACCTTAATGCTGGAGAGGGCTGTTAGGCTTAGCTGTATGCCCTTGGCACCTGGTGTAGGCTCACAAATGTCTCACTTGAGGTATGCTTTTAAATGTGACTTCAGTGATGGCAGTTGTCACTATAATCTGCTCTGTAACAGTATGAATTCTGTGCTCCTGTCTTTCAGCATTAAGGTACTTCTGTCCTTGTGCTGATCTTTATTTTGGGGAGCTTTATTTGAGGTGGTTACTTTTGTCTCCTGCCCTGCTTTGAGTTACCCATTCAGTTTTGTGTAGCTACCTGTATCACCCACTGATTTCACTGGATGATTGTTTCTGTAGAAATGAATAGTCCATCTGAAAAGGCAAAGGATACTTTCCCAAAGTTTGTGGGAAGCCTTTCCAAAACATCAGTTGTACTTCATATTCACTGTAGTCACAAGTCAGCTTTCTTTCTGTGTTCTAGGTTCTTCTTTTCTTCTGTTAGCTTCTTAATCGGAATATAGATATACTCACTGGTGTTTTAGTGAAATAATCACTTGGCTTAATGTGGTGTGTCTTTGCATATCGTAAGATTTTTTGGGATGCCATTAGCCAGCTGGAGTCAGAAGGCTTGCTCTTTGGTGGTGCAATCATGTAATACCTTATGATGGAGTTTTATTTAAAGTCAGATAGACTTTCACAATCACAAATAACATATTAAAAAGGCTCTTGGCAGTTTTTACCTTACGGGTAAGATCTGTATATTCACCTCTCAACTAAAAGAGGTCTATGCTATTTGTTGAAGATTTCAGATTTTCAGAGATGGGTGATGTAACTGTATTTAGTTTATGAAGGAGAATCGCGTCATTCCCGTTTGCAGACTCCTATATAGATTTGAAAATTTCTGTAGAAGTGTCAAAAGGAATATTTAACTTGAGATCCAAAGAAAAAAAAAGGTATTGAGTTAATTCAGTGGTAACTAATGATATGGCTCACCTGTGGTAAAGGAGGTGAAAGCAAGTCCCACTCCAAGGGCTGGCTAGATCAAAGCTGTGGTTTGGTAGATGTTTCTTCTACTGGCAGTCCTTGTTTAAATGCATTCAGCAGGTTATGTGTACTCTTTCTGGGCTATTTCTTAGCTGAATTGTTTCAGTAGGCGCAGACAGAGAATGATGTAGGGCTGGACTGACTTGCTAGGGGAAGGCAACTCTCTTCAAACATGACAGCTGTAGAGTATGAAACGTAGCTAACTTCTTGATCAGTTTAACCTGCACCTCTAACTTGCTTATTCACCATACCAATACGTATCCGCTTGAGACTGCGGTGGAAATCACTGGTGTCCTGTACTTCCATATGTACAGCTTTGGGGAAGAATTCCTCCATGATTTAAACTGACTTGGACCTCTCATGCAGATGCTTGTGGGAGGTTGTTTCTGACAGCACACCTGGCTCTGGCTGGTCTGTGGTCTGAGCATTACTATGGCCATGAAATAAGGTGGAGCAGTGAATTGACCTTCAATCTGGAAATCTGATCTCGTCTGTGGGAAGCCTTTTCCAGGCAGATCAATTCTGTCTGCTGCAAGGCTATTCTTATGCTTGTGCTGGGGAAGCATGGGATATGGGGATAAACGCTGGTAGTTAATGAATGTCATCGTAGCTTTGCTTGGCAGTGAAGCATTAACAGGTTGTCTCCAATGGGAAAAAAGTTTCAAGGTTTTTATTTTGCTGCAATAAATAATACAACCCTGTTGGATACTGAACACAATGCCTTGAATTTTGAGCAACTTTTTTGTCCATATGTATAAACTTTTGGTTGATGAGGTTTTGTGCTATTGAGTGCTCTCATTCTTAGGCTATTTGATTCTCTTGATATTTTTTATAATCTTTCTAGGTAGTTGGTGTAGTTTCTTCTTGGTGAAAGTTGTACCTAGTTGCCTGCTGGAACTGCAGACCTGTAGTTTGGAGAGATAAGAGCACTGTCTTTGAATTGAGATGCTGAGAAACAACTCCCACTTCAATTTTTAGTGTTAAAGCTTGTTTGGGTTTTGTTGGGTTTTTTTTTTGTTTGCTTTTAGATTTAGATCTCTTTCTGCATTAAGTAAAATCTACCTTTTAAAGGATGCATGGAAAGTTGGTGGTTATTGAAACTCTTTTGTTGTCATTCTTTGCTGTGTTCTGGTTTATTTTCTGAAGTAATAAAATACAAGTATTTACATGAGAAGTTTCCAGTTGCATCCTGAATTGGTGGTGTTTGGCTGGGAAGAAAATCAAATAGTTGTACGATAAACCTTGTGATCTTGAGTTAAAATGTAAAACAAAAACCTATAACCTCTGATGGAAACAACTAGCCAGATTAATAATACAGGATCTACAAATCTGAGGATCTTCCCACCCCCGCAAACCCACATGACGATTACAGCTCAGTCTACCAGAGCAATTGCTGTATCTTGGGGTGATGTTGAGACAGCCATTGCAGAGAGTCCTTGGCTGTTCTCGTATTCTGCTGCTGCGGCTTTTGATCAAATATAAGAAGGTTGCATGCCCTCGTAATTCTCTTCTTGATATCAGATCACACACACAAGATGTGTGGGAGATTGTGGGAGGGAAGCAGGAGGTGGTCCGTATTATGCCTTTTGCCTTACCATACTCTGTACTCCAGCAGCAAGCTTTATAACTTGTCACTTCTTTTTTTTTTTTGACGGGTGACTTTTCAGTTGTAATCAGTGAGATAATCTGCCAGTTAGAGTGCTGACATAAGAAACAAACTGCAAAACAGCCCAAGAACTTGCTTTCTTTGCCTTTCCCTTTTCCTCTGTAGAGGGGAGAGATCTACCCTCTTTCAGGGGATTTGGCAGGGCTTTTTTCTGTTGTGAAGGCAAATGTGTGGCAGTGATGTAGTTCAGATGTTTTTCTGTCATACTTAGCTCATTAATTTTAAATGTCTTGCTGAGAGTGTTATATTCCATCAGCAAATTTGCTTAGACTTGACTTTCGGAGGAAAAGGAATTGCTTGTTTGAGAGGGATGCTTGGAGAGAAGGGTGAAGATGGCCTGCTGCAGCTTCTTTTGTATTAAAATCACAGACCAGTTGTGGAATTTTAATCAAGTTTTGCAGGATGGATGATCAGAAACACTTCCACCAACAGTACTTGTCTGTTACTGTAGTAGTTTTTGGTCCCTTTTTAGATTTCTCAGCTTATTGCTATGGTAAGTTACCCTAACAGTGAAATGGCTGTTTGACAGAACGTGCACTTTTTTGGCTTCCTGATTACTTCAAATGGAATTTCTCTACTGGAGATGCTGTTCTACAAGCAATAAAGCATTAAACTAAGGCCAAAGGATTCTCTTTCCTCTTGAACTCCAAGGGCCTGTTTTGGAACCTCAGCAGGTGATGCTACATACTTTGTCTTGGGAACACAAGGCATTATGATGAAAGAAGGGTATAGGAGAGCTAACGTATTGCTATACAGGTCTTCATTATACCTGCTCTTGTAAACAGTAGCTATCTTGGCATCCTTCTTTTCTTTCTGCACATGTCTGTATTGTTATTACACAGAGCCAGGTTATTGATATTTAAAGTCTCTGGAAAGTCCTAGAGTTTACTAAAGTATCTGTCGTCTCTGAAGCAAGGATGTTTGTCGGAAGTCCCTGAGCAATACAGTTTCTTTAACAAGAATGTGGAAGCATGAACTTTGAAAAGTTACTAAAGATGCACAGCTTTTTTTTTTTTTTTTGTCCCCCAGGAAGCTAAGACAAAGTTGGTTAAACTTGTGTTTGAGTACTTGGTTGTGCTCCATTCAGATAACGAGAGCTCTCATCATAAGTGGGTGGGAGGTTCTTTTATTTTGTTGCATGAATAAAACAACATTCACAATTTATAATTATATGCACGTCCTGAGACTCAGTGTATATTAATAACTGTCCTGTGACTTTTTTTCCCCTCCCTTGTTACTTGGTCCTGCTTTTCTATTAAGATGCCTGTGACTGAAACATTCAAGTTTAATAGATTTTTGTCCTGAAAGAGACAGAATTCCCATGTTACGCATAGACTGTAGGATTTTTCTGAATTAATTCCTACTTCAAATCCCACAGCTGTGGATAAATATATCTAGTCTTGACCAGAAAATCTAGGCATGAGAAATCCAATAAAAACCTGATGTGTTGGTGGTGACTTTTACTTCCTACTAGTTAATGAGACTCCTAACATGATGAATGTAGGTGCTGGGGAGAGTACAAGGGGAGTGGATCTTAGTGGCCAGCACACACATCCCTGAATAACGCTTCCAGGATCCTAGACTAAGGAAAGCATCGGTCTGGTTCTGGAGTGTATGTTTTGTGTTTGCAGTTAGACCCTTGTAAAACTGAGTGTCTGTGTCCGTGTCTGGCTGAATTTGATCCCATTCCAATTTCAGCTGCTGGATCTGGGTATGTCTTTGAGAAGCTGTTTTTCCTGTTCCTAGACATGTGTTTTGTGGCTTTCTCCATTCCCCTCCGCCTCCTGTTTGAAGTAGTGTTTAATTGCGTTTGCTTTGGTAAGCAGCCTCTGTGACCTGGGACTTTTGTTATTTATTATTCTTCCTGTCTCTGTATCTCCTGTAAATTTAGTGTCTACTTTCTTCCAAATCACTGACTAAAATGTTAAATGATATAGGGCCTTGAACCAGTACCTGATGGACCTCACTAGTAGTTTCCCATTGACACCAACATTTCAAGACCAGTCACTTAATTAATTTTTATTCTGTTTTATATGTATTTTGTTGATTTTTTTTTTTTGCTTGTTTGGGTTTTTTGGGGTAGTTTTTTTTGTTCTCTTTTTTTTTCTTGGCTGGTTCTAGTCAAAATCTGTTGTGCAGCCCAAAAATGTTACATAAATCTAAAAATATTATATCAAACCTGTTACTGTTATTAGTAAAATTTTTAGTTTCATAAAAATCAAGTGAAATAGTATTTGGAAGCCCATGTTGATGTATCCTGTTTTTGCTTTAAGTTCCTCAGTAGTTCTCTGAGCTCTTCCTTGTGTTTGAAAACCTTTGCCAAGTTGAGACCCCAGCTCCAATCTGATTCAAAGAGGTGGAGTTTTGTTTTGTTTTTTCCTTTTCCAAGCCCATTGGAACTTTCTCAATTCAATAATCTCAGACTTTCTAGAATTAAACACTGCTGCAGACATTCTTTGAGTAACTCCCAGGAAAAAAAAATCAATCACCTGCATAGCATTTTGAGACTGTTTACTTAGAAATGTTAACTAACATCACCTGGATAGATTTTGTTGAATTGTCATATGTCACTCTATTGAATGATTATTAATGGACTACCATATCCTTGGAGATTTTTTTTTATGTGTTGTGTATATGTGCTGCCTTTTTGGTTTTATCTTTGTTTACTCTGTTCTGGCCTTTGTAACACTTCTGAGTTTTGATTTGTTCTCTGCTCTGAATCCCCCTGCCCCTCTTCTAGCTTCTTATCTCCTCTTTGTGCTTTCACTCTTGGTCACGTTGTGGCTATTTTTGTTTGGTTGTTTTTTTGTCTTTTTTTGGTTTAATAGGTCAGCTTTTCTTCCCCCCATGATATTATTTTGAGGGTTTATAGTGAAAAGTTCTTAAATATTTAAAAAAATGAAAATATGTAGACAGCTATTGTTTTAGTTTTGTTTAATTTCCATCTTTCCGAAGTTGCCCTTCAAGCCACAAGTAAAAACTGCTATATATTAGTCTGAAAGTTTATTTTAAATAAACACTGAATCTGTTGTCTCATTTTCTATAGTAGTTGGTCTACAATGTTTGCTATATTGAAATGCTGCCCTGGCGAGTACTTATTTAGTCTATTGAGATCAAGATCACAAATGCATATTCACAGATTAAATTGATACTCACAGATTAGGACTGCCGAGCTGATAACCATGTATGTTGTTTTTTTTCCCCTCCCTGAAGGCCCTTGCTATGTTGATTTTGTTGGAGTTCTTGAACAACTTACATGATAGTAAAGACTGATTGTAGCCTCTCTTTTCTTTACTATCCTCAGAGTTATTTGACTTCTGGTCAGTGGTACAAGCTTTGCTGCTTTAAATGGGTATGTGTGTAGGGCTGTTATAGTGAGTGTTAAAGGGTGTGTTTGAGCTGTGCTAGGCAAGGAAAAAAGCACTGTTTGGAATGCTGTGCTCTTTGTTAATAGCAGTCCAGAAATACATCCCTGTCTCCTTTGGAATATCTTGCATTCCTGTTTTTTAAAGGGGAGAAGGTGTCTTTGACTAATCCACATTGCTAGAGATCAGCCAGTGATACTCTCTTGGACTGTCAGCTTCTTTAGTAGCTGCTTAATCATTATAAATGCTCTCAGTTTTAAGGCACAGGATGATACCAGGATCTAACTGGGTTTTGGTTTGTTTTTTTTTGTTTGTTTTGCAGAGCTTGAAGTTAAACTATTGTGTTGAACTGTTGTCTTAATCTGTTAACCAACAAACTATAATTACAGTTTAAAATTATGATTTAAAGTATTTGATTACATAACGGAGGGTGAAAGTGCCAGAAAAGATGAAAATAAAACTGTTTGGGTGCAGGGAGAAAACCAGTGAAACGTGACCATGCTGAAAACTGCATTATCAACTATTCATTTCTGTTTTAATTTCTGTGCTTGTTACTCTCAGGACAAAAATTTTCTGATTTTTGTCAGAAGACATTTCAGAGAATAATGTTTCTTAAATATTGCTTTACTTTTAGAGCTAACAATTGTGAAATAAGTGTGTAACAATTGCTGCATTTAAAAAGTTATTTCACCCTTGCATCAGTACTAAGGGTTCTCTTTGTTCCTTCTGGGAGGTTTGTTTTTGGTTGGTTTTTTTTTTTTTGGCTAATTCTTCGCTTGATGGAGAGCCTTCTGAGGTAGATGTTTTACTGTTTAATTGTTGAATTTAACAAAAAAAAAACCTTAAACCTTTTTTTCCTAAACTCTTATGCTAACACCAAAAAGATGCTTTCATTTTATGGGTCACAAGTAACGTCATAAAGGTTAAACATATGGCTGCTTAATTGTGAGGAATGCAGTTAAGAGAAAGCTCTACAATACTGGAATCTTCATCCCTTTTCCTCTCTTCTGATTCTGTTATTCCTGCAGCTTTTCCACTGGCCTTGCTTTTCAGCAGCTGCAAACTGTCAGACACTGAAATGCAGATGATGAAAATACAGAAACCAGAATTTAGCAGAGGCAGCCATGTTAATTTCTGTTCCATTTGAAATGCAGGGAAAATATCATCTGCCAAATGGAAAAGGACAATCGGTGGGAAAAGAAATGTTCTTTTCAAGCTTCTAAGAGCAGTGACAATGGAGAGAAAAAATACTATAAAAAGTAGGCAGCTCCTTTTTCAAGATTTTGTTTTCAATGTATTATGCATGTTTAACTGTAAACAGTTGCTGTTTTGGAGCCCTGGATGACTGAACACCGTATCGCAGGGCTTACACTGTCTTTACTGCGTTGCACTGTGTGTTTGGAGGGGAACAGGGCTCAGCTTCATGGCAGTCTTTCCAGTCTTTAGTATAATTTTTGAATACATTCATACTTCCCTTATTTGCCTTTTTTAATGTCATGCATTACACATAAGATGTTCTGCTGTTGCTATGCAACTGCTAAATCCAATATTTAATATTAATAAAAACCAAGTGGCATTAGCATCACTGAGAACAGTGGGCTAGCGAACTATGATTGTACAATATCCAAGCTGTAAAACTTGGCAGAGACTTCAGTGTGGAATTTCATGCATGGCAAACCATGGGGCATGAGTCACTGGCAGTTACTATTTTAAGAGTGGTGAGTTGAGTAAAATTTCTAAGCTCTTCTGATTTTTATTTATATATATATAATTCAATTTTGTAAGCAAATAGATAAACAATGAGATTGTTTAGCTGTTTTCCTTCAGTTTCATTTCAGATACAAAGTATAAGAGGTTTGTAACACTGACTCTTTTATGGGTAGTAACCTATGGGTCAATACCCTGATTTTCCTATTTTTCTTCTAGGTCAGGTTGGTTGGCCCTTTCCTACTGTTCCTGCCACTTCCTGAAGCCTGAATTGGCTTTTTTTTTTTTTTGGAGGCAGTGCTGCTTTCTGTGCCTGACAAAGTGCTGTTCAATGGAATGTTTTTCCAATTTATTTTTCTACCTTGTTTTCTGATCTTTCCCCCATTTTTCTTTACTTGACTGTTATTTCACCATTGTTTTTACCTTTTTTCTTTTTCTTTTTTTTTTTCTCCACTTGGTGCTTTCTGAGTTTAGATTTTTGGCCTCTGATAGGCTTAGATCAAGGACGTTGGTGTGCTCTGGCCATCGAGGTGGTGTTGCAGGCTGCAAATTCTGTATAGGTCCTGCATTTGATATCGAGAGATGTTAGTGCGCTAGTCCTCTTGCTGGCACCAAAAGGGATGTAATGCTACTTCTCCTCTCAGTTTGAAGGCTGCTGTCCGAAATGACTTTGATATTAGATTGGTATATAGTCAGAGTTATTTTAGAATCATTGCTCTTTTGCGGTGTAATAACATATTTTCTTCAGAGCATGCGATCATTTAGATTTTAACTGGTTTCTTAAAAGGGTTCTTTCAGGTAGTTTCTGTCCTCAATTCACCCATGCCAGTTTCTGTGAATTTAAAACCATATTTTTGTTTCTTTTCTTCATTTCTTCTTCTCCATCTTGAAGATTCAGGCAAGTAGGAGAAGCTGCCCTTAGCTCTATGCGAACCACTATTAAACCTGCAAAGCAAAACTATTGGGAGGGGGGGAGAGGGAATATACAGTAAGTTGTAGTCTTGAGTTTAATGGTTGTATTGGGAATACATTTCTATAAGCAGGTGGAATTTGTCCCCCTTAAAGTAGTCTTTGTAATTTTCATATTCAATATGCTAACCTGTCTTCTCACAGTATTGAGTAGTTAATAGCTCTGTAGATTTTACTGCCAGCAGGGGTTTAGTGTAATATTGATTTAACATTTCCAAATAATGGCAGTAATTTTGGTAAAGGTGTTTCCTCTTTTAGAATAAACTAAAATTGGTTAGATTTATTTTAAATGAGGCGTAAACCTTGGCATTAAAGTAAATCAGACTTTAAATCTTAGAGGTGGGTCTGTAATCAGAATTTAGATCCTCGGTGTCATGGCACTGCTGAATCTTTTTTCCTTTGAATTTTCTCTCCTCAAATGTGTAACTCTTTAGGGAACACTAATTCTAACATTTGCTGAGATTCAGATAAGTAACTGAATGCCACTCAGGTGGAAGAATGTATTTTTTTAATTGGGAAAACATACCTTGTTTCGATTCAGAGGTTTAAGCAATAGGATTTTTATGTATAGAAATTACTTAGTCACATTGTAGACCCTACAACTCCCTGTTTTCTTTTTGAAATGGTTTATTTCCATGTTGTAATGTTCTTTGTTTTTAACCCAGCTATTTACAAGAGTGCAGGAGTCATTGGACTCCAGTTTGTGCTATGATTTGTCAGTAGTTCAGTCATCACAATTGACCCATACATCTTGTAATACTTAGAGAAAACACATTGAGCTCTGTTCTTGGAAGAGATAAATATAGAACTGCTATTGTGAATATTCTTGTAGTGACGTACTTAATCTAGAAAGCTAACAATTCTTTTATTTGCTTTTAGGGTTTGAAAGTATTCTAGAAGGCCTGTTTGGACCTGGATTATTAAAAGATCTCAGTTTGTTTAAAGGTATTCAATCTCTATGTTTGTATCTTGTTCTGCATTTCTAATGACAGAAGCAGCCCCAGCTCTGCCTCTAGAAAATGTGTGTTACCGTGGTGATTCGTGCTTTTTTCCCCCTCCCCCAGGCAGTGCTCACAGTTAGTTTCATATTGGCTAAAATTACTAATGAGTGTGTGTTCATCTTTATGTAGCTAGGAGTGTATTTGGCAGTGCTCAGAAAAACAGATTTGTTGTGCATAGATAAAATGTATACAGTTTGTTAATCTGGGGATTTAGAAAAATGGCCGAAATGAAACCTGCATCCTCAGAATGCAGGCAAGAATGTTGTGAAACAGGTATTTAATTCAGCATTTTTCTTTTGGCTCCAGTTGTGTCGTGGTTTATGGATATGAAGTAATTTACTATTCCTCTGATTTACAGACTGTGAGCCTGAAGGTGTTTCTGATTGGTCTTTTGATGAAAATTGTCTTTTCTGCTGCCTGAGAAGAGAAAAAGTGAAGGTAACAATGCAGATGTGTGAAGCTGGTAGTTGTAGGGGAGGGACAAAGGGAGGGAGTTTGCTACTCCTAGTTAACTGAACATAAAAAATCTGCAACCTCCTACCCCTTTCCCTTCCTTCGGAAGAAAGCTTTCTGAATTAAAATAATGCAAGTTAATGAACAGAGTCCCCTCTTCTCTGCAACTTTGTAGTATATAATACAGATATATTTTTTCTGTGTAGTGGCTCTTTGTTTTGTGTTTTTTGTTTGTTTGGGGTTTTTTGAGTTCTTTGTGAGGGATCTTGAGATTATGAAACCCTCCCCGAGGGAGCTGAACTGTGGCTTGTGTGTGTTTATTACAGTCAGACACTGGGCTTGTCGTCGGTGAGGAAATCTTGTCTAACAACTCAGAGTCTTGTTCTCTGTCTTGGAATCTCTTTCTCTGTGGGCCATATGCTTTTATTAAAGGGCTCATACGTATGGTATATTTTGTGCTGTGCCTGATTATAACCAAGGTGGAGCCTAAATGTGGACAAGTCGGTTTTGCCAACATAATCAACTTGCAGTTTGTTTTGTTAATGAGATTAAAGCTGTATGTGAAACAAAGGCTATCCTGCTATGTGTGATTGTTGTTCAGCCCACGTGTTGAAATACTGATTGTTCTATAGCATAGGAAGGAAGGCTCATTTGTCTTGGCAAAACTTTGTTTGCTGAAGCTCGTAACAACTACTTCTTCCTGCACAATGTAAAATAACACACAGAGTGGATCTCTGTCAACTTAGGAATGAAACACCCTTTCCTCTGCAGCACCTAATGTGTGTGGCCACATGGCTTGTTCATAAAGGAAGTATGTTGTTGACATCGATGCTTGCCACGTTGCCAGTTTATGCTTGGTTTTGTATTATAGTTTTTGTTAAGGCATGGGGAGGAGGGTTAGAAGTGGTTGTATTTGAAGAAATGTAAGGCTTAACACTATTTCATTGAGATTGACAGCAGATAAGCTGTTTGTACACTATGTATTTAGTGTTTAGCACAGTTCTAGTTAAGCCATTGAATTGCTTGAGAAGCTAATTTCTATAGAATCGTGGAATAGTTTGGGTTGGAAGGGACCTTAAAGATCATCCAGTTACACTCCCCCCTCCCATGGGCAGGAATAATTTCCACTGGACTAGGTTGCTCAAAGCCCCACCAATTTTCTGGTATGGTCAGACTTGGTCATAGTCTGGGAGGATCTAACGGTGTATGTGTAGATCTTCAAAAAGATTGTTTGCATCTCAGTTGTCCTCACAGGTCCACAATAACTGGAACAAAGCTTCTGAAAATTGGTGATTGCTAGGTGAAGGCAAAAACTAAGAACATGAATGTCCACTGTATAGTGTGCTGATTACACATGATTATCTTGTCGTTTTCAAGTTTCCATGCAACATTTAATCAGAAGCTGAGATACCACTATTTATATTTTCACACACTTTGCTAGGCTTCTGATTCATGTTTCATGTAGTGAAGTGTAGCCCATGATTATGAGTATCGCTGAAGAACCAGTGACGCATTCCCTTTGCTGGTGGTAGTTACCATTTATGTTAAGGTTCCTCACGTGGTTTCCCATTGTACTGTGTGGTGGCTTTTAAATGGGTGAAAGAAAAGATGCAGAAGTGGCCACATCTGCTGTGCTCCATCGTGTTTTGGCATTAGGAGTCTAAGGAGATTTTAGTATTGTGTACAGATTGACACAGAATGCAGCAGAGGCGTGCAACATTGCTGAGAAAGGTGCTAGGAGAAGGAGATGGAGCTTGTAGCATGCTGAAGAGCAGTGTGAGTTAAGAAAGGCTGTGGTAGTGTCAGTCAGCCAATAATGGGCTTGGGTAGAGTAATTTTGATAAATAAAGCCCAAGCAGTTTCTGTGACTTTACATTTCAATAGCCAAAAATACCTATTTAAATATTTTTTTTTTTACAGCTGATTAATACACAGGAACAGAAAAGAGAGCTTTGTACACATGCTCGTCTGTCGCATGGCTAGTGATGGCTGGGGGGGCAGTGGGGAAGAAGAGTGAACCAACAAGTGTGTTCTAATCAGACTTGTGACTTCTCTGTTAATCCTGGTGATTCTCCTCATGATTTGCAAGGGACTGCTTTGTAGTGTGTAGGATTTTTTACTTTCTTTTATTTTTTTTTTTAATTCTTGCCCCCTCTCAGTGTCTGTATCAGTTTTGTTGGGTTTGGATCATTTGGTTTGTCTGTTTTTCATTGTTGGTTTCATTTTTTTTGTTTGTGTTTTTTATTTGGTTGGTTGTGTCTGGTTTGGGGGCTTTTTATTTGTTTTTGGAGTGTTTTTTTTGTTTGTTTGGCAGTGTGGGTTGGGTTGTTTGGGGTTTGGGTTGGGTTTTTTTGTTGGTTGGGTTTTTTTTTTAAGGGAAGAACATGGCTCCTTTTAGACCTGGTGATTTCTTGTATGTCACCTGAGAGAGATGGCAAGGTGGGAGCGCTTCCTTTCCTCTGTGGATACAGCAAATGGCTGCACTGCTGGCCATTGCTGATGTCATTAGCTTACAATACAGAGTTAAATATAACTCTTTTATGGGCTCCTTAGAATAATATGGATTTAACAACAGCATAATTTGGATTAGAACATCAGGCTTAATTGTTACCAAAAAGTTTGTAACTTCATTTTGGTTTTAGCCAAGTAATGGCCAGTTCTCAGCTGATGGACTGAACTAAATTGGAAATGGCCGTCGGTCATTGGAAATCTCTTCCATTCACATCTGTACTTATATCTTTAACTCTTCTTTTTAAGGAGTTGCAAGCTTAGTCTTCTGTAACTTCTGTGTCCATATACATAAAGCAGTAGCATTGTGTTTTCTGTGCCTTATCCTCTATTCTGCTTTTTTTTATTGTTCATGTGCATCCTCACCTTTTTAGGAAAAGATAGGGGCAGAGTGGGATGATTTAAGTTTGTGATTGTAGACTGCTGAGTGACAGAATTAAAAGTTGTGTAATTGATGTTGTAGCTGGGGGCAAGATGGCCACAGCGTGTGGCTCTGGCTGTGACTGGCTTTGTCTTCTAATGATTGCATCTCTGCCCATACCCCCTTTTGGATTAGTGGAATAATTAATCAGTGTACTCAATTTTCACCTTCAAGCAATGCATAAGTACCTGGCCTGGCAACTTCAAAATTACCAGTGACTTATGCGAGCAGTAGTTATTCTTAAGGGGAACTGAGTTCTGGGCTGCAGGATTAGAATTGGAGGACAGGATTATTTTATTGGCAGAGCTGTTTAGGGGAAAAAAACCACTCTTGCTCTCCCTCCCATTTCAGTGATGTTGGTTCTTGCTTTTACAAGCAATCGGATTCAATTAAATGCATCCTTCAAAGAATGGAGGACCATCTGCTGAAGTTTTCTGAAAAGATTAATTTATTTGTAGCAGGAATTCTACTTGCGCATACTGAGCAAATGCATGGATTTTTTTGGCAGTCAAAATACAAGGCAGTTTTTGATGCGGAAGTGGACTTAAGTGACTTCATTTGAAAAGGATAGTAAAATACATACAAAGCAGGGAGCTGAAATGTTCCCAGACACATTTTTGCCCAAATCCAAAGGATTATGTGCAATAATGTAAGACTTCTGGAAACTGAAATTTTTTTCTTCCATCATATAATGAGGAGTAGGCAATTGTTTCAGTATGGAATAGCTAAGGAGCTGCTGCTGGGTTGTTAGCGTGGGCGCCTGTGTACAGAAATGCATGGGAACGTTGATGGGCATGAGAGACAAAGTTAGCAGCTCTAGCTGCCTACTCATAGTGTGAGGAAGGAGATTGGGTTCTATGGGACCAAACCCAGTGAATTCTCATTTGGATAATCTGCAAATGTGATTATTCTCAGTTCCTGGTGGGCTTTGTCCTTTGCAGGGATGACTTAAGATGGTACAGTTTGCAAAGCTGTTGGGTTTTTTGGTTGTATTTTTCTTGGTTTGTCTTGTTGTTTTTCTTCCTTTTTTCTTTTTTTTGTTTGTGTGGTTTTTTTATGAAGATTTTCCTTCTGAAAGGTTGTGGTACAGAGAAGACCCATCAGTTGAGATAAATTGAACTTTGAGTGTACTTTACTTTTCTCTTTTTAATTACGGTTCTTAATTTTTCATTGTGGCTTGTTAAATAGTGTGACAGGGGTTTTGTAGAAAAGAAATCTGTAGCTTTACATAAAATGTTTGTATCAAATGAGGTAGTCGCTGTTATGTGCTCACAGTTGGAGCTCAAGCCTAGTTTAAGATCTGTTTCTTAAAGATGCACACAGATAATGCCAGAAGAAAGCATAAGGGGGGAAGTTAGAAAAAGAATCCTTAGAGAGGATTCAGTTGAGTATATTTGTTTGGAAAAACAAACACTACTGTCTATAGCTACATAAAGGAATTCAAACCTATTGTAAAAAAAAAAAAAAGGACACAACTAATCTCATTACTTGATGAGAGCAGAACAAGAAGGATAATATTCCGAAGCACATTAACAATTTTATAGGTATATTTAAGATACAAAAACAGCAAGAGAGAACATGACTTCTAGGAGGATATTCTGGAGACTCATGCCATTGGCAGCAGAAGGTTGAATCTGATCTTCAAAGTATGGTAAAATACCTGGGCTGCAGTGTAAGGATCTGTAAAAACTCTTCCAGCTGTGCAGTGTGGTAGGGTACAGTGTGTGAAGGAGTGACTTTAAAATTCAAAGTGATTTGAATATTTTTAAAAGTGTGTAAGTAATGGCTTTATGCAAACATATAAAAGGTAGTATTGTGCCATTACTTCATTATGATTAGTCATAATAACAGCCTCTGAATCTGCTGTCCTTTCACTGTGGAGGAACATAAACAATAAGAAGTAAACTGTGGTAAGTGTTGAAACAATTCCAAGGGATATCATTTAAAGTGTTAACTGGTAGAATAATTGAAGATAGCAAAGGAAATATCTGAAAATGAGTCGAATTTGTGGAACTCAGGATTTTTGATGGCTTTAGAATGAGCTTAAACTATGTACAGATATTCTCAGTGTGCTGGAAGATACTCTAAAACATTTTTAATGGATTTCATCACTTTAAAAAAACTCAAGCATTTAGCCTGTCAATTTTGTATTGGGTGGCTTTAAAACAATTTGCTATGGAGGCTAAAACCTGAAGAGGCTGTTTGTGATCATCTCTGGCTGTGTTTAGTAGTAATGCAGGGTTACGCTTTTCCCTGTGCATAAATGTCAGTGCAAGCATATTGTATTTCCACTTTTTTTCTCTCCCCCTACAATAGAAAATAAATGATTTTCAATGGTTATGGATCAGTCAAGTTAAACCTCTTTTGATTCGTCAAATCTGACTTCAGTCATCTTAATAAGGAAACAGTATTGTTCCTTACTGTAAAAAAATGTGTGCTTCGTTAGTGAGGGCTGTCCTAAAACTAATCAAACCATCTGAATTTTTAGTTGATACCAAGCTGGGAACAGCTGCAGATATTTTGAAGGACATGTTCAAAATTCAAAATTACTTCAATAAATTTGAGAAATGAGACAGACAGGCTTGTTTTGTTGAGTCACAAGTTACAAATATTTGAAGAGTGATAGCAGTGTAAAAGCAGTGAACTGCTTTGGGGGCTATACCAATGAGAGACATTTGTCTCTGAAGAGAAAAGCCTAAACGCTGGTGAATCCTCAGCTGCTGTTCTGTAGAATTTTAAGAGATGTACACAAACTGAATAGCATTGAAATAAAAGCAACAAGAATGACTTGGTGCTGAAGGTGGAAGGAAAGAAGTGGTGGTGTCCTTAAGGCTTGTCTGCAGAAAATAGTGGATTATTCTCCTTTGCGCTGGCTAAGAGTTAAGACTGTACAGTATCAAGAGAAATGAAGTGTCTGAGAGGAAAACCTACGGATGCCGAAACATTGCTTTCTTACTCACTGTTCTTGATCTTGCCTTGAAGTGAGGTGGGAGGCTGGATTGTATCCCTAGGGTCCATGGGTTGGCTGCAAGTGGTCTGTGGGAATCCTCCCTCTGTTTTCTTCACAAAGCTGTGTAGGAATTATCTTGCTCTCTTCTAGCTTATGGATGCTTCCTGCTCCCTCTGTGAGCAACTTGTGGCTTAAACATGAAGGTACTGTTGCTGTAGCTATACAAAACCAGTGTGCATGGTACCTCTCTCTCTGTGCCAGCAGTTTAGTATTTAGAACTGCTGTATCAACAGTTCCTATAAGGAGGGTCTCGGTGAGGATTCAGCACCAGTGCTGGCAAGGCTGTGTTGTCCAGAATTAGGTGGTCTCTCAAGGTCATGCATTGACTTTGCATTTTGAAAACCTGAGCTCTGTATTTCTAAGGCTCTTTGATATAGTTATGCTGTGTATCTTAACATATAAAAAGAGCTTTAGCCCTTAAAAAGCATATACAAACCACTCTGAGTGTCTTTTCCTGGAGCTATGTTGTTCCATAGAGTGGTACTGCATGTTCATTAATGGGATTCCAGAGATGCTCTGGAGCATGGTTCCCACCTGAAGAGAAGCACGAAGAGAAGAGGATGTATCCTGTGTTGTAGATAATCTGTAAAAGTAACTGGTTGGGTTTTTTCTAGGGTATTTGTAACCAATGACAGTGCTATCTAAATATTAATTTTTTTCTTCTATTATTTGCATGTTGGTACTGAAAACCTTGATGTGATTCAAAACTCTAGAGTGAGAGGATGAACACAAAGACAATGGATCTAAATAAGGAAGAAATGGTGTAAAATGTTAAACCCTAACAAACAAACAAGCAACCCCTAAAAAAACAACCAACAAAACACACACCCCAAACTAAACACCATCGCCCCCTTTCAGAAACTGACTTTGAGTAACAATCACGATGAAATACCTGGTTCAGAAACTTGAGGTTTCCTTCCAGGGGTCAACCACTTGCAAGGATTGCTTTAATAATTGTGACAATTGATAAGAAAATAATTTAAAAAATTGCAATAAATAGAAATCTTTCCAGTAGAAAAGATTTTTGTCTTGTGTAGTCATTGCTTTACTGCAGATGCCAGAAAATAGGTGAAGATTTTTTTTATGCTCACGTTTGAATCTGCTCTTATATATCTTATATTTCATTACATTTTGATGTCTTAGCAAGGAGATTCATAAAAAAACATATATGTAAAGAAATGCGTTCTGCTTAATTTGAGGGGTAAGGACTGTGTGCTACCATTCCTTGCTATCCTCCTCTTCTCATGAATACAGATCAAATGATTTTTTATTCAGCCATTCACCAGTATAAGCCACTTACAATTTTTTTTTTCCTGACTGGTCCTATTTTCTTTGTTCCTTCTTCATGTGGAAAATGTACTGCTTTAGTTAGCTCAGGTAGATTAAATTGTACTCTTTGTACATTACGTTTATGAGTAATGTTAAGTACATTTGTTTATGGTGAGGCATGCTGCTGTTGAACGCGATTTCTACCAAGTCGCTAGACTTGAACTTGCTATGCATTGTCTTAGTTGCAAAAAATACTGAAAAGTTTCAAAATGCATTGTGTTGGCAAAGAGTTGTTTATGTTTTAGTCTTTTTCCCGAGCTCTGGTCTGTCAAAGGGCAGAATATCAGATCAGATTGAAAGGGTAATAATTCCTTCAGTTTAGAATTCTTTGTTTGTCCTTAGAATTAGAAGAAAGTTTTTTGTAATTCCTTGTGGTACTTTAGATAGAGGATGCTAATTAACTCCCATGGATCTTATCCAGCCGAATCTCAGTGCATCTGTTTTCATAGATTCGTTTTAAAGTGAAACTTAGAGCTGTTTGTCTGTAAATGGTTAGATATTCCAGCGATTGTTCCAATGCTTCCGTATGCTGAGATTACTTCTGTTATTAGGTGATTTGCACAGATGTCTGCTTTTTATGCAAACTGATAAGCTGAGTTTACAATTATCCTGATAATGCCTAAAAGATAATGGAGCTGGACTCAGAATGACTGTCAATAACCAGGATGAATCCTGTATTAAACTTTGTCAGATAGAGAAACACAGTTTCAAAAAGAGGATGCAAGGGTATTCTATGAAGTTTCAGCTGAAAAGTAACTCTTACAATAATACTGGGCTTATTCTCCACAAATATTTTTATTGTGAAATCCTGTGCAGATATGTCACGTATTTTAAGTATCAGAAAAGTAAAAGTGTATTTTTAGTGTGTTCATAAAAGGCCAGTGAGCCATGGAAGCACTGCTACTGCTTACTGGTACCAGAGTACTGGTACAGACGTGAATGCTTTTATCATAGGTCAGTTAGAATTCATGTTCTTTGAGACTATCTCAAAAGCCCTGATCTTTCCTTTGAGAGCCTGCAGGTTTGCAACCAAGCCTGGAATCACTCTGGTGTGGAAAATGCATCAGATGCTTTGTGAGATCTTTACTATTGCAGACTCTCAACTTTACAAGCAAATGTGTTGTTTTACTCACCTGTCACCTCTGCCATTGCATGCTTCTCATTTTTATTTAGCATAAAATACTGCTCTGTCTTTATACTCTGCCTGAGATAATATCTCCCTTTGCTTTTGGTAGAGAACTTTTGGAAGCTGTTGACTTACAAATCTGAGGTGAGAGCCCCTGTTGTTTGGTCCAGAGTCCACAGCTTTTCATATTATTACCCTTTGCACGTAGCTCATGTGACTGCTGTGTTCGTTAATTTACTATGGCTTGGTTGTGTAACCCTGCTTCATTAAGCCTCTTGAAGTTGACATGGCACAAACTTAAGAATGACTGCTTCTTCTCACTTATTGTGAATTATAAATGAACTGCTAGCTCTTTCCTTCCCTTCTAGTACCATGAGGATATGGTGCTAGAGGTAGCTTAGGTAGTGTGGTAACTGGTACTTTGTAAAGGTTAACAAAACAAAACACTCCCTAAACTCAGAGTGGTTGTGTGTGCATTCCTGCAGTAGGTAAATACAGGTAACTTTAATATAGCTTAGAATGAAAGTGGAGGGAGTGGGCCGGGAAACAGATTGTTCTCCTACACAGGAGGAAGGTGTTAAACTGAAAGAAACGAGAAAAGGGGGTGTGTCTGGGGGGGGATTCCAAGTGATTTTGTGTTTTTGTAACCATTGTCTTCTAGTTGCTTGAGTTGTATTTAAATGAATAATTTATCCTGGCATCTCATGCAATTTAATGATCCTAATTAAAAAAGGAAATATTCTTGAGAACTCAGTTGCTACCAGTTGCAAGAGAAGAATGAACTGTAATTCACTGTGACTGTTGTATGCAGCTAACAAGTTTTTCATTTAAAAGCAGCTACTACTGAACCTTTTCACAAAAGGACCTGTTTGCTGCTAACACTCGGTCATTTATTGCTCAATTTGCATGAACGCTGTGTGGAGTAAGGAGAACTTTGTGTTTTGCCTTTTAACAGTTATTTCTTGGAACTAAAAGTAACAGCCAAAGAACAAGTGCTAGATACGAGATTTGCAGACAGATGCTGTAACATTTCTAAACCTTCTTCTTTATAGATGTCTCCTATTTCCCATAAAACTATCAAATCTTACAGGCTTCTGCTGCATTTAAATCAAGAAAACAGGCAAAGTACAATGTTCTGGAGCAGTCAAAAATCAAGTTATTTTCAATAAATTCAATTCTGTGCTGAGTACCTAACCAAGTTTTGAATTTAGTAGAATATTTAATGCCTAAGGAACTTCCTTCATTTTGGAATCAGGAATATCTTACAAATATTAAATATCTTTGCAGGAACACTTAGTCAGTCTGGATGAGCCAGCCTCGGAAGCTGGGCAAGAAGCTCTACTTAGACAAGAGCAAGCAAAAATCATTCGTTTTGAAAGGCAAGCGGAAGAGTTCCTCAATGCAGTCTTTTACAGAAAAGGTTGGTTTTAATGTGGGGAAGTGGTATCTCTTGCTGGTCTTTTTGCATGCAATGCAGGTATCAAAGACTTGATGTTCGAGTTGTCATTATATATTTAGTATTTTTCAGTTGTCTTCTTTGTATCTATGTGTATATATATATACATACACATACTTTTATCCAGAGTGAAAATTGACTGTCAAATAATGTAGCCATAAAAAAGTGTGAGCTTGAGACAAAGGAATAAAGTATGACATATTTAACCCTAAACCAAATCTCTCTGAGAACACTGGTGTTTCATGCTTTTGGAAGAATGACTCCATTCTTACCCAAACAAAGTTTAGGTGAGTGGGCTGTTTGGAAGAAAGGGCAAGTGGAAATGGTGGTAGTAGGTGGGTACACTTTTGTTATTTTAATAGGATGCACACTAATGCAGTTTTCCTTAAAGGTCATCAGTCTTCTCGCTAAGGTCTGTAGTGATTACCCACCTCCCCAGCAATCCACAGTATAAAATATTCTTGAAATAGTGGGGATATATAGAGAATTTAACACACAATCAGCGAAAGAGTGGGAAAATAAGTATTATGGAATATGCTGAGTACAGTAACAATAACTCAGTGCTAAGTCTCTTCTGGAGAGGTAAGTTAGCTAAACTGTGCTCTAAGAAAGGCACGAAACTCATTTCACTGTTTTCTGCCAGTCTGAGAAATGCGAATTCAGAGGCTGATTCCAAATGCATCCCGAATGAAAGTACATTGTACTTATCAGTCTAACCCATGTGTGTGAAAAATCTGCCAAATCAGTAATTCCAACCTGTCTGCTGGGGGACAATGCAAGGCTTCAGTTTAACAAATTAGAAATTGCTGTAACCAGCCTTCAGCCCTTCCTCCCAGTGACCAAAATACTTAAAGGTGTTTTAAGTAGATAAGTGTCTTAGCCTTTCTTTTATGAGTCAAATAAATAGATACAAACTATACATTGTGAGGTATTGCATAAAGTATCGAAATATGTAGGATGGCAGGAAGGATAGTTACTGCATTACTACTGATAGTTCAGATAATACTTTTATTCCAAGTCTTCCTTTTCAGGGTTGTGGGATTTTTTTTCTTTTAAGGTTTATGTTTCCTTTTGCTTAAATTTATCCTGTCTTTACATCCAGAAGGGCTTTAAGAAAACAAAAATCTAGAAAAAAGTACCTTTTTTCTATATTACTTTTCTGATGAGAGAAAAAATACAATTCCATCACTTCCAAATGTTTTGCTAAAGACTTCATCCCTTTTAACATTGAGCTTAATTTTTTATGTATGACCCGTCTTGTTAGAAATGCATACTAGTTGATGGAAAAATACTGGCATATTGCAGTGTGCTAGTAAGAGTGTTAAAACTCTGTCCGTGGTCAAATACATAGAATGAAGGTAACAAAATCAATTCAGATGTCTAAGAATTTTTGTTATTTTTGTTTTAATATAATCTTGCTTTCTGTCCTCTGGTAAAGCTGTGCATGGTGCAAGAGTAATAAAAGGAGGAGAAAAAGCCTGGCAGGAAGTCAGTTCTGCATCCTTAAAGCATTGTTATCAAGCCTGGCTGTATTTAGATTGCTCGAAGGGCTATTCTAACTGATGCTACTGCCAAAAGATCCCCAGGCACTGTCTTACCAAAGAGGACATAAAGAATGTCAGAACTTTGGTGCTCTTTCATGCTAGTTATTAGTTCTTGCTTTCTTTCCATCCTTACTGCCAATGGTGTTTGAGACTGGTGTTTTGTAACCCAGGCACATCAGATAAAATGCAGGTGTTCTGTGAAGCCTGTTCCATGTCAAGGATGTGCACTTGGATACTTAGCATGCATAGGTAATTAATATAATCAGCAAACTTCCTGAACACGTTTGCTGTCTATTAATGTTACGTACATTCTCTCTGCTTTGTGCCCATGGCACTCTGACTTCCTAATGCCTCCTTCAGATACTCATATTCTCCAGTGCAAGCAGAGTGGGAGTACCTAGGTGTCTATTTCCTTTACCTTGTGGCAGGTTGGACCTTCTTTAGATAGTTTAATGAAATGATTAAAAAAACCTCTTTTTTGTTTGATACTGGCTTTGTAAGATTTCAGTATAGATAAAATACACAAAAACTGTTAAGGTTTTAAAGCTGGGAGGTACTATTAGACTATTTATAGCTAATAAATATTTGCTGTATTTTTCTTCTCTGAGAATTTTTCCGTTTTAGTTAATTTTAGTTATTTTTTAAAAAAACTCTTAGATGTAGAGCCAGAATAAACATCTGGTTGATTTCAAGTGATGCTGCAAATATTTCCAACTTGCTTTTGAACAGCTTTTAATACTTAGCATTCAAGGCTTTATGTTAATCAAGAAGCCTTTAAGGTGCTAGGTGTCTACCCTTCTTCCTGAAAATTGAGTTTTGTGTTCTGAATCGGTGAGTTTATCTTGAGCAGCCCAAGAAATCTCTCAGTATTCACTCAATCCTGATTCTTTGAAGCTGCAGATGCCAAAGATGCATGGTTGTAAGCATATGTAGTGTTTTTTCCCTGAATTTGTAAACATATTCAACTGTAAACATTACTGAATTGTACATAAGAGCATGGGTGCACAGTAAAGGTGTGATTCTTCAGAAAATATAGGTGCCGTAGAACTCTGCATTCCTGCCAGCCCCACTTGTGTATACTACAAGCATGTGTCTAATAGTTGGTATTGGTGAGATCATGCCATCAGTTTGTGCCCTTCTGGGATTTCCTAGAGCATTTCAGGTGTCCTTCAGCAGGTTATAGAAGTTGGACAATGGAAGAGATGTCATTGTAGTGCAAAAAAGCCACCACAATTCTCCAGGCTTGTGTCCTTGTGGACCATTTGGGAGGAAAGTGGGAATATAAATGTACCTAAATCGAAGTTTGGCTCATCTCTTGGTGGCTTCTTCAAACTCGATGTCTCATCCTTAGCAACAATAAAATATTCTGTAGTTTTTACAAGAAAATGATTATGTATTTACATATACATCTTGTAAGTCTACAGTTATTGTACCCCTATAAGAATAAACATGGTGATTGTGTAAGATGGTAATATTCTGATTTAGAAATTGTGCTTAACAGGAAGGAATTTGGGCTTGATACATATTTAAAACTCAATGTTCTTTTAACAAGAGTCACAGTAGCTGCTTGCAGCTGCTCTGGTTTGTGGGCAACTCCATGCTCAAACCTTTGTGTCAGTCACCCTTTACAGATAAAGCTAAAGCTGGCTTGTCGCATTGATGCAGTTTTGTCAAAAGTGGTGGCAGAAGGCAAATCGAACTCTGAAATGTCCCGCAGAAGATTTTGCTAATGCTTCTAATAGTTCAATCTCAATAGATTACCTTTCAACCTGGGCAATCTTTTTTTAAAGAGGAAGTGAGTACTTTTCTATTGTACCCTTTTGAGAGCTGCTTTTAAAGGTTTGGTTGGTCTTCTGCTGCACAATTTTCTCTGAATGTTTCTTCAGAAATAGAAAATTAAACCTCTTAAGCCATTTCTGGAGTTGCTGTATGGTTGTGGAGTCTTATTTTATTTGGGATTTTTTGGTTGTGTTTTTTTTCAAAAAAAAAACCAAAAAATAAACTACTACCCACGCCCCCTTATTTGGCCAGAGAACACAATCAGTGTTTGAGGAGAAGTGGCAGGACATAGCTTCTGTGATTTAGTAGTTACAGATTTGTTTTCATGTCTACTGGTCTAAAAAGTGATTTTTTATCAGTGTATTTTTGGGTTTCTCACATCCCCAAATACCTTTGTATTTTTACAGTATTTCATATAAATGATTTAGAATATCTACCTGTTCCATTTCACGTTTCTTACTGATAGACTTAGCAACTCTTCTAGAAATAGAATTACTTTTCATGTGACACATGGGTTTTTTTTTATATGTGAAAGTTCTGTGGGTAATCCCTAATGCTGCATTGATTATAATGATGTAAATGTCAAAAGGAATAGATATAATGGGATGGAAGACACTTGAATGTTTGATCTTCACGTCATTTTTTTTGAGGAATCAGAACTATAGGACTTTATTTCTCAGTAAACTTGTAGGGGACTGCTGTAACTTCATTCTTCTTTCTCCCCTTCTGTAGCTGCAGGTAAGTTACTCAATTCTTCCACTGAATAACCTGTTCCATTTTCTGGAAATTAGCTACATTGCTTGGTACTTTTCTTCTTAGGTCTAGCTCTCCTTTCCACTTCCACACCTCCTAAAGGTCTGATCAAATGTATCTGTAGTTGAAAACAAAAGATGGGATTGTGTATTTCTTTGAGGAGACTGTTACTTTGGGGAGCTTATACCAGAACTAGCAATGGTTCTTGTTCAGGTATTATAAGACTAAAGTTTTCTGCAGAAATTATTTTATCTTTGCCTTTCATTTTTTCCTTATTTTTTTTTTTAATAAACAATGATTTAATATAAAAGCTGTTTTACTTAAAGCTTTTCCTTAAAAAAAAATCTCTAATATTTACAGACAGTCCTAGGGTCTCTGACCCCAATATTCCCCTAGTGGCCCGTGAGATCATGCAGCGAATGATCCGACAGTTTGCTGCCGAATATACCTCAAAAAATAGCTCTACTCAGGACTCCAGCCAGCCCAATAGCACAAAGAACCAAAGCCTGCTGAAAGCATCTCTGGTCGCCTCCTCTCCCACGGCTGCAACTGCTCAGAACCCCGTGCTCAGCAAACTTCTCATGGCTGACCAAGACTCACCTCTGGACCTTACTGTCAGAAAGTCTCAGTCAGAACCTAGTGAACAAGGTAGGACTCTTACCAGTGTCTTGCATCTTGCACCAATCTGTTAATGGCATTCTTGTTGCAAAATCAGACAGTTAGAAGTTTGCACTTTTATGTAAAATGTGGAAAAGTGGTAGATGTGTTTATAATAGAATAATGACTAGCTTGGTGTGGCTGGGAGAGAAGAGACTTCTTGAAAGAATGTGGGCCCACAGACACAAGTGATTCTTCTGGAGAAGGGCAAAAGGGATGGACTCTGGGGACAAGTGTGCTGTTCGGCTGGGAGCTGAGAAGGAAGCAGTCTGCCAAAAGAGATGCTTACTGATAAGGCAAGTTTGTGTATTCATGATAACTGTACTGTTGTCTCCTTTCTGAAGTCCTGCATTTGGTCTGACTGAAGGACTGATTTATGTTCTTTCTGGTCATAGTGTGAAAGTAGTATCTCTTAGAAGTTCATGAGAAATTGCTTTGTGCAAGCTGTAAAAGTGTTACTCATGAACTGCATGAAACTTCCAGGTTTGTGCCTTTGGAAGTAATATCTCTTTTCTACCTTAAAAATAGACTTGTTCTGCAGAGCACAGATTGAATAATTTGTAACAGCGTTGCAGAGCTTGTTTTCATTTGAAAACCCTGCTTTCCATTAAAACTGTAAACTGTTTTTTTAACAAGCAAATTCTCTGAGTAGTTATAGTGGGTTTTTTTCCCTTGAAACTGTTAAATAGAGGTTAACTTAAATGTGTCCTACTGATAGGACTAAAATTCACCCGTTTATCCTTCTTTAGAAATGTGTTGGTGTCTGAAATCATTCTGTCAAATACAAAGCTTTCCATCCTCAAGCAGAAAAGGTGCCTTTAAAAAAAAAAAAAGTCTTTTGGTAGTTAGTACAGGGTTGTAGCTGTCCCTTTGTTCTTCGAACTTAGGTTTATGAAGGCTGTTGTAAAAAGGTTAATTTTATGTGTCCAGCAATCTGCAGCTTTGGCGTCAGGGCACTTTAAGGACTTAACTGAAAGTTGTTGCGACACTCGAGTGTGCAATGAAAGGTTATGTGGTGTCTTTCTTTAAGCAGGACCAGTGCACGTAGGTGATAGGCATTTGTTTCTAGCTAATTTTATTGTACATGCATTTCACAAGTATCTTCTGCATGTACAATTGTAAAAGTGAAACTGTTCTCATTGTGAAGCTTTTTCTTGAAGGAGAGAAAGAATCTGTTTTGCTAGTTTTTTTTAATTAGAGGATTGTGTGATGAAGAAGCAAACAGGTACATGACTTGTTCTGTAGCTACCCTGTAATGAAAAAGCTGTGAGATAATTTATGTTCGTTACACTCGTTATAGAATTAGAACATGTACATCATAACTTTACTGTGATCTGTTTGCTGATGTATTTTTTTTTTCCAATTTACATTTAATGTAATTGGGAAGAGGTTTTGCCAAACATTAATGAGAGATTTAAGAGGCTGTCATGAAAGACTGCTAGTGGTGCTTTTTGTTATATTTCTGTTCTAGTGGGCTGAGGGGACCCCTCTGTGGGGTGTGAGGCTGGTCCTACTTGCCCTCAGAGACTTCTAGGTTGTATTGACCCTTCTGATGGAAGTAGTGTGGATGCTGGTGTTTGGCAGCAGTCTGTGCAGTTCGGTGTAGCCTCTTGAAAAGGAGGTGCTGCTTGATCCAGTCTCTGTATCTTGTGGATGCGTAAGTGTTGTTCAAGAGGAAGATTGAATTGTCTGCTTGCTTAAGTTTGGGTCATGGTGTGTTCCCAAGCACAGTGGGCGGAACAGCTTTCTGTGAGTTAATTCTAGTTCGCTGTATATCGTGGTTTTTCTCCATATGTCAAATGAGAACTTCAAGCAATCTGAAAGTTATCTTACATTGTTCTGTGATGGGTGGCATTTACTTGAGTAGATGGAATGAGCAAGGAGCTCCAAAATGTCTCTAAGTTTACCTTGCCAGCAGGTTTCATTTATCTTTGCCTCATAAATTCCTTGTTTAAACATTTCCATGAATTTCAGGTGGCTGTGCTGCTTCTTTGATAAAGCTGTCCTTATTAAAATAACCAGAATTTCAAGTTGTTTCAGTGCATCAGGAGCAAGGCTTTTCTAGCAAAAAGTGCTCCTTTTCTCTTGCCTAGAAATGCAGAGTTTGTGTGAGGGGTTGCAGAGAAGCGTGGGTGAGCATGAGGAAGGGTGATTACTGAGAATGGAAGAAACAGTCTAGCAGGAAAAACAGTTTGGTGTATGGAAGGAGAGGGGAAAAGCAGCAGCTTTGCCAGTAGGGACCTATTGGAGACATGGAAAAAAGGATGCACCTAGCTGCCAGGTGAGGAGGAGCCTCAGGTTTGCATGTGTGTATTGATTGGAAAGTGAGTTTCCAGGATGAAATTCCCAGTGAACTTTGCTGCAGAGATTTGGATCAAAAACAATGAAATACTGGCTTAAAGCCACAGTGTGTGCTTATGGAATATCTCAGGAATTTGAAGATCGTCTTGTTTTGGGACCGCTGAGTGTTAAGTTATGCAATTGGCTTTGTTGTGTCCTGAACTGTCATTTGTAGGTCATCTTTTATTCTCTGATTCTGGTAAAAGATGCACTTTTAATTTTGCCGAATTTTCTTGTAACTTCTGGAGGACTACGTTGAAGTCACTTGTAAGACAAATTGTAAACAAATCCAAGCCTTACTTTTTTTAAAAATAAAAGAAAATATAAAATGCTGTGTGCTAAATATGACTTCAGCCCAAAAGAGACTTGGTTTTGTCAAGGGACAATGTGGCTGCTGCTGTTTCTTCAAACACTGAAGTCATTCTTTTGTCTCTACAGACGGTGTGCTTGATTTATCCACTAAGAAGAGTCCTTGCGCCGGCAGCACCTCGCTGAGTCATTCTCCAGGGTGCTCCAGTACATCAGGAAATGGGTAAGAGAAAGCAACTTACTATGACCTTCTAAAACTGTTTTTTTACTAGAAGTGTGTGCTTACCTCCTGTTAATTTTAACTTGCTTTTGGGGTTAACCTTTTGGAGTAATGCGTTTTTCAACTTGTACCTTTGACAAATACCTTCACCCCACCTGCCAAATAAGAGTTTTTGCAAACTGAGACAGGATTAACTTGCAGTTAAGAACTCTAATGGCTGTTATTTTGGCCAATTTAGTACTTAGCCAAATATCTTTCTGCTACCTGCTTCTTGGGTTCAGTGATAAGTAATGTCCATGGGAGATGCAAGTTCAGTTAAATATAACTTAGATTTCATTTCACTTAGGGGAAGGTTAGCTGACAGCAAAGTTTATTTTAGGGGTAGCAATGATTTGCGTGATGATCCAAGCTAAATTAGATTTAAACCACTGCATGGTCTTTGTTAATATATTTTACCGTAAACCACAGCTTAAAAGAAGAAAAGGCAAGGAGGAGTCTGTAGTTGAGAGAACTTTAAATACAGCTTTTTGGATTTGTGATTGTACTGTAGCATTGAACAGGCTTTTTAAAAAAATTTTAAAATCTGTGGTGCACTACTCTTGCCTTAATTAGTTCAAGGGATGAAAGAATGTTATCTCAAAAATGTCTTTTAGGTTTCATGTCTCTAATGATCACTGTTTGCATACATTTAGAAACCCTTTAAGCTAGGATCGGGTTAATTGTACTGGAGAGGCTGACTTGGGAATAAGAGGGGTTCTGGATGTCAATGGGAAGATTTTATCTTGAAACTGCTGTGAAGAAGTAATTCTTTTAGTGAAGTACGGAAGCAGTATATGGTTTAAGTTGCTGTTTAATTGCTGGATTTAGCTTTACAGTAGCCCTTGAAAAATTTGAAATTTCAAACTAACAACCCGCCACCAGTCCCATGTACCACTAGCAACTGATTAAACTTTGGCATTTCTCTTTGGAAAAATAGTACTGTCTCAGATTTCTCCCTTCAAGATTACTTTTTTCCATTTAATATTTCTATTTATAAAACACTACGATCCTTGTTTAGAAGTTAGTCTTAATGCTTTTTCACAGTTCTTTAGCAGAAACTTTCCTCACCAGCTCTCCTTTTCCTTTAATTCTGAGCGGGTTATTTCCAGCTTTATTTTCCTAGGAAGGCAGCAGAAGCCACCGAGGCTTTGTGTTGTTTGTTCCCTTGTTTGTGTATGGGGTGAAGTCTGAAGTCCAGCACACAGGGATGGCAGGGCCAGCTGCTGGCGCTGTTCTGGTCAGTTCTGTGGGTCCTGAGAGGATGCGGCATACTGGCACCTGTGGTTACTCGTACAGGTGTGTGGTACACAAGGGCGACTGCAGGCTGTTCACAGTCAATGAAATTAGGTGTGACCCTCTGTCCTAGCCAGCTGCCAGTTTGACCTGTATTTAGGTGTAGTATCACCAGTGTGCATCCTGATGCAGAGACATGCATAGAAGGGGGTCTGGAATAGCCAGCTTTCATTCGTTTCGCTGGACTTTGTTGACTATTGTTACCGACTTCAGCTGTGACCTGCTGTCCTGGGGAGAAGCCAGCAGTGTATGTACCGAGCACTGTGTAGATGCCAGGTCCTCTCAGTGCATGCCTTTCCTCCAAAGATTTTTTTTAAATCCCAGTGCGATGTCGACAAGAGTAATGTAACTTTTCAGTAGTACATATCCTATCCTTAAATAATGCTGAGTTAGCTAGAGGGCTTTACACCAGTACCAGAGCATTAAAATAGAATCGCTTACTCTTTGTTAATCTGTGTGCTGAACATTGACAAGCTTGGGGACGGATTTTGAAACTAGTGTGGCTTAGTTACTACAGGGAACTAAGCGAGCAAAATATTAAGACACGTATTTATTGGCAGTAGCAGTGCTTTGTGTCATAGAAACAGCACTTGTGATGACAGGAAAATGGTAAAAATACATAAGGCTTTTTCTGCTGTTAACCCTGGATCTGGATGACAGTTGGAACTTACGTCGTCTTTTCTGCTAGCCATGTTATGTATCAAATGAGAATCAGGGGCATGTGTGTATGCAATTAGTTGTTAAGAGAGCAGTTTGGTAAGTCTAGTGTAATACAGTGCTTTCATATTTGATGCTTAAAGTCAAGCCAAATACCTCTGGGGCCTGCTAAGAATGTTTTTTTTTGTCGTGAGCAGCAATTCTTCACTGTGATGTAAGCGAATATCATCCAAGATTTTCTCCTATGTGTAGATACTGCAGGTGACAGTCATATTTGGCTGTTGAATATGTTGCACTTCGGCTTACTCTTTTATTACTGTGCTTGTTTAGTGGTAACGTCACACCAGTAACACAGTTGTGTGTAGATCTATGGCGACTGATCACTACTTTGTAATTAAGGTGCTATTTTCAGACGCTTGCGCGAAGTCTTTTCTACTCCGAGAATTTGTGAACCCAACCAGAGACCAGCCAACAGGTTTCATATTTCTTTGCCCAAAAAGCTTCTCTTTTTTACGAACAAGTTTTAAAACTGATGCTGAGACCTTAAAAAAAAAAAATTAAAAAAAAAATTTAGAGAAAAATAAATAACACAAAAAGTGATGTTACCCAAGCAAGGCCTTCTAATAAAGGAGTGGCCCCCTCACCCATCCCTCCCTACCTGTGCAAGTCCTGCTCACATCAGTTTCCTTCCATCCAATTAGGCGACCTGGGAGACCCAGCCAGCACCATCCGGAGGGACTACAGAGTGGTGATGGGGTACCTCCAAGAAGCTTGCAGGATGGAACCAGGGAAGGTTATGGCCACTCCACATCTCTTAAAGTACCACTGGCTCGATCACTCCAGATTAGTGAAGAACTGCTGAGCAGAAACCAGTTTTCTACAGCTGCTAGCCATGGGCCATCTGGACTACAGAATCATGGACAGCACTTAATATTATCCAGGGAGGCTTCTTGGGCAAAACCACACTACGAATTCAATTTCAACCGCATGAAATTCAGGGGAAATGGTGCACTCAGCAACATCAGTGACCTTCCTTTTCTTACAGAAAACTCTGCCTTTCAAAAAATGGCACTTCAAACTAAACAGGATGGGAAAAAGGACGTGAGCCATTCATCTCCTGTGGATTTAAAGATACCACAAGTTCGAGGCATGGACCTTTCATGGGAGTCCCGCACTGGTGACCAGTACAGCTATAGCTCTTTGGTAATGGGTTCACAAACGGAGAGCGCGCTTAGCAAAAAGTTAAGGGCTATCCTTCCAAAACAAAACAGGAGAAGTTTGCTGGATGCTGGACCAGATTCCTGGGGCTCAGATGCTGAGCAGTCTACCTCTGGACAGCCATATCCCACCTCAGATCAAGAGGGAGATTCTGGCTCCAAGCAACCTAGGAAGAAAAGAGGGAGATACAGACAGTACAACAGCGAGATACTGGAGGAAGCAATCTCTGTGGTCATGAGCGGGAAAATGAGTGTTTCCAAAGCTCAGAGTATTTATGGGATCCCCCACAGTACACTGGAGTACAAAGTTAAAGAGAGGCTGGGCACTTTGAAAAACCCTCCAAAGAAAAAAATGAAATTAATGAGGTCGGAGGGGCAGGATGTTTCAGTAAAGATTGAATTAGATCCCCAGGGAGAAGCAGCACAAAGTGCGAATGAATTGAAAGATGAGTAGGGGTGTTGTAGAGTGCCAATTACTTTGCAAACTGGGTGAGCACTACTGCGTAATTCAACCACCACTGATTCTCCTGTTTACTACAATGCTCTTTCCTTTGCAGTTTAGCATAGATTTGGCTGGACACAGGTGAAAGGTGTGCTCTGAATGTCACATCTGTAAATTTTTCTAGGCTGGTGTGGTGCAGTTTCCGTCCTCTTCTGCCCACTACCCCCTTTTTTCTTTTTTTCTTTTGCCTTTTGCATGTTTCTCTGTAAAAGAGAGTTGAGTTACCTCACAAAGAATGCAGATCTGTGGAAGTGGACACCTTGCCTGTAGAGCCTGCCTGAACTCCTGGCATTGCATTTTTTCATTTCTGCCTTTATAGAAATAAGTCCACTTTGTTAAACTGATGCTCTCTCGAAATCAGGCTTTTTTTGAATGAGAATCAGACTGTCATTCTTCAAAATGTTTCAGAAATCTCTTTTCCCTTCCTTTTCTTTGATCCAGTTGATTGAAAGTTCTAAGCTAAATCAAGTTATTTAGGAATGGTACCTCTCTTGAACTCAGATTTTTTTTTTAGATGGATAATCAATTGGGTCGAATTAGGCTCTCCATTGTTTTCTTTTTAAATTAAACATACCTACCATTCACTGTCTGCTTAGTGCTCACCCAGAGGGGAGGGGAGGGAAAACCTACATACACTACCTTCAGAATATGTCAGTTAATTATTTGTAACACTACCTTCGCTGTAATTTAGTTTGATATTTTTGAAGGGTGATATTTAGACTCACCTGCTTGAGGATGTAGCCTTATCTCACAGAAGACAAGCTTCTCACAGTCAGGAGCAGTCAGGGTACACTAAATGATGTATTAGGGTATGCCTCATCATAACAGAGCTATGGTTCTTTGTGACCTTTATGCTTTTTACAAACTTGATTCTGAGTTTACTAAACTACGTGGTTCCAACAACTAGTTCAAATGACTCTAATCTGGGGAAGGGGGATTTGTGTAACAAACTACTGTGATATTGCAAAAAAAAAGGAAAAAAAAAGAAAAAAAGGAAAAAAAGCCCACAAAACAATGATCTCAAACGTTACAACCTCAGTAGTCTGCCCAAATATCCACTTTAGTGAAGGAGCTTGTTAATGTTCAGGGAAGAAGTAAACACTGGTAGCCTGATCTGAGTCAGGCTCTGCATCATATCTATCTGTAATACTGTCAGGGTCGAACACTCAATGAATGAGTGTTTCCTTTTTAAATATTACAGTTGCCAGTAGCAGGAATTATTCTAAGTCCTGCTTTTTTTGTTATTGTTTTTATTTGCTCTATTTTGATAGTGGTTTAGCACATGCTAGAATAAGCATTTAAACACCATAAAAGCACTCCGTAAACCACAAATCCACTTTTTTCAATATGATGATATCGTTATCATTATATGGAGATCCAGGATAAGTTTTGTACAGAACTTTTATCTTTGATACTTTCTGCGGGAGTGGTCAGTAACAAGGTGGAGCTTACTGGACTTACCACAGTATGACCAAATCAGAATTGCTGGTTCTTCAGGTAGAAACAATTTGGTCTTAATCTGTGCAAAAGGTAGATAGAATAACCATTTTTTTTTCCCATTTGCACAACCAAAAGAAGCATTGGAGTTTTTGTGTGAGAGCATTAAGTGATGTCCGTGTTTGAAAGTGGTTTCTCAAGGCGCGTGGGAGGGTGGCCTAGATAGCCCTAGGGATGCTGAATGACTTCTGGATCCTATTAGCCTCTCCCCCTCCCCAGCAACTTCATATTTTCAAAGGTTAGGCACACCATTGCTGTCGTTTTAAATATGCACTGCTCATTCTTGAAACGGACTGGGCATTTTGCCCTGAGTATACTTTTTTTTTGTTTACTTAATATATTTTAGTACTCAAAATCCTGGTTCCTCGTAGCTCTCTAGTTGCCGTCTTGGCATATAAGCAGTTTAAGCTCAGTAGCAGTGTATGAATTCTGCAATGCAGTTTAGCTGGTGATTGCAATAAAGGTGCAGTTGAACGTGTGGTTTCATCTGCTGTTGGAGGTTATGGTAGAAAGTTTACTGCAAGTTTTTAAAAAAACCCAACAGTAACAACAGTTTTACTGTTCAGAAAGGTTTAACCTTTTGCAGTTGTCTTTATTTAAGCAACATGAGTTGTGTTTTATAAAACTTGTCACTGTAGTGTACGTGGAGTGCTCATTTTACTAATCTAAATATTTTGTATGTGTATGTTTAAGTGGGTGACAATCGTGCAGCAGAAGAATGGTGTGCCTACCCTTTAATGCTGCAGTTTTAAAAGAGAATTTGTCTTGTCATTTCAGGCTGTAGGCTAAGAATTGTAAATAGATAGTGAGAAGTTGAGTACTTTTTATTTGCTTTGTTTAGAAAGTGAATTTAAAAAAAAAAGCAAACAACAAACCAAACGCGTAACTTTCTCAGCTTAAATGTCCTGAGACCTGAAGATTGTAATACTCACGTCTGCAAAGCTTTTAAACACAACACTTCATCTGTGATAACTTACTATTCAGGTAATCTTTCTTTTTCGAGAAGCTTTTGAACAACCGTATTTCCTCCAAAGGTCTCTGCTTAAAAAGGAAAAAAAAGAAAAAAGTGTAGATTATTTTTTAAGCACTAATTGCATTACGTTGGTAACTGCAATATAAAATAGCCATTATTGTTTTGTGAAGCATGATTGAGATTAGTTAGTGGTCCCTTTTTAAAATTTCATGAGCCTCTCAAAAAATAAAAACAAATTTAAAAAAAAGCTGCTGAATATTCAAAAGATATATATTTTACCTTATTGTAGGTTTTGTAAATTTAGTCTGTAATATTCAGGTGCACCTTTTAATGTTAACTTTTGTTTCTAAGTCCCATCTAATGTATTTCTCTGAGGTGATTCATCACGTAAGACTAGTATTGCTCAAAGTGCTGCAGTGATCAGTAATCACTAATTTCATTTCTCACTACATATTTTTTACAGGCGCTTTCAGTGTAGCTAACTAGTAGTATTTGGGATCATTTTAAATATATGATTGGAATTAATGTTTGTCCATTAGCATGCTTAATTTTCTGCTGACCAGCAGTTTGCATGGCCAAAATCCCTGGTTGACCATATTTTGGTGTGGGAAGGTGTGGTTCACTGCTGTCTTTGTAACAAAAGCCTTGTTTCTCATGTTATTTCTGGTAAATGGATGCTTATGTTACTTGGATCACTTGGACAGGAGAGAATGTTTAAAATCTCTCTCCTGCTGCTCTTTTGAGATCACATTAATGTGTAACGTAGACAAGCTGCAACCCTGTAAAAATTGAGATGTTGTTAGGAGGAGGCCTTCGGGGTATTTTTTGTCACTAGTTTTCTCTTATTCCTGAGAACGTCCATCCGATGTAGTTATTGGACTTAACAGTATTGTTGTATACTACTTTGATGTAGCTGGAAAAGCCTGACAGCAAGAAACTGTGAATAATATTTGTGGCAGTCTCTGAAAACTAGTTTTTCAGTCCAAGTATCATGAAGGAGAATCCCTCTCCCCTACTCCATCCTAGGAAAGTAATTTTATATTTTGTGTGTATAAAGTTTTAAGAATCAAGTTTCATATTGTACTGAAGTTTAGGTGTCGCTTGGTAAATCTTTGCTGCAGCATATAATTGAGGATGAGTAAGGCTTAGTGTGGTAGGGGTCCTGGTGTGGAGTTAATTATCGTACAGTTCTGGTGAGAAAGCCCAACAAGTATGAAATGTGTCCTTTCTTTTTATTTGGACTTGTAAGATGTAAAAGTGCTTTTTTAGATCTCTGACCTATTACAAATTATTACCTCACTTTCAGCCAGCTGGATCCTCATTCCACAGTGTTGTAGGCATTATTGTGGCCGTAATGCTTGAGTACAGCTATAGAGTCAAATGTTTCCAGTTAGATATTGTAGGGACACATTTCTAGACTAATTTTTATTTCTGTCAAAGGATATTTTATTTTCCAGTCATTCCCTGTTTCCTTTAGAATTTCTCGTTTTTCCCTGTTATGCAGGAGAAGTTGCTGCAGAAGCAATACAGGTATGTCTTTACTTTTGTCTTGTTGCAGAAGTCAGTAACTTGATGCTTGCATTGCTGACCCTATTGCTAGACCTGAGGTTGGACTCTGAATTTTCATGGCAATTGGGAAACAAATGATTTTTTAGCAAATGCAGGTGTACAGGTAGGATAGTGCCTCTTGTAAGGGAACACATTAGGCGTCTGTGTTCTCGAGCAACTCTTGTACCACCTTTCTTGTAGAGCTTTCCAGTGCTCAAGCTTATTCTGAAACATGGGAGGCAACTGCACATGTGTTTAGACTGGTTGAGAGATGAGTAGTCTGTGCTTTGTCTTGTGGCAGGCTGACGTTTGAGTCTAAATATTTTTTTCATGAGAACCTGAGAGTATGTTGCCTTCCCCTGGAAATTCGCAGGAACTGGCAAAGTGATTCAGGGGCTTTAGGGTTGAGTGAGCTCTGTGTAGATCAGAACGAAGTTCTGATTGCATTGCTTTTTATATTATCTGCAACAATTGTCATACAGGCAAAACTGGATTGAATTGTCATGTGTTTCTTTCCAGTTTACTTTGAAGTAATGCTCTTTAAGATGTCCTTGAGTTTTAGAAGAACATGATGTCCAAGGAGCGAAGGGAACACTGTGCCCTTCCTTTGCTTCTCAAAAACAGTGTGGCTACATCTGTAATGTAGAGCTCTCTCTTCAGTGAAGACAGGATTTTAACTCTTTGGTGTAAGAATGCGTACATGTGTTGCTGTCCAAACTGTTACGAAGGCAAACTTAGTAACCTGTACTGAAAGCTTTGTCACAATACTTAAACGTCTTAAATTCTCTGCCAGATGGTAGAGATAGAACAGGAAGAACTGTCTCCCTCACTTTCATGAGGATCAGAAACTTCTAGCTTTCCCTGCAGATGTTTCAGAAACTAAATGTAACTTCAGTCTAGGTCAGTGTTGCTTTTTCTTGGTACCAGTAGATAATATTGACTAATACTGCTTTGAAAAGCTGTACCTAAAAAAATTTTTGGTATTATAATAGTTTTGGTATTATAAAGGTTTTCACTTGATTTCAGATTGCAGAGAACTCCATAATCAGAAACTTCAGAAACCTGAAAATCTGTGCTGCTAGTTATATGTGGTTCTGTTGGATCTGGCCAATATAATAACCACTACAGTTACTGATTTCTAATTATCCAGTGTATATTCGCAATGTACTGTGATGATCACAGACCAGAGAGATATTGTGGGCTCAAAATGACTTGTAGATGCACTCTGCCTATACCAGAAAGAACTCTGAGTAGTTACAACATCCCAGTGTCCATCTCTCCCCCTCTTTCCTGTTCTTGCTTTGACTGGGGCCAAGTCTCTATACCAGTATTACAAGCAGCAGTTTTGGACTTCATGTCCTATTAAATTACGCTTGTATTCAGGTATTGTCACAAAAACCTTCATATTAAGAAGACTATTTAGTTCTCACAAAAATCTTAGCCCAGTTGCAAAACCAGTTTTCCTGGGTGATGTACTAGGAAGAAGGATTTTTTATTTTTGTTTGCCCTGACCAGGGCATTTCATTCACTTTCTTAAAGACTAACATCCCCACCACTGCTCTGTACTTTCATCTACCAAATTAGTAGGATAATTTAGAAAGACTGAAGTTGATAACTCGAAGTGATGGAGCGGGTATTAGGACACAGACCTCATTCTGACTGGAGCAGGAAATATTCATGTCAGAAAACAATTCCTATAGTCATCACCTAGTACAGTCTCACTTAATGCTTTTTCCTACTCAGAAATAATGAAAGCTCTACTACACCTAAGAATGCAGTTTATCAGCTACACTTGGTGCTACACTTCTCAAGTATTTTTGCAGATTATATTTTTTATGACTGGGTGAAAGCATGTAAACTTTACTGTCACTATAAAAAGCACTTGTCTGACCTATTCTAAAGAACCAGAAAAGGGATAAATAACTGCAACACTTTTTCTGTTACAATGCCAGAGTCTTAACTAAATCTGATCTTCAGGATGAGATATTTTAAACGTACAATCTAGGATCATTAACGGCTTTTCGGGTCAGATCACAAGTTCTCTTGGGACTCTTAAAGACTGATACAACAAAATACGCTGAAGTTCAGGCAGGGGATGTATATAGACATGCCTGATATTTTTAACTAATTGTTTCAATAGGCCATTTCAGGGCTTAACATTTAGAATCTGGGATGATGGGTAGGGAAAGGGAAGTTTCCCAAACTGAAAAATCATTTTGGACCATTGTTTAATGTTCAGTTTGAAAACAATGTCACAAGAAAAATGGATAGGGATTCTTTCTCCCTTATGCCTTCAGGGAATGAGTAGTATTTAGAATCTCTGGCTGAAATTCAAGCCTTTTTACCATGTAAATTTTTAATATAAACTCATTGACATGCTTTTTACATCTGAGGACTGAAAATGGATCTTAATGTTTAAGTTGTGGAATGGTATATTTCTTAAATGAAGGGGGAACATTTAAAAAGAAATAGATTAGAATACCAGCATTAGTGAGCTTAAGGAATTTTAGTATGTAATAGCAAAGTATAGCAAAGTATTTGATTAAAAAAATTAATCCTGAATTGCTAGTCTGTAACTAGGTGCATTCTAATTTAGCAGGTGAATATTCTTTACTTATCGATATATGATGGGCTTTTTGCAAATAGAAACCTTTATCTGAGTCCCATGTGTTGCTTGTACTGATGGGATGTATGCTTACAGCAGCTTACTGCTGCTTTAAAATGTATAAAATATGTTTTGAGTGTTTGCTCATAACTCTTTCTAACCTCCACTTGTTAAATTGTCAGACATTGGTATTTTATCAGTCCGCAATGTAAGTTTAAACTAATGTTCTTAGGAATCCAACTTGTACACACACTGTTTAAAAACCCTCAGGGACAGTTTACACACTATCCTCACTCAATTCAGGTACTTGTACTCTCTTCTTAAACCTAGCAGTGACTTGTATTTTGTTTTGCTTTTCTTTTGACGTGCTGATAGCACATCCTTGATGAATGTCAACTTAAAACTCAGTTCAGGTATCCAGGTATAACTCAGCCAAACGGATTTTAAAGCTGCATATTTACTCTCCAGCACACAGTGCCTCAGACACTTATAGTGGCATTCTGTATATTCAGTTATTACTACTGAGCAGATCGTGTGGGGGTTCCTGGTATGTATTGTAAGAAATTCCTATGTATATTATATAATATGTATTATATTATATACATATATAGTATATATGTTATCTTAAACTTATATATTTTAAAATGCCACTACTAGCCAGCGCAGCTAAAAATGAAATACATTCCCAGCTGCTTCTGCAAACTGCAGAGGCAGCTTCTTAACGTGGCTCTTGCTTCTCTCTCATCATAACTACTTCTAACCTCAAGCACGGGCCCTTGGCTGTCTGACCTCTACACTCTAGTTATGCAATGTCCTTAGAGAATTCTGTGCACTGGCCACTGTGATGGAAACCAATGGGCCGGGAGTGCTTTGAGTTTATTAGTAATTGTTCTGCCAAAGTTGGTGTTCGTGTGATGAGCGTGTAAACCTGTCAGATAATCAGCAGAGGTCCAAGTCGGTAAGGGTGTGCGTCATTGCTTCCACCCAGCTGGTCGGAGCAGGCCCTCAGCAGGTGCCTCCTCGGATCCCAAGCACTAATTCAGAATGTGTTGGCACTTCACAGCTGTAGTGAGGGACTTCCACACCACGCTCGCGAGGAGGCAAAACTTTAAAGTAAAACCCACTGTTCCGCTTTCGCAGGGATTGGTTGGCAGTCGCAAGTCAGCAACACCTCTGCTTTATTATTTGACACTTTACACCTAAAAAGTCTTCTCTTTCTATTTATGTAACCCATAGTCTTTGAAGAGTATGGAAAATGGCATTTCTCTCTGACCTCTAAAAGTTCAAGTGTCATGGGAAAAAAAAAAAACAGGAACCCCCCCCTTTACTCTTATGGACCTCATTTCAATATACTGTTTACAGTTTGACGGAATTGTATAATTTAATATTTCTCTTGTACTGTAGTTTATATTTATTTACAGATTTTTTTTTGTACTGTGTGATTTGAATTTTTTTGTTCCTTGCTATGATCAATGTTTTATGTAGTAGAGCACTTATGATCACAAATTAAGGTTTTTGGTTTGATTGCACTACATTAATTTTTTTAATGCAGTTCTGATTTCTTGACTGGACTAAATAAGCTGTGTCTTAATGTATGTGATAAGTACTTTTAAATTTTTATTTCATGTGGTCCATTTTATTTTTGCATTGTATGTCAAAGCGCTAATTCTCTTGTTGTGCATGTGTAAGATTTAATGGCTCCATTGTATTATTTGACCATGTCATTTTGGAAACACATTCCCAGCTGTAACGTTGTGTATGGTAGTTTTCACTGGATGCTAGACTTTTCAAAACCACTATTCTTCTAATAAATTTTGTTGTGAAAAACTTTAAGGGGTTCTGATTCTGTTGTTTCCAGTGTGGTTTCTAAATGCCCGCACTAATTGGCCTGGGTTATGAAATGCAAACTCACAAATGGAGAGAGGCAGGGGAGGAAGTGAAAATAGCAGGTCAAATTAATTCCGGCCAAAGAATCATGCTTTGGAGTCTCTGCACTCTGTTTCTTGCCCTAAATAGGATTGGTGATAAAGCTGCTTTAGTAGCTGGGCAGGGAGTATATGTGAAAGCTGAAACGTGCTCCCCTAAGCAGCCTGGTCTCATGAACTCCTGTATTCTAATTTGTGCTTCCCTTCTGGCCACCTTAATTTCTTTCATGGTGAATAATTTATCCAGTGAAGAGCGAACAGTCTCTCAGGGCAGGGGGAAGTGATGCAGGCATGTTCATTGAGCACTTAGTCATGAGTCGGGTATAAGGGTGGTAACGGGAATGCTGGTCATTGTCCTGTGCGGTTGGGTTCTGCCCGCCTGTGCAGCCCGGTGCGTGTGTAGGGTTAGGCAGCAGGGCAGCTGGGTGGTGTCCCAGGGGAGATGGAACCAGGGCTGGCTTAGCTGGGGTTGCTTAGACTGCATCAGTAGGCACTGGTGTTGCTTTTATCCTCCTGCAGCCAGCAGCTCTCCCTCTGCAGGGAAGGCAGGTCCTCAGCTCCCAAAGAACGTAGGGAAAGCTCTGGCGACAGTCCTGCTGTGTAGGGGCACAAGCTGAACGGCAGTGGCACCGCGCTTCAGCTGGCCCTTCCCTGGTTGAGACCCGTGTTTACTTTCTTGCAGCAGTACTTTGGGTTGAGCTGCTTTTGATGCTATGCATTATTGATACCGAGCTGCTGAATACTAAAAAGTAGGTTACAGTAAGTGGTGTGTAATGGAACCCACGTGAGTTTAGGCATTTCAGCCAACCTTTGTGTTCAGTCCTAAGATGATTTTGAGAGTGCTGCATGGGGATTTCCTAGCTTTAGGAAAATTTATAGTGCTGCACACTGTCTAGCCCAGGTTTCTTTTCTCCTGAGAAATTGCCTTTCTCAGCTTGTGCTATTGAAAAGTCCGTAATTTAGGTTTTGCCTCTGTGACTTTTTAGGGCATTTTTGTTTTTTTCAACAACCTACTTTAAATAACTGTTCCATTGCAAACTAACTTGTGTTGCTTGAATACTAATACTGGTATTAAAAACAAAAAGCAAAAGGGCAAGGTAGTTGGGCGTTGTCATTGGTTTAGCTTTGCTGGGCAAATCTCATAAATAAAATCTTGGTTTGGCTAGAGGCTACATCTTACACTGATTGTGGAGTAGGGAGTCTTTATGTGTAAATAGCTTGAAAAGCCCGGTGCTGTAAACTAGCATTTATCGTATTTTTTCTCTGTGTCTGAATACATCTGTCAAATCTATGAAAATAGCCTTTGAAAGTGATGAACTGTATTCCCATCTGCCATCCTTTAGGATGTATTACACTCCGCAAGCTTTTTCCGTAACATTTTTAATCAACACTTTTAGTCCTGTGATTATCAGAAATACCAGGTTTTTCAGGTTTTCCTGGAGGATTTGCTGATGGTCTTGCACTGTTAAGCTGAAGTTGTTCAGACTTAAAGGAAACACAGTCTTCAATTCTTTTTTTAGAGCTGTTATCTGTAATACAGATATGTATCATGACAAGAGCGCACAAGGTGTTGCACCCAGACCCAGAAGGAAGTATCCATGCTGTTGTAGAAGTAGAAAAGATGCCTAATTAGCCCTGCTAGACAGTTTAAAAAGTCTTCTGATACTTTGCCTCAGCTCATTTTGACTCAGGATGGCTTTTGAGCTGCTCCAATTAGTTATTGGAAGAGGTAGCTACCTCTTCTGAACCTGCTGGAGCACCTCTGGTCGCTTCCTGAAGTAGCAGATCCTTCCTGGTACAGCAATAGACTGCACTCCTACATACGCTCAAGTCACTTTCCACAACCCAGGTACTCTGGCAGATGCAAAACGGGAGGCTCTGTGGATTGCTCTTTTGAGAAAATATGTGCTGCTGCAAGGGGAAGAGCAGAAAGCTTCAGGTCACTGCCTGCAAGTTCTGGGATTAATACAGGACTTGAAAGTCGGCAGTTCTCTGACCTCAGTGGAAAGGATCTGAAACAGTCTTGTGCTGGAAATCAGGTTGAGTTTTGTGAATGAAGCTGGTCTCGTTAAGGAAATTCCTTAGCATCACGATTTCATCTTCTCTTACAACTGAAACCGCGCCCTCGTGTCTTGGCTGACCAAGTGAAACAGCAGCAATGCGAAGCTTGCGTTAGTGTTCCCATAACACAGATCTCCAGGGCTTTGCTGCAGGAGCTGATGAGCTCTCCTCTTTCCTAGAAGCACAACAAAAGTAGGTCTGGAGGGAGGGGGAGGGTTTACATCTAGATTCAGCAAGATACTTTAGCAAATCACTAATTTCTTAATCTGCAAACTGCTGCATGTGCTCTAGCAGATGCCCAGCCGTGAGTTCTTGCTGAACTGCGATTTTAACTGGAAGTGAGTAGCAGGTCCTTGAACCCATTTAGGAGTGTGATTCATGTGCAGAGGTACAGACCAAGAGACAAATCTGGGAATATGGAGTTTGATACAATGGAGATAGCAAAGGGATTGAAATAAAAAGTGAACTTTTTAGTACAGTTATTCTCAAAGACAGTTTAATAGCTGTTGTGATACTGGAAGGATCCCAAATAACACCATTTATGGGAGTATTGTTTCCCCTTAAAATCTGAGACATTCTTAGTTGTCTAGCTGGAAATTCAGAATAAATCTTAATTAATTTGCACTGGTGAATTGTAAGTTAACTAACTACTCACCCACCTCCCCAAAAACCTCAGACAACACAACCTTTAAAAGCGCCTCTTTAGTATCATGAAGAGATAAACAATTCCATCTTATTTTTACACATCACTTTTAAAGTAGCAGACTTTATAGGTCATGTTTGAAAGAAAACTTTTTAAGTCTTCTAGTGCTGCTGCCTCCTCTGCTGGTGCCTCACAGCTCAGTGGGGGAGCTCAGCTGAGCACCTGCTTCAAGAAAAAACAGATTCTTGCGTCACATGGCTACAGCTCGATTCTCCAGAAACTGTTTAAAATCTCAGCTAAAATTGGGAACACTTAAGGTATATTTCAGAGCATAGAAGTTTAACCACCACTGCCTAAAAATGCAAAGGTTGCCTGTATGAAAATACAGCTGCCTCTCTCCAAGGGACTGACAGTAACCTACCGCGTACCCACAGTAGCGCAGTGAAGGACAGGGCCGAGGCTTGGGCTTCAGCCGCTGGGAAGCTGCAGTGGATCCAGTGACCCGTTCTCCCAACCCGTGTGATGGCTCCCACCTTATCTCCTTGTCTGCTCTTCCCTGGACTAGCTTGGTCACAGCTTGCCTACCTCCTTTTGCTGGCCACCTGCCTCCTGATGTGGATCACACAGCCTTGTGCCAATGAGAAGTTTATTTGCACAGGGTTATCAGCAAACTGTCTGTAAAAATTATAGTGCTCAACAGGTGGGTTTGTTACACCTGCTAAGATGTGGGGGTTTTTTTGCTGACGTGTACCAAGATCACATCATCACATGTCCCAGATCCCTTCTGCCCAGCTAATAAAGTCTATAGGGCTTGTTTAACTCATTTTGGAATGACAGTCATAACTTCAGAACGGGCTTTTATGGTTTCGTTTCTTATAGCCAAGCCTTTGACTGTGCTTTTCTTCTTGCTGAGCTTTAGAGGAAGGTTCTGACATTTGTTGTTGAGGGCTACTCTGGCTCTGCAGAGGAAAAACTGACACTAGGGAAGGCTGAACAGCTTCCCCACGTATGTGGAGGAGTTTTCATACACACAGTAGATACCTGTGCTGGGACCCTTGCTGTAATCTATATCTGAGGTACTTGCTTGGGGAATCCAGTTTTTTCTGCCATGTCCACTTTTAGGAGAAGGTGGTGGTATATTTTTATCATGCTTTCAGATGTGCTGTGGTCACACCTGGTCTCTTCCTTGGATTTCTTTCAGGTCCTTAAAGCAAGTAGCCACATGTGAGGTGTTAACCATGGTTTAAAGTGAACCATTTGACTTTGAAAGGAGACTGTGAAAAAAAGACGCTATAGGATTCTGGTTTTGCATAAGAAGCTGTCATAACAAATGTACTCTGTTTGCTTGGAAACACAAGTTTTCTTCTGATCTCTAGCCATCAAATATCAGCCTGAGATGTGAAACCTTACTCAGTACCTGAAGTGTGTTCGCTAGTAACAAGATTCTCATTGGACCTTGGTGACAGCTGCCTAACCTCTCTAGGGGCTTGCACAGCTGTAATTCAGTGGGCTTTTTCACTGGTGCAGAAAAAAAGGCAGTTTTTTTTCTCCTGTTTCAGGACATGTGTTGGCTTTTCTCTAGTAGAGAAGCACAAGTGTCTGTGGTAAGGGTGACTGCTTGACTGCTCTTTAATTCTAGCCTTCTTGCCTATACCTGTCCTTATGCCATTTCCTTTGCTTTTGTTTAAGTGTGGAATGTATTGCTAATTGATAAAAGCAAAAATAATGTAACTCTGGGTTTAAAAGAAATACACCCTGTGGCTCCTTTAATGATCTTATTGTTAAATTAGGAATAATAATTAGTAATAAAGCTTAAAATCAATGTGACCTAGCATGAAGTGACAAGTGTAGTAGCTTAGTGCTTGCAAAGTGCAGGTCGATGAGGTTTGGTTTTGGGCTGTTGTGTCTATTTTTTCATAGCTCCTGAGCAAAAAAACAAAGGACTTTCCTTGCAAGATTAATAGGAGTAGTGAGGCCTCAGGAGGACAACAAGGAATCTGGCAGTCAGCCTTTTGTGAGTCAAAAATCCCTGCAGCGTACATGGGTCGGGCTCTGATGTCGCCGTCAGAGTGCACAAGTCGCTCCGAGGAGAATTTTCAGAGGTTGTTGTGCTGCAGTTTCTGGGGATGGTCCTATTCTGCCTTTCTCTGGTCATATAAAGCACAGTAAAAACGCCAGCATCCTGTTAGTGCTGTGCTCTTGTTACTGCCGCATGGTTAAGAGTGCGTTCATTTCTCTGAGCTTTCAGGGTTTGCGTAGTGCACTTAACTGTTAATACAATAAAAAAAGGTCTGCGGTAGAGGAAATCCATGAGTGCTTGATGGGCAGCATGTGCTAATGGGTCATCATCACTTTAGTTTCCTCTGCAGAGATTACAAACTCGTTTTCCTGCTGGACCAGGGAGGTGCAGAAGTCGGATGGAAGCAATCTGTGAAGGCATCTCAGGGGGGTTCAGCCTGGCTGTAATATTTGCTCCTTCCTCACTGCGCGTGAGGAATGATGAGTCACTTTGGCTTTTTCCGAAGGATCTGTTCCTTTCCAGGCATAAACTGTTGTTAATTTTTTTTCTGGTTATTTTTCTCTTTATGGCAAACGAACAACTGGTGGGTTTTGTCCCCAGTATAAGGAACCAAACAGTACCTATCATTATGCTGCAGGAAGGAAAATTGCCTTGTAACTCCGGTGTCCAATTATAAAAGGGAAACTGCTGAAAATTGAAGATGTTTTAAATATGGTAAATAACCCTAAAGAAAACTAGTGGTGGAATGTTACACGCTAAGCAAGGTGTAGTTCCCTGCCTCAATTTGCCGCATAGCTGGACAAATACTGGATACATGGGGGAGATGGGTCCTTTTCTAGTGGACATTTGCCATGGTGAGGCGAGGTTTATTTGTCTTCCTTTGGCATTGAGATGTGTGATGATGTAAGTGAAAGATAAGAATGATTTTGGGCCAGGATGCCAAGGTGGATTTTTGAGAGGAGAACAGACTCTCTTAAGATGGGGAGGAAGGACAATAGTGTGAAATGACAAAGGTTAAAAAAAAATGATGTGAGGGATGTGCAGAAATGGAAGGATGAGAGGTTTGAGCTGAAGGGGGGGGTGGTACATTAGCACAGAGGAAACCTCTCCCCACTGGCATGCATAGAGACATTTCCTGCCTTATGTTTTGGTTTCTTAATAGTTATCTGACTATAAAATTAACCTACATCATTTAATGGTGGTTGAATGGCAGTTAAATTAACCCACTTTCAAAATAGAGCTTACCTAGCCTGCCAGCTCTGAGACAGCCTCATCCCCAGGCATCCGGGGCTGCAATCCACTTCTCTGCCTTAACCTATTTCCCCAGCAGCCAGCAAAGAAACAGGGTCTGATGCTCAGCCTGGCAGTTGACAGCACGGACACGTGTCAAACGGCTAATTCATATTTCATTAGGCATTTTTGTGCAAGGAGGTAGAGCATCAGCACGTGGGGAATGCAGCCATTAAGAGTTGTGATACATTTTCTATTAACAGCGTGGCCTTGATTGTCAGAGGCCCAATTATCTGAATCTCCGGGTTATCTGAAATGGGGTCGTATCCCCCAATGCCTGTTAATTACACCCAAGATACCCTCTGCTCTCCAAATGTCTTCCTCTGGCCTCTCCCAGGCTTTGGTGACCAGGTTGTGCTGAGTGTGTTTGGCTCTAGCGAGCGCTCTACCTAGTTACTGCATTTGTTTTCTTCATATGCATGTTGAAAAAAAAGCATCCTGGATACCTGCTTGCTTTAAAATCCTTTAAGACTTCCAGAAGCAGACAGCATCACAGTGTGTCTGTTAGAGCTGGGACCAGCAATGTTTGCAGAGAGGGCATCCGATGCATTTAGGTTGTCTTCCCCCTATCAGGCTGCCGCCTGACATTATCGGTGCAGTGTAGGAGGGGAACATGGGATTTCTCACGATGCAGCATAAACTGCTCTCAAACCTTAATTTTCTGTAGCTGAGTGCAACTTTGGTGGGGGGTTCGTCTGCCATTGAACTTCTGCGGTGTCAGTGGCTCCAACTGACCTGTGTGGGCATGTCTGAGGGCTAGGTTGGGAGAGCTTTGTCCCAATTCACTGCAGGATGGACAGGGAGCCAATAGCGATGGCTTTGAGAGCAGGGAAAAGGCTGTACCTCGGTCCAGAGCCAGCCTTTGTTCCGAGCTCATGCCTGGTGCTGTTAAAGATCCTAAGGGCATCCCTCCCTACCCTGTAGGACCAGTCCCTGTATTTTGTTCTTCCTCCTTGCCTTAACTGGGTGCTGCTTTTTTTTTTTAAAACATGTGCCAAGCTGTGAAAATCCTTGTAAGAATTTTTTTTTGTGCCCTGCACACATTTGTTAGCCATCTTCTGGTGCTGTCTGGTTTTCTGTCTATTCTGGTTTGCTGGTGCTATCTGTTCCTCCAGAGCACCTAACTCAGGGAAGATGCCGAGTACGCCCTCAGAGAGAAACACTCATGGTAATCTTTTTCTTTTTTCCTTAAAGGGAAGATCCCAAATGTCCTTGATAATTAGAAATATTAGCAAGGACAATTCTGGAAAGGCTTTGAAAGCTAGTATATGGAATGATATTTCCAACATGATAAATTTCCCTTGGTTTTAAAGCAAGAGCTCAGTGGTAAAGTTTTTAATTAGTCATTAAACATTGTATTAGAAGTATCACAAGTGATGAAAAACTGCTGTATAATACAGTTGGGTTCATTACTTGGGGCAAGTGGGAGTGGAGGAAGCTATGACAGGAATATGAAAAAGACAAACTTATGTGACGTTGCTGTTTTTCTTAGTATAAACCCAACTTTGGTTTGTTTGTTTTTCGTTTGGCTACAGGTGGGGAGAAGGTGATTTTTAATGTTTAATGAACAAATAAAAGACACTACTCTGAAGGGTTAAAAGTCTGACTCTAATGGATGTCTGTGGTTCATCCAGTCAGTTGGCTTTCTGTACAACCTGGATACCTTGACAAATACATGCAGCTGACAAAAACCCCAAGCAAACAAAACCCATCTATAAATTGTTTCTTCCTGCTTTACAGTTGAAATGCAAGCTCAATCCACCCCATGCACGTCACCAAGGACGGTGTAAAGTCAGGGGCCTTGAGAAGTCCGCTGCAGTATTTCCATAGTTATTTTGGCTGTGCTCTGAACAATTTTGGCTTTTAATTTAGAGAAGAAAAGTGTTTTTTCTCCTTGCTAGCTGTTGTGTGGAGCCTCAGCTTTTTATGTGCTGCTTTTCTATTTTTTTTCAGTGCAGTGAGAGAGAATTACTGTAGCACCCACAGAGGTGTGAAGGGACTCATTCATCTGTGTGGGGAGTGTTAGGTGCCGGGCATATTTCTGAGGATTGAAATACAGGCATTTAAACTGGTACATCCAGTGTCAGCCTTTAACTGGGGCTTTGAGAGACGAGCTCCAGAAAGTCTGGCTGCAGTGGCTTTGCATGGCTGTTTTGCCCATTGCCTGTGAGGCATTGCTGCATCCCAGAGCGATGCCAGCAGAAGGAATCATGACCCCTCACCTCCACTTCTCCAAGCATGAGGTCTTTGATTCAGCCGCAAGTGAACATGGGTTTGAGCACAATACTGTGTGTCAAATGGAGCAGGGAAGATGCAACGTGGGTTGCCTCTTGCTGCCTTGGGATAAGAATTGCAGGCAGACGGCTGGCAGTAGCCATGGCTCCACGTCCACTGCGGTGACACTGGTGTGGGTGACCACTGAAAGATGTGATGCCACCTTGTGCCTTTGTCCAGTGCCTTTCCCTGCTGGCGTTGCCTTTCACACAGCTGCTCCAGCAAGCCGAACCGGGACTGGCAGAGAACTCATTTCCCTCTTCCATTGGGCAGGACCCTCATGTGGCTCTGCAGGCAGCTCTCTGGCACTGGGGAATGCGAGACCACCTTTGGCAACCCACAGCCACCGCTGCTTTCAAACGTATGTTTAGCACGCAGGATTCACAATGCTCCTGGGATCAGGGTCAGCTCACCCGACTGCCAGCGGTGAGTGGTGAGCTGCTCCTCCTTTGCAGGGCCTGAAAATGGCATTCCCACTCACCCTGAAAAAGAAATGAAGTGACTGAAACCAACAAGGATGGAGCTGCCACCCAAGGGTTGTAAGACATGCTGCTGCAGACCTTGGGGTCAAAGTGGGCATGGTCAGTGCTTAGAGTTCAGCTGATGAAGAGCATCACTCACACGTTAGGCTTTCTTCTTCGTCATCTCTGTTTCTTAAATCTCTGCTCTCAGCCAGGTTTCCAAGGCACCCTTTGGCTTGGAGGGACACTCCCATGGTACCTCTGGTTTTGGGTGGTGTGAGACAGCATCCACCAACAGCAACAGAGTCAGCTTTGTGTCAGCAGGAGAGGGACGGTAGAAGTCATGCCCATAAAAATACTAAATTGGATTTTATAAGTTTATAGCTATGTTTTGTTTCTTTTACAGAACTATAATCCTGGTGCTTAGAGTGGTCTGAAAGGAACAGAAACACTTAGCCTTGAACTTTTGTTCTGCTGCTGCTTCTTGTGCCTCTGAGGTACAAAACATACCTGTAAACTTATAATCAATCAAAACAATGTTAAAGAGCTAAAAAAAGTGACCCAAAAAGGGCACATGATTCATATTCAATAGTGAGAAGCTTGGGGTGGGCAAACCAGAAGATTGCAGTTGGCAATCAGCAGGTTTTGGAGATCAGCATACCAGGTAGGTTGGTATGAACCAGGTGATTTCCTTCTCCCTCTCTTTCTTCTGCCTCTTGCTTCCTCTCCCGACCCTGAAATATGCTCTTGAACCACAGGCAGGCTGGGCTGCCCCCAGAGTGGTGTCACCCTGGTGCACCCCGAAAAAAGGGAGATGTGGCAACCCCACCAGCTGGTCAGGGGCATGGCAAGAGCTGGCTCTGCAAAGGGGGCAAAGCTCCTTGGGGTGAAATCCAGGTAACTTGACCTTTCCTCCCCATACTGTAAATCCTGTACCTGTGCAGTCCATAGGTGTTACAGAAAAACCCCTGCCTTCCCCCAGCCTCATCGTTCCCAACCGCAGGGCCTTTGTTGGAAGCCCCAGGTTCCCCTCCTCAGCAGGGGCTGGGGGAGGGTTGACTTCAAACTCCACTAAACAGTAGAGGCACAATGCAAACAAATGTATTGCAGCACGCAGCTATGCAAATAGCTTTAGAGCACAGCACGTTTTCCCCAGCGTTAATTGCTGCACCGCCAGGGTTGCATAGCAACAGCTCCGTTTGTGTCTCTGACAGCTCCTGCCCCTTGATGCCTCTGACACCTTCTGCGGCAGGCAGGGAAGGAGGAGAGAACAGGGCTGCCCTGGGAAAGCTAGAAGGGCCAGGCGGTAGTGAGGGTCTTAGATAATGAGATTTGCCTGGGAGGCCAGGCTGTTTTCTGCTGATCTGGGGCAACATGTGCAGTGGGGCTGGAAGTGGGGCATTGGGGTGCAGGAGCAGAAGAGCCCCCAGCAGCTGCAGCCTTGTGTAGGCAGCTTTCAAGGCTGGGAACCAGAAAGGGCAGACCTGCTGTCTCCCAGGCTCTGCAGGGAAGCTCACTGACAGGTGGGTTGTCTCCCATCACAGTGAATCATTCTGGATACCCCATAGGGGTTTGTGATTGCACTTGCAGTTTGGCTACAGGCATACAGGGTTCCCAGTACGTTGTCTTGCCCTGGCCATGGAGCTACGTTAGGCTTGTGGCTTCTCCAGCCCTTGAGAGACACATTCCCCATGCAAACCCAAAGCTAAGAGAGCCTCAGGCCAAGCCACATGGGTGGGGATGAGTCTGGGCACTGGGAGAAGGCTGCAGATGGTACAGGCAGCCCTGGACTCCTCTGCTTGTCTGCTGAGCCCAGCAGCTTTTGCCTTGCTGACCTGTGTGTCCCAAAAGGAGGGCTCTTCAGAGACTCGAGTGGCTGCTTCCTGAGAACGATTTTTTTTTTCTCTTGTTTAAAACCAGGTTCCCAGTTCCCATCCTCTGCATTTATCAGTCAGTCTTCAGCTCCCACTGGCATCTTTGTCAGCAGGGCTGAGGAACCTGTTAGTACCCAGCACCTTCCCCCAGGAAGGCACTTCAGCTCTGCATTGAGCTCATCTCTCTTCTCTTCTCTGATAAGCCATAAATAGTTTCTCTGCAACAATACACACAGTCTGTAAGAAACCCTGCCTGAATCCATAGGGCACTTGAAATAAACTCTTCTATTACAAGCTCTCTCTGAAACTGCCATAAGTAACGAGCATGCAGGCAATCCTGCGTCTGTTTGCTGCCGGGCAGAAGGGCCATGGGCATGTTTTATTTAGTAGTAATAGCCAGAACAGACAGGAATGGTGGGAAATGCTGGACAGCTACAGGCACAGAGATTAGCAGGTCCCAGGAGGCGCAGGGCTGGGTCCAGGAGATCTGGGGATGGAGAGGCATAGGCTGAGACTCAGCACCCCAGGGGATTGGGGAGAGGAAGGACCAAGGTGGGATCTATCTACACATGGAGCCTGGCTGCAGGTGGCAGAGAGAGCTCTTCTCCGAGGTTATCCTTTGAAACTGAAAAAAATGGGATGCTGCCTGCAGCACCTGACCAAGGGCAGGAACAGATGAGCTCAAGGTGAGACATTGCAGCCTATGTTTTGGCACAAGTGATGTGAAAGCAGAGGACCCTGACTGTGACACGCCTGCAGAAGCAGGTGAATTGTGTTGCTGAGTGTGAGATGGGTCTTCTAAGGACAAAGGGCATCAAGACTGAATGGATTTATTTCCTTTATCAAGCAGAAAAAATATTTATCTCTGTGTTTTAGATTTACAGCTTCACAACCTTATGTGTGTCTCAGGTTTACTCCTTGGAGTATAGTGAGGCAAATAAGGTGAAAATGAGCACCATGGCCTCAGTTGCACTTCAAAGGAAGGAGCAGAAATGCTGCCCTTGAGCCTTTAGGGCCAGGGAGCCCAGATTCCCTCGGCCTACGAGCAGAACATGGCTTTTTCCCAGCCCCACACACCCATGCAAAGCAGGTGTGACCTGTGATCAACTGTATCTGGGCTACTGCAAGGCGAGGAAAGACTGTGCCTGCCCACTCTGGTCCCTTCTCCCAGACTAGGGACTTGGTACACAGACCTGCTATCTCCTCCCTCACCCAGCTCACATTCTCTTCCTTGCCACACATCCAGGCAACCACTTCACCTATACCACGGGCCCTTCCTTCACAACCATTGGTGTGTAGCACCTGAAGGCAGCCTGGCAAGGATGGAGTTGGTTGTTTGGTCACCATAACCGTTTTACGAGACTGCCAGATGAGTGTGGCGGTGGGGTGGGCCAGAGCAGGGCCACACCTCTGCTGCACTGTTATAAATTCAGGCTCACTGGGGGAAGATGGCTGCTGCTCTTAGGAGCTGGGCTTGCAAGCAAGTAAGAGGAAAGCAACCACGCTTTTTGCAAAGGTGGAAAAAAAGTTTTGCTAAGCTCTGCCTCTGCTCCAAGCCTTCCTCTTGCAGGGGGTGTGAAAGGTTTTTTATCCCCTTTGTTATTCAGCAGGGCAAGGGGAGGAGCTAGACTGTGTAAGAGATCCTGGCTGACAAAACCCTTCCGTACAGGGCTCTGGAGAGGGGCCAGGTTGTACCTGAGCAGGTTTTTTTAAGCTAATCCCAGGTACTGCAAATTGAAAGTCATCGCAGCTCCAGGTAGAACCAGTTGAGGCGGTTGCTGGAGGGCAGTTCTCTCACCTGGGTGTAGTAAAGCAGTCTCGAGGTACGTTGTTTGTTACTTACCCTGGGAGTATGTTCTGGAGGTGGCAGAGCACATTTGGCGAGCTGAGCTCACTCAGCCTTTCTAGGCAGTTTGGGGAAAATCTTGCCCAAGAAGTATTTAAAGAAACTGAGCAGCCGTGAGAGAGAGGCAAAGCCTCGTTACACTTAAAATTTTGGGCAAACTGGGAAGCAAAGGGCTGGCTGGCAGATGCTCAGGGCAGGCTTGGCTGCAGCCTGGCATGTCTGGGTGGAGAGGAGACTGGGTGCCACCTGGCCACCTGGAGCCCAAAGTGGCCTGTGGGTACCTTTCCTGAGTTTGGGTGCAGACCCCACAAGCCAGGGGAAAGAAAGTCACTGGAGGTGCCTCCCCAGCTCTTCTCAGTTCAAAGAAAGCAGGCAGCAAGCAGGGAGCAAGCAGCAGGTGAGAGCTGCCCCGGGCTCTGCGTGCCGGCTGCGCATAGTACAGCCGGCTCTGGTCCCTGCCTTTCCCTCCTCCTCCTTTCTGCTTCCAAGCCAGGGCTCTTCCTCTTTGTCCACCTGTCGAGCCCTGCACCTGGCAGCATGGGGAGGGCAAACCCACTCCAGATAAAGCTGGTTTTCCCCACCCTGGCCCCAAACTCTATGATAAGCGTCCCTCCCCTTCACCCAGCCAAGCAAGTGAGATCAGCGTCCAATGCTGGAGTGGAAAAGCAAGGATGTAGGGGGAAAAATGACTTTCACTCCTCCAGTACAAGGCCAGGAGGTGCAAAGTGCAACTGTTGCTACAAAGCAACCTGGCGCTGCTGGCAAAGCTCCTGTGCCAGGCAGTGTGGGTGCCAAGGTGCGCAGCCCCCTCAGTGTGGCAAGGTCTGGGTGGGAATCGCCTGCGCTGCCGTTGGGAACAGATATGAACTCGATAACAACACCTGGCATGGTACTCTTGATGAGTTCATTCAGACACTGGGTAATTATCCCTTAGCCTCTCCACCAATAAATCCTAATTAATTGCCTCTGCCAAGCAGGTAAATGATAATTGCCTCTGTTTGAGAGCTAGCTAGTGGCAGTGATCCTGTGCTGTAGAAACACACCTTTCTGAGCGACCACTGCACGGTGACAGTCAGCCCATCAGCTGCAGAGCCACTTTATTAAATGGCAGTAAATCAAAGGTCAGTGTGAATGGCAAGGCGCCGCGCCACACAAGGGTGCAATGTTGCCTGCACACCCTGCAGACAGGAGCTCACCGAAATTTCTGCACTGATTACAGATGAGGCTTATATCTGCTCAGTTTGCCCTAGACCCATCTTCTGCCACCAAAACCTGAGCAGAATTTGAAGTCTTACAGTAGTTCAAGATTTCTGGCATCTTGGCTATCTCTGCTCCCACCCAGCCTGGCTGTGAAGGCCGTGTGTGCAGACGTGTGCAGTCATCCTGATGTGTCCACGGAGAGCTGGGCCTTCTGCACTGGGCACTGTGCAGATACTAAATTTGATTCTCACTGGGAAACTTAGGTTTGCTTTGAACATGACACATGGTACCTATACACTAGGATGTCCTAGGCAGAACAGTAGTTATGGGTATTCTGGCATCATGTCCTGGCAAGCAGTGTTCATATGTAAGTGTGCCCACTGGGGACTGAAGGGGCGCCTGCCAGCCCCGTGGCAACAGGATGCTTGATCTCACCTGGAGGTTAGACAAGTGATACACCTGAATGGGAGGAGAAGGGGTATTCCAGGTTTGCAGCAGAAACTTTGATTCCTTGGGACATGTTACTGATTGCTTCTCTCTTTGTCTCTCTAGTGAGGATGCAGCAGAGACAATAGCAATAGACTCTAACAATCAGCCGAAGTCTCCACTGGAAAAGTTCATGGTCAGACTGTGTACACATCACCAGAAGCAGTTCATTCGTGTGCTAAACGACATATACACTGAAGTACAACCAGACTCTGAAGGCCAGCAATTGCCCGAATCCAAGAGCATGGAGGCCACTACTTGTGGCTCTGGTTGTAGCCAGCGAAGCACTGAAAATCAGGATAAGGGTGCTACTTGTACTGAATCAAAGCCCCCTTATTCCTCAGACCCAGGACAGTCGGGGTCTGATGGTCCCCTGCGTGTTACAGGACAAGCCCCAAAGCAGTTGATGGAGCTGAAATCTACAGACAGAGCTGACAGCTCCAGTCCTGCTTTGAGAAGGGACTTCTCTGAGCTTCCCATCACCAGACTTCATTCTGCTAGTCCAAAGGATAGCTCCACCCAAGTATACCTCAGCACGTTGAACTCTTCCTCTTTGAATTTCCATCATGCTGCAAAAAGCCTGGAAGGGCAGCAGGCCACTGGACACGAGCAAGAAGCCGATATCAGAAAGTGTGAGGACAATAAAGACCAGCTAGCAGGTAAGACTCTTGTGGAAGGTTATATCTCGGTCAAAGTGGCAAGTGTGAATGGCAGCGAGGACAGCTTAGATGGCTGCCTGGAGTCCCAGAAGAGCTCTTTCAGAGCTCTGCCAGAAGAGTCTTGGGATCCTGGCTTTGCGGTGACCCCACCTCGCAGAGTTGACAAAGAGAACACTTTGCAATGCAGCTCGAAAGCATCTTTTCACGAGAACTTAGACGCAAAAGAACAAGATATGAGACCAAAGCAAGAAAACCACCTGCACGCTATGGCCAAGGGCAAGGCAAGCTGCTACCTGGCCGACAAGGACCCGCTCGACAAGTCCAAAGAGGGCTGGCTGCCTGCCAGCGCTGCGCCAGCCGCCCACCGGACCACAGGTGGGCACCCCCGCGCCAAGGCAGCCTCTCTCAGATCCACTCGGAAGAGCAAGAAGGCATCGGGGCTGAGGATCAATGACTATGACAACCAGTGTGATGTGGTCTACATCAGCCAGCCCATCACTGAATGCCATTTTGAGAGCCAGCGGACCGTGTCATCCCGCAAGACAGCGAGGAAGAGCACCCGGGGGTACTACTTCAATGGGGAGTGCTGTGAGCTCCCGACTGTCCGCACGCTGGTTAAGAGCTCCCGGGTGGAGGAGAGGGGGAGCAGCCCAACACTGAGAACAGAAACCTTCGTAAGCACTAAGCCACCCCTGGTGCTCTCAGTAGGGGGATCTGCAGGGGCAGGTCGGGAAGGCGAGAAGAGGGTTTCTCTGAGGCTCCTGGCTAAAGCAGCACCAACCAGCCAAGAAACAAAACAGAGAGCTGAGCTGGGCACTGCGCAGCTCCGGGATACCCGGGCACTGCGGTCAAGGGAAGCCTCTGTGGCCATGCCCTTCTTCTCCCTCTCTGCTCCACCCAGCCCCCAGAAAGAGGACAGCTCCCCTCCTGCTGAAGGAGGGAGTACAAAAGCGGGAGAAACTGTCCCCTGGGAGGCTGACATCAGCCTCAGCTCCTCCAGGGACAGCAGTGGTGGCAGGCAGGCTGCCAGTTGTGCTGCCCTTCCCGTCTCAGAAGCACCTGGCAGGGAGGAAGGTTGTCCAGGCTTCAACAAACAAACTGATCCTGACTCCCCCGCCAGCCTGGAGCCAAAATCTCCCTTGCAGCCCCCTGCCACTGCAGACACAGCACTCCTGGCCCTTGATGGAGCCCAGCTTCCAGACACGGGAAATGTGGAGCCCTGTGGGCTGTGCCTGGCAGAGCCCACTGCACGATCTCCAGGCCAGCAGGCTCACGAAGAGATCCCTGCCACCGTGGATGGGGAGAACTCCCAAGAGCTCCCTGCCACTTCGCAGTGTGTGGATGTGAACAAAAACATTGATGCTGAAACAGAAGCCGAATTATCAGGTGTGGTGGGTGACAGCTCCACGGACCAAGAGGAGGCTGTGCTGGCCAGCACAGCCCTTCCCGAAATCTTGGAAGGGGATGCATTGCGGAATAACAGCCCAGCAGATGAAGAAGAGCCCGTTGAAGGGGAAATGCCAGCTGAACCCAATGGCTCAGACACTGCAGGGAAGGACTCCATCTCTTCCAAAGACAATCTAGACAAGAAACGAAAGAAAGGCAGGAGAGTGCTTGTGGCATCAGACCGGTGTCTCCGAAGCCAGCAATCCCAGTCACCTGCCGAAGGCAGTGCTGAGGACACTGATTCTTCCAGCTCTTTGCAGCTTCCTTGCCTTCAGATCAAAGCCTCCAAGAGCCCTGGTGCTAAGCGGTTCAAGAGAGAAGTGCACCTGGATGAGGCAGCATCTATGCACTTCCCAAATGACTGCTTCCACAATGCTCTGCTCGAAACCAGTGAGGAGCCAGGCATCAGCCAGGCACCAGAGAGCATCACTGAGCGGCGGCCGGGTGAGGAGAGTGGTGTCACTACCAGACAAACCTATAAAAGCATCTTAGCAAAAGAGACTGCAGCAGAGGGGGAAAATTCCTCTAAAGACAACCCCCCTGCCAACAGCAACCAAAATCAACCAGGTGAGATGCTGGAGATCAGCATCCAGGCTGATTCTGAGAAGCAAAGCATTCTCCTCCCTCTGGAGAGCAGTGTGTCTGCCAGTGATGCTGAGCAAGTGGATGTGGAACCAGATGATGCCAGCACAGAGAACGAGGAGAGCTCTGACAGTTCCATGGACGCGGGCATGCTGGAGAACTATGAGCTGGTGGACAATTTGCCTCCATCTCCCAGCAGCAGAGGTAGAAGCAAGCATCTTCCAGCAAAGGCTGTGAAGCATAAAAAGGCTGCCCTGCAGTTTTATAACTTAAGACATGCACCCGCTCCTGTAGACACCACAAAAAAGAGCACAACAGGAAAGGAGTCTATGCAAGCAGTCCCCAAATTGAGGGAAGGATGCAGTTCAGGGAATGATGACTTCCCAGTGTTGGAGGACATTGACATGGCTGACAGCAAACCAAAGTTCATGGAGTGGTGTGCTGAAGAGGAGAACCAGGAGCTCATTGCCGAGTTCAACAACCAGTATCTGAAAGTTCAGAAGGGCTGGATTCAGCTGGAGAAAGAGGTGCAGCCAACACCCAAGATAAAGAACAAAGCTGACAAGCTGAAAGAGATTTGGAAAAGCAAGAAAAGGACACGGAAAAGTAGAGGGTTGCTGGAAGCACAGAAGCTTTCTCCTGTCCAGATGCTATTTATGAAGGCCTTTAAGCTGTCCGACATCTGTCAGTGGTTTCTGGAAACAACTGAAACCAGATCTCTAGTGATCGTGAAGAAACTCAACACCCGTCTACCAGGGGAGATCCCCCCCATCAAAGTCCCCATGCAGAAATATTCCTCCTCCAGTCTCTACCCCAGCTCACTACAAGCTGAACGTTTGAAAAAACACCTTAAGAAGTTTGCCGCCACTACCCCAGCTCGGAATAACCTGAAGAACCAAAAGCTTTGGGCCAAAATTCGGGAAAATGCTGACAAAGCAGAGGCTGAAGAAGCCACAGCCCCCAGCCAGACATCTCCCACTGATGTTGGCACCGAAGACCTGAGCGAAGACAAAACCATCCAGCCTGCCCCCAGCTTGCCCACACAGGCCAGCACCAGGATCCTGCGTAAGTACTCCAACTTACGGGGCAAGCTACGAGCCCAGCACCGCGTAGTGAAGGTGGAGAAGAAGGTTGACAGCCTAGGGGACCATCCATACCTAGAGAACAAGCAGAGCCGGAAGAGTGTGTGCATCAACCCACTGATGTCTCCAAAGTTGGCCTTGCAGATCAAAGCAGATGCCTTTCCTGCTAAATCTCCAGCAGTGGATGCAATGGGGAAGGGACGGAAAGGGAAGGGCAGGTCCCAGGAGGACTCCTTGCCCAAAGCCGACCTCCAGCTCAGCAAGAAGAAGAGGACACTGAAAGAGAGTGGGAGCACCCAGGAGCGGTCCAGCTCCTCCACCAGGGACAAGCTGCCTGCCAAGAAGTCCAGTAAAATAAAGCATTTAGAGGTCAGCATGAAAGGTTCCGCCACCCGAAAGCAGGCTGCCATGGAGAGGAGCAATAAGCTGGCTAGAAAAATATCTTTGAAAGAGAAGAGAGCCCCCAAAAAGCAGCTGGAGAAGGTGCGGCTCCCAATGCGGAAGGGCAAGGAGAATACGAGCAGAAGGGCCGTGCTGCCCCCCAGCCATGAGGCACTAGCCAAGTCCCCAAAGCAGAAGCCTCTGGGGGAGTCCTCTACACGGCCACAGAAGATGGCCAACAAGAAGCCCAGTGGTGGGAAAACCTTGACAAGGTCCATGAAGAAGATGCAGGACAGCAGTAGGTTGCAGGGCAAGAGGAAGCTGAGGGCAAAAGTGGACTGTTCACACAGCAAGCGTTCGCGACTGGACCCGAAATAACAAAGAACCGGTAGCCATGTACAAAACTGATGTATAGCAGTAACCCTTTACCATACATTAACTAAAGCTGCTTTTATAAGCTGTAGCAAGCCTTTAAAAATCCGCAGTTAAAGGATAATGCCCGTGATCTTAGGCATCGGCAGATGTGTCTCAGACAGAGGAGAAGTTGGCCTGTCTGGCTCTGCTGTTGAGAAGGAAGTTTCTGCAGTTTGAACGTTCCTTGGGTTTTTTTGAAACTTGGAACCAGGCAGTTTTAGTTAAAAGTACAGTGCCTTATTTATCACTTTAAAAATAAAAATAAGAAGCTCGTCTGTGTGATTTGGAGGCTTGCGTTTTATACTTGAGGCACAAGCACTTGTACTGTAGCAGAAAGAAAACCACCTTCGTGCACATGAAGTAGCTTTCAGCAGCCTTTGGGTGCACACAAACATTTCCCTTTCCTTCAGAGTCCTCCTTCTGTCTGTCTTCTTAGTGGCATTTAAAGCAAAACCAAAACCATTTCACATCGGTGAGGGAGAGAAAGGCAAATCTGTCCTTTGTCGGTTCATTAGTAGCAGCTGCTGGTGTCCCATTCTGTTACCTGCGTAGAAGTATTAATTAGCTACTGGTGTGTGTACTGCTGATTGCTGCCTCGCTCCCCCACTGCACAGCCCATGGGCTGGGGAGGTTCCGCTCAGGAGAAGGTGGTGAAAGAGATGCTGCGGATACCAGGCTGCCATGTCCACGGCTGCCGGCTGGGCGCGCTGGGCTGTATCCGTCTTTATTTCTTGTTGGCTTCAGGGATGAATCGGTCCTGCCGTGTCCTGCTTTTGGACAGACCTCCTTCTCCCATTTTGCTGCGCTAGTGGTGATTTCTGTGGTCCCTGACGGCAAAGCAGTTTCTGTGGCACTTTGCTGAAGGTTGGATTTCTCCCTTTTTTCAGGCTTGAGCTCCTTCTGATGTTGGTGCTCTGCAGCAGGGCAGACCTGGCCCTTTCCCTGTGCTCTTGTGCACATCTTACCTAGTGCCCTTCTAAGCCAGGATTTGCAGTTGGAATAGGATTGGGATAAGGGACTGACTTGAGTTTATTTTTACCGTAATTTGCCTTTTGTCCTTTTACTAGCAAGGTGTGGTGGGTTTGTCCTTGCTTGTGTCTGGTGCTGTGGAGTCCGAAAATGGCCAAGCCTCTGTCCTGTCCTGCACGGCACCTTCGCAGGGCTCTTCTGCAGGCCTGTGCAGCATGTTTAAAAGCCAGCTGGGGTCTGCAGTGGCAGAACAGGGTCACAGTGCCTTGCATCTCTGAGGAAAACCTGTTAGAAGTGCACAGAGGACATGGCTGTGCTGGTTCTGCCAAGCAGAGATGCTCAGTGGCTGAGAAGGGACTGCTGCGGTCAGCGCTTGCAGAAGAGACCCTGCTCAGCCATTGCATTTCCATGGCTTTACTTTTGCATTGCACAAAGTCTGTTTGTGTGAATCCCATGCAAGCCTCCTCCCATGCAGAAGGCACAAGTGCCTGGAGAGCACTGTGCACGCTGTGGGGTTGCCCGACCTTTAACATCCGCTTGCCTGTCCTCGCTAAGCTCCTTCAGAGTGAGGCTCTGGGGCAGGCCACATATTTGAGAGATGCCTATCCTGGGAGCAGAGGCTGGAGAGGGCTCAGCTGCAATGGGAATTGCTTTTCACAGTAGACATTGAACCCCAGATCCCAGAGCCCATGGATTGGAGGTGGAAAGCAGATAATCGTCTTTAAATCTTTCACTGTACTTATTTAGAGGATGAAACAAGGTGTTTGAGATTTGCATGCCCTTCGCAGAGCACCTCTGCCTCTCTGGCAGGTATTCCCTTCCCCCAGTGCTGATGCACATGAGGCTGCGGCACATTTTTCTCTTACTATAAAATGGCTGATTAAAAAAAAAAATCCTTTGCCTTTCCTTTGAATCATTCTAGAATAAGTTAACTCTCTGAACAGCTAGGAAGTGATTAAATCTAGCCTGTCAGTCCCTGTACAGATTAATATGAAGTTATCTATTACTTCAATTTTTACTGCATGCATTAAATACGTCAAACATTCCATCAGAAAAGATTTTAAAGCATTTCAGGAGAGGTGTGAGGCAGGAATGCACTGATGGCAGTTAAATGACTGATCTGTACCTTTCTTACAGGTTGTCTTTCCCTCTTGCTTCTCTGTCCGTACTTAGGGTCCTCCTCTAATGTCTGGCTGGGGCAGCCTTTCTGCAGGCTCACAGGCCTGGGGTTTTCTCTCCTTCCCCTGGGCTGGCCATGTGTGTGAGCTCCCCTCTCACCTGCGCTCCTCATGCTGCTCCCCAGCAGCAACCTGCCTTTTCCCTGACCTTCACAGCCCCTCTTTGTCCATCACCATTGCTCCTGAAGCATCTGCGCCAGGCTGCGCATGCAGAGCTGTGCAAGGACACCATGCACCAAGAGTTCTTTGGGGCTTTCCCTCAGTCTTGCTCTCTAATCCTCTAGCTGCTGGTAAATGCAGGCTGCTCTGCTTTCCATCTTCCATACTTCTGGGTGGGAACTTCATTAGGATGAAAACCTTGACAAAGCAAGTGGAGAGAGGCTTTCTGGCTGGGGTGCTGCTTCTCCAGCCTCCCAGCCACCTTTCTGCCCCTTGGGGCTCCACCAGCACCAATTGGCTCAGCATAGCAAGAGTGGGAGATGTGGGAAGAATGGCAGACAGCAGGCATTGCACTGCTGCAGAAGAGGAGCAGCATCTGGGCAGCTGTCCCAGGTTGGTGCGCACTGCTTGGCTTAGTTGGTGATGGGACAGGGAGCAGGGGCTTTGCAGAAGGTGCTGAGCCAGGCTGTCCCAAGGGAATGAGATGGGCTGGCGTCTTGCCAGCAGGGCCCCATGGCTCCCTGCTCCAATGTTCTCAGGGGCAGGGCTCTCCCCAGCCAGGCACATAAAACCTACTCAGAGCTGCTCTGCTCTCTTCCTCCTCCTTTCCTCCCAACAACCTCCCCTTCTTGCTTCTTCTCCGCAGTGTGCTGTTTGTGAGAACTGGTAGGAGCATTTTCTCCCACACCTGCTGTGCTGGGTGGAGGGTTTAACTCATGCAGGGAGTTTTTATGGAAAGCAAGTGAGCTTTTTTGCCCAGAGATAGGTAGCGTGAAACCATCACCTATGGCTGAGTTATTGCAGCAAGCGCTTGGGGCATGACCTCTCCAGCCCACCCTGAGGTGGGAATATTGGTGCTTTAGTACAAGTTCTCTGAATTACAGTGCAATCATTTGTGTCACCCCAGCCAGGGGAGGGTGCCCCATGGGTAAGGTAGGCATGGGGTGGTCGTCATCTCTAGGAAGGCATTCAGGCTTTGTGCTCTGAGGAAAACCCCAGCTCGTTGCTGGCCTCCTTTCCTTGCTATTGCTGCTCCAGGAGATGCCATCTTTGCCCCCCCCGCCTCTCCTTGTGCATTCTCCAATTGACACCAATGGTAGCTTCCAGGTCGTGGTGACTACAAGACCTGCTTTTAATGTGCTTCACACTTGCATTTGTGAGTGCTTTATTTTGGAGCAGGAAGGAGGAATTTGCTAGAAAATTAAATTGAAATTTAATTACATTGAAATTAAATAAATTGGAATTTAATTTTCCAGCAAATTAAAGAGCCTCCACCTGGCAGGGGAGTATTGCTTGGGTAGCTCCACTTTTTTTTTTATCAGTGCTGGGATATTTGAATTTTTATTCCTTGTCTTTTTCCCCTAACTAGTCCTCGTGTTGCATTACTGTCTTCCCAATTTCCTTCCAAACTTCCTCTCTCCACACAGCCACATTTCAGCTGGAATAGTGCACAAGAGATATGAAAATAAGTAGAGGTAATACCATATGTATACAACCTGTTGCTCTTTGTTAATGACTTGGAGGATGCAGTCCTCATTCTAGCAAGGCAGTGCTGAGCTGCTCCGCTGAAGTCCTGCCCCTGCTTTAGAGCAGCCTGTTTCCAATAAACATAGCTTCTGTGCAGTGCAAAAGGTTCAGAGGGAGTTGCAGATGATCTTAATGAATGGAGGGAAATATGCAACATGATTTATCACCATATTGTGCACGGACATCGAGTGTGTTTCCCTTTGTTACGGTGGAGAGCTGCCCACTGATGGTGGAGAGCTGCCCACTGGCACGACCACAGTGCCATCCTCAGCTCCGTAGCCTCATTGCGCTCCTCCTCCTCTGGGCCACCCCGCAGCAACCTGCTCTGCATCCTCAGCCTTGATTTCAGCACAAATGCTGTGTCTCACAAGAGAGACCTTTCCTCTGTCCATTACTGTGACTTTCATTGCTGGCCACTTTCTCATTCTGTTCTTGAAAGTAGTCTCTATCGTCCATGTACCAGAGGCAGCATCTTAGCTCTGCACCTCCACGGATGTTCTTGCCGTTCCTTTGCTGCCAGCCCCCTTTCCTCTCTCACCTTGTCAGCAGCAGCTCCAGGTTTTTCACACTTCCTGTGGTCAGGAACCATCTTACCTGGCTGAGTTTGCTGAGCTCAGAGTCCAAGTTTATCTATTGGGTAGTTGAGGGTAGCATCAGGAGCAGTTTGAGCCCAGGATGGCTTCTTCTATCTGTAGGTGTTGGGTTCTCACCCAGCACTGCTAACCCTGGACAGGGTTTCTTTGCTGACAGGGTGCATGCAGCATACCCAAGGTGTTTATACTCATCTTTAAATAATCACTAATGAGGTTGTTTTGGCTCATGTTTGCTCCGTGCAGTAGCATTCCTGTGTTCCACTGCAAACAGGTCAATGAGATGCATTTGCAGCAAACCTTCTCCAAAGAGCAGTTTAGCCAGTGCTGACACTTGCAGCAAACTTTCTGCCGTGTTGCTTGCTGGTCATCGTCTGTGAACTTGGATGAACTTGGCCCTGCTGCTCTCTGCGTCCCCATCCCTCCCTTGCTGATGAGCTGTGTGGCACTGGAGCAAGGGGGGTCTGCCCAGGCTGCTTTTTGCTGTCATGCAGATGAGCAAAACTGCAGCGCAGCTCATGTCCCAGCCACTCGCATGGCACCTCTGGAAATGCTGTTGTTTCCAAAAGTTCTGATGGTCCCTAGAAACCTCTCGGGAAACAGTGATGCAATCTCAGAAGGACATGGATGTATCGCTGCCCTGCTTTAAGGCTTATTGATGGACAGTTTCTCTCTCCAGCTCGTAATCTTTCAGCCTGACAACTGCATTCCCAGTTCAAGGTGACTGGGAAAGCTGCTTTTCCCAGCCTCCTGTAGTCACGGGCAGTGCCTGGGGCAGCAGGGCGGTGCGGGCTGCTATCTGGCTTGGGCTCTCACCTTTCCACTGCTGGTGGTCACACCAGGGAAAGAGGGCTGAGCCTCACCCAAGGCATCCTCGGGTCTCCGTCCTCAGGCTATATACCTGGAAAGACAGCTTGGAAGTGAGGTGAGGGAGGCTCCCCAAGCCAGGGAATGCCACTGCAGCTTTTCTTGTAGTGGTAGAGTTTTTGAGCAAGCCACAAGGCTATGATGTCCCCGCTTCACAGGCATCTCCCTCCATGTGTTATAGCGTCAGTTTGGCCCATCCTTTAGCTTGGTGGTTGTGAAATGAATCCATCTGTTCTAAGATGTTCTCAGGAGTTCTTGTTTGTATTAAGCTCACCCCTAGGCTTAGCCGAAATCGGTCCCCATCCTTCCTCCTCCCTTCCCCGTGGACAAGCCCTCTCTTTCTCGAGCACTTCCATCCCCTCCCTGAAGGACGGCGAGGGGCAGCTGGTGGTTTCGATTCAGGGCATGTTGGCAGCTTGGGGGCAGCTGGAGGAGCTGGGATGCAGCCGACCGGTGTTTGCAGCATGGATCTGGAGGCCGGATGGTCATCGGGCTGCATTGCTAGCCAGTGTTTTCTAAGTCTGTTTGTAAGAGTACCTAATTTTAAAATGAAATGTGAATATATATTATGTGTAGGTGCCATGTAAGATAGTGTTGTGCTAGGCAGCAGGATGCTAACCTACTTGTTAAGCTTTTTGGGGAAAGGAAAAAGCATTTTTTCTCTCACTTCATGCTTACAAATCTAATATTGTAAATAGGGTTTTTTAAATATTTATTTCACGGGCTTTCCACAGGTTCTTGTTCTGACTGGTGTGTTGGTTGGTGGGGCTGTAATGCCTATCGCACCGCAACTAAAGGGCTGGATATTGCGTTTGGGGGACGGGAAGGGCTAGGGTTGGGGGTGGTGATGGTGTTTTGTTTGGGTTTTATATCACATCAAAGTTGAAGCATTAACTCTTTCTCTTCATCTGATTTTGATGATGTCAGACCTGGTTGATGGCCACAGTCCCCGGAGCGCAGCAGCGAGCTCTTGTGGCTGGCCAGGATGGCCGTTCCCCAGGGCAGGGGGCACTGCAAGCAATAAGATTTGTAGTAATAAGATTTTTGTAGTAATGTTTGCTTCAATGGCAGGGGCTTTTGGGGCTCAGGGCTGGGTGAGAATAACCCTGCTCCAACTGGGAACTCAGTCCAATGTGGGATGGGGGGAATAGCTCTTGGCCTATGGATGCTCAAAGAGGCGTCCCCAGAGATGTGGGAGGTGGGAGCTGCTATCTTCTGCAGGGAACCCTCCCCAAAATGGCCAGGGTAGGGTAGATAGTTACCAATAGCGAACTCCTGTGTGAATTACTGCAGTGAGCAGCGGCCTTCAGGGCTCCTGCACTTCCTGCGGGCATGGGTGGCCCAAGGGAGCACTCCGCTATCTCCCTTAAAATCCCAGTGCTGGCTCCAGAAGGTCGTTTGCTTATTTGCTTGCCATTGTGCATTTTTTTTAATTCTCCTTCTGGGGGGGGGGGGGGTGGTGGTGAGGTAATTTGATTGTTTTTTTTTTCCTAAGTGCGTTTGGATTTTTCCTTCCTTTTTTAACCCCTTTTTGCCTGGAGGTTTTTGCTGACTGTACCCCTCACCCCAGCTGTCTGTGTGGAGCAGCATCAGCAGGATCATTGCTGCTTTTATGGCAATGGGTCCCTGACTTCAGAGGGTGGAGCGGGATGTGCTGTCAGGTCCCAGCCTGCAGGACCCCATGCTTCCTTCGCCCTTGGAACAGGTGTGTTAAAAAACAAAACAAACAGGAACAAAAAAGGAAAAAATGCAACAACAACACAGCAATTATTTTCTTAAGATGCTCAACATTTAAATATCTCCACCCTGATGACAAATGTTTTTCCTTTCTGTGTCTGCTTCCCTGGGGAGAGTTTTGTTTCTCTGTATGATTCTATATGGATTTTAGACACTGAGCTGAAAAGTCCTCCTGTCCGGTACTGTATGTTTGAGCCTAAGCAATGTGAACTGTACAGACCAGCGGTGGGAAATGGGAGCCAGTGACTGGGCCTGGGAGAGCCGTGGCTTGGGACGGCATTCCCAGTTGCTCTGGGGAGCAGGAAGTACTGCGTCGCGAGTTGGGGAAATGAACTGTCTGCTGTGAATTCTCGGTTGGGAATGTGGAGAGGGTTTCCATTAGATAATGTTTACATACCTCACCTGACAAACCTTTGAAAGTGTATATATATTAAAAAAAAAAAGAAAATAAAATTATATTAAGTTGCTTTAAATCAATATGTATAGCTAAAGAGCTGGGTCATTTGAACTTTGAATATGTATCGACTTTCTAAATGTTGACATTTTGTGAACTCTGTGCTCCTGTCTTTTATTTCATCCTCACCTATGGAAGAAGTTGTGTTCTTGTTCCAGGTAAAAGGTTCCTGACTCAGATCTGAACTCCTCAAGGATGCCTACCACCTTGTTTTCTTTTCTTCCTCCACTGTTGATATTCACCCTATGTGCTTTCTAAAGGTCCGTATTTTATTGCAGCTTATTAAACGTTTCTTTGATATCAACATTTGTTTGGTGTGATAACTGGGAAGGGTGAAGGTGAGTGACTACACAAGGCAGGGGCAGCAGACTGACACCATCCGGGTAGGACTGCCCCTCTCTGGAGGAGGGGATATAAATGTCTGGGTGGGATCCAAGTGCTCCCACACTGGTGTCTGAGCCGGTGGTGCCTCTTTCTGCAACAGATTTGTATTTGAGGCATGAACAGTGCAACCCCTCAGTGCTCCTGGGGACTGCTGCCCAAATCCCTCTCCCCTTTCCCCAAGAGTTACAGGTGCCCAGTTTCCCCCACAGTCACTCCATCTCTGAAGCAGGCATCAGGCCCTTCAGCACCTCACATTGCCCCACGCATGACAGAGGCAGTGATAGCTCCACGTGCAAGGTGTTGTATGCATAATCCCAGCAATAAGCCCTCAGCCTGGGGCTGCATGTCCCTGAACTAGGTGGGTGATGCTCTGGCCAGAAGTGGCTGGGGCTTCTCCGGGAGTAGCATCATCACCCATAGCAGGACCAACCATCTAACTATCTCCTGAGCCTCTGCAACCTCCTTGTACACCCAGCAGCTCCTGCCAACCAGCTGCTCTTTCTCCCCTCCAGGAAAGAAGAGGCCAAGCCTCTGAATGAATAAATGTCATGTTCACATGAAAGACAACATAGACAATACCAAACATCTCCTAAAACAAGACAGCCTCTGCCAGCGGAAGGATGCTCAGTGCCTCCCTCACCAGCCTAGTACAAACCAGCGTCTTCAACAGTGACACACACAAACCCCACGGGCCAAACAAAGCCACCGTCATTTTCCTGCCCAGTAGCATCTGTAAACAAAAAGAAAACATCATTTGTTGAACCCAAACATATAAAAATACTATAACAAAATGAAATACAAATATATATTAGAATCTGTGAGTATTCTGTATAAAGAGATACTTTAGCGGTTAGCTTACAGCAAGAACAGAAACACAACACAACCAAGCCCCAGCTGGGCCACAGGCAAAATGAGACGCATCCCGGCTCCTCTGTGGGGCAAAGGGGGCTCCCGTGGAGAGGGCATTTGTGGCAGAAACATGTCCCTGTGGTGGTGGGAATGTCCTGGGTGCTGGTGGAGAGCAGGGATGGTGATGATGCCCACAGAGCTGGCTGCACCTGACAAAGTTGCCTGGAGCCTGGCTGCAGCTGGTGGTGCAGACCTGAAGCTGATGTGCTGAAATGCTGCAAAGGAGGGACTGGGGGCGCTGCAGCCCGGGGATGAGTTTGTTCAGTTGGGTGACATGGTGCCACGCTGGCTGGCTGCATGCAGTGTCCCAGCTCAGGCCTCCACCATCCTTGGCCCCTACAGGCGCAGAAGCGATGCTGCTGCAGAGGTCGGGTGCATGTGGTATCCTGGTCTGGGCTTCCCATGCTGCACTGGCACTGCTCCTGTTCCCACACCAGCCCAGTGCATCCCCTGCCTGGGCACCAGCATGCAAGTCCAGTGGGACCTGCCTTGGCAGCAGCGTCAGCTCCAGGCTTGCAGTCTTGGCCATCTTTAGCCTCTTCCAGCCAGCACTGACACCCACATGGCTGAAGTTCCAGAGATGGACACGGCACGCTCCAGCTGTCCCAGCAGCATCCTGCCCTGGCTGGCTGGGCCGGTGGGACACAGGGCACCTCTGCCCAGCTGCAGAGTGCCCCCCAGCCCCGGGCTGAGTCTGAGGAAAAGGGCTCCCACCTCTGAGCAGGTCCCAGTGTTGGCCCCTGCCGGCACAGGGCAGGGCTTGTGCTGGGATCCCCACAGACATCTGCGCCACACCACCGGAGACCCACTCAGCCTGGAATTGCCCTGGTCCTGCTCCACCCAGCACTGCCCTGACACCACTGCAATGCACCTCAAAGCCCAACTGACATGCACAGCCTGGGGGTATCACCAGCAGGTCAGGCTGCAGCCATGGAGCTGGCAAAATGATTTAGGGCGCTTTGGGCTTCAGTAACCCAAACACGGCCCCAGGGAGATTCTCGCTGCAGATGCCATTGGGGCAATGGCAGGTCCTCAGCAGGGAGGCCAGGGCTGCTGGAGGAGAGGACACTGAGCCAGGCTCTGGCCTCATGGGACACTAGTTGCATGGTGCAGTCCTCTGCCAGCCCCAGGTTGAACTGGCCCATGAGGCTCTGCCACATCAAGCCCCCTCCTTCAACTCGAGGTGATGGAAGAGCCCCTGGCTCATCCAGCTGGACAGGACGGCTGAGGCTGCGGGGAGGCGACGCAGGCGCTGCCCTCCAAAGCTGCCCTCCATGTCTGCACCAGAGGGAAGGCAGAGTGCTGCAGGGAGTGGACAGGGACCAGCTGGGCAGAGTGTCTGCCCTGTATCCACACATCTGTACAGCTGCAGTTCTTAAAAAATTCTCTATCTACATATTTGCTTTGTTTGTGGGGTATTGTTTTTCCTTTTCTTTTTTTTTTTTTTTTTCCTCCCAACCCTCTACAGATGCAACAGCTCTACCCTCTGCCGGGCTCCTCTGATGCAGCTGCGGTTTGGAACATCCAGACAGCAGCACGGTCACCACAGGGCAAAGCGAGGTCCTTGGCTCTGGGGGTTGCTTCCCATCAGCCCCCCAGCTCTCCGGGGCTGGTGGCCGCTCACAGGCACTGGCTGCAGCCGCACTTGCTGGGCTTCTCCACCTCCTCCACAAAGGTTGCACCATTGCTGCACTCGAAGGCGTATTTCCTGCGTCGGAGCCGCAGCCCAGCGCAACAGCCGGTGCCCGGGCCGCTGCAGGCCCCCCGGCACTCCACCCAGGCCACCGGCCGTGTCGTCTGGCAGATGGCGTAGCCCCGCTGCACCTGATGGTAGTCCCGCATTGGCTCCCCACGGCATTCCAGCTCTGTGGGACAGTGATGCTCAGCCCGGCATCCCGATGCCGGGATGCCAGCTCTGGGCACCCACTACCCTGGCACCCACCTTGGTCGCAAAGGGCTCCATCGTAGCCGCTGTGGCACTCACAAGTGGGCTGGCCACCCGGGGTGAGGCGGCAGTGACCGTGCACACAGGGCCAATGGCGACAGGGGTCAGGCAGCTCGGTGGGTTGGTTGCAGAGGGCACCTTGGTAGCCCTCGTGGCACTGGCAGCTGTAGGAGAGGGCATCAAGGGGCAGGCACAGTCCGTGGACACACCTGTGGGCAGCACCATCAGGCACCCACCGGCATAGCGCAGCACCATCATGCGCAGCCCACCAGTGCCGAGCATGGCATGGCTCTGCGCTGGCACAGCACCAGCACAGCACTGCGTCAGAACTGACATGCCACTGCCACAGCACAGCTCTGGTGTGGCACTACCATGGTGGCACAGCTCTGGTATGGCTCTGGCACAGCACAGCCCTGGCATGACTTGGTGCTAGTGGCATGGCATTGCCACAGCATGGCACCACCACAGCATGGTACCATCACCTTGACCCAGTCCCAGGGGAGGGTGGTGGACAGGCAGTGGGAGGAGTGGGCAGGTCATGCAGTGAGGAGGGACAGCCAATGGAGAGGGCAGAGATGAGAGGGGCAGCCAATGAGCCAATGGAGTGAGGCTGTTGGGGTTGGACAGCCAATGAAGAATGGGCAGACAATGGGCTGGGGCAATTGGGTGAGGCAACCAATGAGGCTCGGGCATCCAACGTGGCAGGTGGGTGGGTCACCATGGGACAGCCAATAGGTCAGCACCATCACTATAGGGCAGTCAATGGGGCAGATGGGTCTGTGCTAGGCAGCTAATGAGGGCAAGGCCATTGCTGTGGGGCAGCCAAGGAGCAGGGAACTCACTTGTGCCCCTGGCAGGGGCCGCCGCGGGGCTGGTCACAGTGGGGCCCATCCCAGCCGGGCTCACAGTGGCAGACAGGGCCCTGGGCACCAGTGGGCTGGCAGATGCCGTGCAGGCAGTAGAGTTTGCGGCAGGGCTCGCAGCCCGGCACCACTCCTGGCGTCATCCGTGTCTTGGTGAAGTCCTGCAGCTCATTGTTGATGTAGAGGTTGCGGATGCACCCGTGGAAGCTGGTGCCATTGAGGAGCTGCCAGAGGCGGAAGGCAGCCGAGTTGACGTCCACGGGCATCCCTGGGGAGAACAGGGCTGTCAGCATGCCTGGCTGCCCCCCACCACCCACCAGCCCCTGTCCTACCTCCCACATAGAGGGGGGCCTCGCTGTTCAGTGTATAGTGCTTTCCAGAGTTGTCCATGGTCATGGGGCTGCCACCATCGATGGAGAGGTTCACCATCTGGTCGAAGGTCACCAGCTCCACAGTGTGGAACTGCCCATCGTTGATGGTCTCGGCACTGGCAGGGAGGGCTGGGTCACCAGGAACCCCCTGAAATCCGTGCAATGGGGGGGTGGTCCCTGGTGAGCAGGGAAGGGGTGGCAGGTACCTGTAGATGGCTGAGCTGGGGTGGGTGCCGGGGTCATAGCTGACCCTGACATGGCCCTGGTACAGCTCCACAGCCATATGGTCATTGTCACCATTGTACAGCAGGATGCCATTGTCTTCAGCTGTGGAGACCTGGCAAAGGGAGAGGTAGGAGACCACATTGTCAGGGTAGCACCCCCAGTACCATCCCCTGTGGCCACCCACACCCCCCAGCCCTCACCTGCAGGGTGATGTTGGCGCGGGGCCAGTCCTGCAAGTCAGTGAACTGCAGGTATGTGTCACGATCCACAAAGTTGACGCTCAGCAGCTTCTCACACTTGGGGCCACCAAAGCCAGGCAGACACTGGCAGAGGGCGCGGGTGCCCCGCTCCACACATGCGGCCCCATTCTGGCACTCAGCTCGCTCGCAGAGGCCAAGCTGGCCAATGGTGCGGGGTGGCATCTCGCAGAGCTGGCCACTGCAGGGTCAAGGGTGCTGCTGGGCATGGTGCTATGAAAGCAGCTTACCCCCCGCCCACCATCCTATGAGGCTCTGACAGTATCCCCTTGTTTTGGGGTCCCTGAGGAGGCTCCCTGCCAGCAGCACCAGAGGTATGACTGTATGCTGAGATCTGTCCTGGGGTCCCTGACCAGGGATGCTGGCTCACTTCAGCCTCCATCCCTGGGAACCCATGCTTCCAGCCCCACTCCTTCTTGCACTGGGAGGGATGGATGGATGGATGGATGGATGGATGGATGGATGGATGGATGGATGGATGGATGGATGGATGGATGGATGGACAGACGTGGTGGCCAGGACCAGCCACTCCTGCACAGTGACAGATAAGCATCCCCGCTGTTGCCTGGTGGCCCCCCAGTGGTACCTGTAGCCCTCGGTGCAGAGGCAGGAATAGCCGTTCACCTCATCCAGGCACCGGGCGTTGTTCTGGCACCGGTGGTCCTGGCAGTCATCGAAGTCCTCGCTGCAGTTGCTCCCCACGTAGCCGGGTGCGCACTCACACCTGGGGCAGGTCAGGGAGCTCACAGCTGCTCCTTCCTTTCCCCCACGCCAGTGGGCAACTGCTCCTCCTGGCATCCCCCTTTCCCATGCCCCCTCACCAGCCTGCAGGCTGCAGGACCCCCAAAAGCAAATCTCCCTCACCAGGCAGCCAGGAGAAAACAGTTTGGGAAGGCGGGCTCACCTGGGCCCCTGGCTGGTGGAGATGCAGGTGGAGCCGTGCTGGCATGGGCTGAGCTCTGCCGAGCAGAAATCTGGGGGCTGCTCACAGAAATCCCCTGCAGGGCAGAAGAAGGGGTGCCAATGTGTGCCCAGCAGCTCCAGGACCAGAGGGGGAGCCCCCCGATCCTGCTAGGCAGGGGGACCCCACAGGGCTCATCTCAAGGTAGAGAACTGCTGAGCCCTCAATTCCCATCACCATGGGCGCAGGGCTCTGCTCTGCCAGATGAAGCTCTCGCCCCAGCCAGGTAGCGAGGGCATCACAGGGCATGAGGGTTCAGCTGGTAGCGATGACTGGGCCCAGACAAGCCCAGAAACCACCACGATGGGCACTGGGACAGCTGGCAGAAGAGCTATTAGCCCTCATCGGTGGAAAGGCAGAAGCACAGGCCACATTCCCCTGTCAAGTTCACAAAGTTTGGGGCTGGCCAGCTCTCACACTGTGTACCTGTGTAGCGGGCAGGGCACAGGCAGGTGTAGTTGGTGGCACTGGACACACAGGAGCCTCCGTTCTTGCAGCTGTGCTCCTTGCAAGGGTCACTGGTGGCGTGGCAGTTCGGGCCCTCAAAGCCCACCAGGCACAGGCACCTGCCGTGGGGCACGGGGCAGCATCAGGGGTGGGAAACAGAGTGTTTCAGGGTGGTTCTCCCCAAAACACCAGCACGGGAACTTGGCCATGGAACACATGCATGCTGAGAGGCTCCAAGGAGCAGGGTTCAGTGCCCCCCTGCCAAACCCCGGGCTCAGAGGAGGGTGGCAACAAGCAGCACCACGTGGAGTAGGCACTGAGGATGCTGAGTTGCCATGACAATGGGCTGAGAGGCCACTCAGCGTGGCAGGTGGAGTGGAGGGAGAGAGACAGGCAGCTGCGCAGTCCACCTCCTTGCCCCGGTCTGCCAGCTATTTTCAGCCACTAATTGCACTCCAGTTCCTGGAATGGCCTGAAATGTTCAGGGTAGCAAGGATTGCATGTGGGCATGGCAGCCCTGAAGGGAGCAGCAGCACCCCCAGAGCTGCATTCTGCCCACCCTGCAGCCAGCTGTGCTGCAGCAGCCAGATCCCAGCCCTAAATCCCACTGCCCTCTGCTTCCTCATGCTTTCCGTGGCAGCTGAACCCCTTCTCCCCCACGCCCTCAGCCCAGGTCTGGGGGCATGGAGAGGCAGAGCCAGCGCCCAGCTATGCTGGGTGCTGTGCTGTCAGGAGGTGCAGGCAGGGCTACAAAGAGCAGGCAGCATGAGCTGGAGCTGGGTGAATCCAGTATTCCAGCTACATGCCCCAGGAAACACACATCAGGGGAAAGAACCACCGGCCTTTATCTCTGTGGGGTACTGGGGCTCCACACTGCTGCCCAAACACCCTTCTTTCATGGGTTCTCATCCAGCACTCACCTGAACCCAGTTTCTTCCCCCTCCTGGGGCTGGCAGGTCCCCCCATTGCCACAGGGGTTGGAGGAGCAGCCACTGAGTTCCACCTCGCAGTCCCTGCCCTGGGGAAGGAGGGAGAGGTGGGAGCGAGGAGGGTAGCACAGCACTATGTCCCCCTCTCCCTGCCCTGTCCCACTCGGCAGGGCACTGCAGTGTGCAGGGAGAGGGGATGGTCTTGCAGGCAGCGAGCCCCGGGGGTATGGCAGAGCCCTTGTGCTGCCCCCTTCCCCTCTGCAGGGATGGGTGCCCCCGCCCTGAGGACCCCTGGGACCACGGTACCTTGTAACCACTGGGACAGGCACAGTGGTAGGAGCCGAGTGGGTCGTTGTGACAGGTGCCCTGGTTCTGGCAAGGGCTGGAGAGGCAAGGGTTGCACTTGGCCTGGACGCTCAGGGCGGGAGGACCTGTGGGATGGGAGATGCAGAGATGACCATCAGTGCAGGGAGTGATGGGAAGGTGTCCACGTGTGGGCACCGACACGGCAGGCAGAGCCTCAGCCACAAGAGGCTGTGCACCAAGCAACGGGACAGCCATATGCTTGCTCAGTCACCAGGGACATGCCACCCTCTGAGTAAGGGGACAGAAGCATCCTCGTCCTCCTCCTTCACCAGGCAGCTCAACAGATGAAATGCTGGAGTCCCCCAGACCCACAGCATTGCTCTGCTGGGCGCAGGCAGGACACACCCTGGCTCCCCATCATGCCTGCTGCCCTGTCTGAGGAGGGCATGGATGGACAGGTGGACAGCATGAGCACTGCTAACCTTGGCACTCGAATTTCTTGGCAGGGGTGGTGAGCAGCAGCTTGCCTTCCATGTCAGGGGGCCCAGCGCAGCGGGCGATGCCTGGTTCCTTGTACCCCGTCTTGACCCAGCTGGAGAGCCAACGCAGGTTGCAGCTGCAGTACAGGGGGTTGGCCCCAATGGCTCTGCAGGGGGAAGAAGAGTAAAACTGAAACCGCTACCCCACAGAGGGGACTGGGCTTGGAGACCTTGTGACGGGATGGGACTTGGTCACTTGGCTGGGCTGCCACGTGATGGGGGGACCCGGGGCTCCTCCACTTCTGGATCGACTGCCTGCCCATAGTGGAAGGACCGGAGCATTCAGCCCCACACCACTGCCCAGTTAGCCCACCCTCCTGTCAGCCCCACAGCCTGCATGGTGCCTCATGGCTCCATGATGATGGGGCTTCTCCTCTGGCTGGCCACACAAAGTCCCTCTCCAGCATCCAGGCAAAGCTGCCTGGGCCAGGTGTAAACCCAGCAAAGCACCTTGAGGCTGTGCAGAACCAACAGGACCATTGGATGGGAGTTGTGGGGCAAGCCTGGGCTCTGCTGCACAAGCTTACAGGGCAGGGACATGGGAGTGGGCTGCTGGGGACAGGTAGCACTCACAGCCATAGCTCGTGGGCTCAGCAAGGAATTGCTCCCAAAGAGGAGGATGGAGAAAGAGGACGAAGGGTTGCTCTGCTCTGCAGCAGAGCAGGACAGGGAGTGGCAGATGATGTGGGAGGCTGAAGGGCTGGATGCCGCTTTGCACCCTCCTTCACTGCAAAGGCCAGCAGTGATGGAGGGCCAGAATGACTGGCACCTGTGAGGAAGGAAGGTGAGGGCTGCCCAGAAGGCAGGCAGTAGGAATGCAGATCTGCTGGGGCTGACAAACCTGATCCTACAGCACTGCCAGCGCTGGGCTGGTGACACAGCTCAGCCCTGCGGAAACTGGCAGTGCCAGTTGGCAATGGCAAAGGCAGCACCGTGCTTTGGGAAGGGAATTCAGTGAAGAGCCAGGGAAAACCAGACCAAGCAGTTGGACTTCTGCTCCCGAAAAACACAGGGAGCCCAGGCTCAGCAATCAAGATGCTTTCCACAGGCTACAGGAACAGCCTGAGTCCCCCAGGATGCCAGAAGCAGGACAGGTCACCAGATGGCAGGTGGGACAGGCTTAGCAGGGACATGGAAGGGTTCAGAAAGTCACCAAGAGCAAAGCTGAGTCTCTCTCCTGGGAGGTGGGTACAGGGTTGTGCTCCTGGGGTGCAGGTTCCCTCTAAGAGGGGTTGAAACACTGCCACTGGCAGGACAATGCTTGGTGACAGATTTGAGGAGCTGCTGCATGGAAGAGCCCTAGCAGGAGGCTAATGACATGCTGGCATGGGTCAGAGCAACCCCTGCCAACCCATGGCTGTGCCAGCAACCTTGCATGGCTTGACCTGCATATTAGCGGACCTTGGGAACCTGGCAGTGTCAGGGGGACTCCACACCACCTCCAGCAAGGACCACAGGACCGTCCCAGCAGCCCTGGGAGGCTCAGCTGCACATCTGGACCTGGGGGTGGGCATGGCGAGGGCAGGCACAGCACGGCACTGCCCCACAAACACTGCCCCACATACCAGCCCAGAGAAGAGGAGAAGGTGGCTCAGCCTCCAGAGAAGCTGGGCTCAGGCCCTTGTTTTTGAAAGGTCTCCTGAGCCTGCATCCAGCCCTGGGCCTTGAGGAGTGGGAGATACTCACAGGTGGGACAAGGAGGTGACATCTGCGAAGATGCCCTCTGGGAGGCTGGAGATGTCATTGCCATGGAGAGACCTGCAGAGAATAAGGTCCTGTGATGTCTGCAACTCCAGGGTGGGCAGCAAGGACTGTGACCAACTGGGCTGCCCTATCCCATGAGTCCAGGTGTGGGTGGCAGAGCTGGACCCCACCACACTGTCACTGTTGCAAATGCACTATCTGCTTTGAGAGGTTGATGCTTTTCCCCTTGCTCCTCCTACAGGCTGTAGCGTGTCTGCCTGCACCCAGCTCGGAGCAGGCACTGGGGACATGGGGACACAGGCAGCAGCAAAGAAGGGGCCAAGCGGGGCTGTGAGCAGGGCTACGGGCAGGTACTGGTACTTACAGCAGCCGGAGGGAGCGGAGGCCCTCGAAGGCCAGTGGAGGGATGCACTGCAGGGAGTTGTAGCTGAGTATCCTGCAGAAGAGAAAAAGGGGGCAACACAGCACCAGGGATGCCACTGTGTAGGCTGCAAGAAGCCCACACTGGAATGCACGTTCCCCCTGCATGAGCTCCAGCTCAAATCACAGGTACATCAAGGAAGAGGGGGAAACCCTGGTGTCCCCAGCATTGCCCAAGATTTGTGGTCCCTTGGGAATAGGCCCCCCCTACCAAGTTCTGCTGGGATGCAGCCCGGTGTGGCACCTGCAGGGCCTGCACTTACAGGGTGGTGAGCTGGCTCATGTTGGTGAAGGAGGAGTTGCTCAGGGAGCTGATCTTGTTGTTGCTCAGATCACTGGAAAACAGAAACCCCAGGGCTTGCAGCCAGCTGGACCTTATTCCCCTTTGCTGCCCCCCAGCCTGCTCAGCTGCAACGGGGTGTAAACAGCAGCACAGTGCAGCCTCCTAAGGAGCAGCAGGGCTGTCACACACGGTGATGACAGCAATGCCACTGTCTCCCTCTCTGCCTCATGCCCAGTGGCAGCAGAAGCTGTGAGCAGCCAGGGGCTGAGCATCACTGCCAGTGAGCTGTGTCCCAGTGCAGAATCCAAACACAGAGACACATTGGAGCTCTTTGCACACCAACAGGTCCCTCTTGATCACACACCACAGACCCTGCCCTCACCCCCAGGTCCCAGCAGTGGGACCAGCTGCCTGGGCTCTTGCTCCTGGCTACTTACACAAGCTGCAGGTACTTGAAGGTGGAGAGCTGCCCCGGGACCTGAGTGAACTGATTGCCATCCAGGTACCTGTAAGGCAAGCACCTTGGAGTGGTGAAGAAGCAGGAGGTCCCTCTCTTCACCCTCCCATTTCTCCTGCCCAGATGTCCCTATGGACTTTGGACTCCAAGAAGCATCTCCAACATCAACTCCCTCCAAGCACCAATGGCTCAGAGGACCCCTGGGCTGGTGATGGAGCCAGTGAGTGAGAACATCAGCACATCCAGGGGCTCTGCATGCACTTCCTGAGGGACAGTCTCCCAGGAGCTTGCATGTGCAAGCACAGCCAGCCATGTGTTGCCTTTACACATCCAATCTAAGCGTGGGTGGTCATAAGCATTCCCAAGGCATGTGTGAGAGAGAGCAGAGGATGCAGAGAGAGGAGGCGTGTGCGAGACAGTGCAGGGGTGAGAGGGGGTGCTATACATATTTCTGTGCGCAACTAGAGTGTACGCCCCCTGCACACAGGCACACAGGACTTGCTGCTCTCCCCCATTCCAGACAGATGCATCACGGTGCCTGCACATCCAGACCTGGCACAGCTGCTTGGGTATCCGGCCATCAAAAGCTATTCTAAATTTATTATTTTTTTAAAAAAAAGCTTTTCTCTTAACACGTGTGTTCCCCACCTGCTCTGTCAGCCCTGACCCCCACAGTGATGGGTGGTTGACGGCAAGAAAATCATATTCCTTCACCCATGTGCTCAGGGCTGGGGCTGCCAAGAGCATCCCTGTAGCCATGGCAAGAGGTGACAGCAAAGAGAGGCTGAGGAGCTGGCAGAGGCTGGGTGGCCCTGTTCTTGTCGCTGATGGCAAGCTGCTGGGGGCATAGAGCCCTGGGCTGCACAGCTGCATGGGGACTGCAGCTGCAGGGGCTGGATGTCCCATGGTGACCACTCCCCTGGGCCAATGAGCAGGGACAGAGCCACTGTGCTGAAACTCCTTGCACATCACCCTTGGGAGGCTCTCGCTGAGCCCTCACTCAAGGGTCAGGGCTGGACCATGTCCTTAGGCTGGGTGGGGGTCCTGCTCCCACTACCCAGCTGGGATGGATGTATGGCAGGGTGCACCTCTGCCCCAGCGCCTGCAACCCTGCAGCAGAGACCACCTGCGCAGTCACAGACTTGCTGGAAATCCAAGAGAAAGCCTGGGCACCTGCCCACCACTCACAGCTCCGTGACGTTCTTGGGGATCCCCTTGGGCAGGGCCTTGAGATGCTTGTTGCTGCAGCGGACAACGGTGTCGAGGCAGGTGCACTCCTGCGGGCACTGGGGCCGGGGGACACAGCTGGTCTCCTCCTGACCTGTACCGGGCACAGAAAGACCCAAAGTCACCAGTGCCTAGCTTTGGGACACCGCATGATGCTGAACTTGGTGCTCCGAAACCACCTAGGGCTGCTCCGCTCCCATGCGGAGCATCTCCCATTGTCCTCTAAGTAGGGCTCAGCCCCAGCCTGACTGAGAGTCAGCAGTGTGCAGGAATCACTCCTACACCCAGAAACCACCTGTCCCACCAGGATGGATGCAACCAGTCAGCTCAACGCTGCTCTGATTTTTCAAGCCCAAATGCACTCCCATGGACAGTAGAGAAGAGGGCACAGAAGAAGGGTCTCAGCCCTGCAGAACTTACTGAAATAACCTCCTGCCCTTCACCTATCTCTCAGATGCAGCTTAGAGGGAGAGTTGCCTGCACCGAGCAGCCAGCGGAGCTGGCATTGCTCCCCCTTCCCCGCTGCAGCACTGGGCTCCTGTAGGAGAGGCATCCCTGGGACAACCGTATGTTATCTCACACTGGTAGGAAAGGCACAGGATGCAACCCTTCAGTCTTTGACGTGGTGGAGGAGGGAAAGCAGAAGAAATGATGATTTGTTTGTAAATATTTCCCAGAGGGCTCAAAAGCTATTCTAAATTTAAGAAGTTTTTTTAAAAAAGCTTTTCTCTCAATATGTGCACTCCCTGTCTACTCTTTCTGCTCAGCACTGGTGCATGTGCAGGGCTGGGAAGAGGAGGAGGGAAGGAGCAGGATGAATCTGGTGGGCTTCCCCTACACATCTGCTCCTGCAGGCACCCAGGGTGCAGCACCTGGCAGCACAAACCTGCCTAAGCACAAGGGCCACACGGTGCCGTGGGTACAAACTCCTGTCCCAGCTTCAGAGCAGCTCGTGGGTATTTAAGCACAGCCCTAAGGGCTGGGTACCAGGAAGGGAAAAACGTGCATCGTTTAAGTAAAGGGCTTTCATAGAATTAGAATGACATGAGTTGGAAGGGACCCACAGGATCATGGAGTCCAGCCCCTACCCCTGCACAGGACAATCCCAACACTCACACCGTGTTTCTGAGCACATTGTCCAAATGCTTCTTGAACATTGTTAGCCTTGATGCTGTGACTGCTTCCCTGGGGAGCTGCTCCAGTGCTCCACCACGCTCCAGGTGAAAAACCTTTTCCTGATATCCAACCTAACCCTCTCCTGGCACATCTTCCTGCCACTCCCTCAAGTCCTATCACTGGTCACTAACGAGAAGAGCTCAGCGCCCTCTCCTCCTCCTTCCCTTGTGAGGAAGCAGTGAACGGCTATGAGGTCCCCCCTCTGTCTCCTCTTCTCCAGGCTGAACAGACCAAGTGACTTCAGCCTCTCCGCATACAGCTTCCCCTCTAGATCCTTCACTAGCCTTGTGGCCTCCTCTGGACACTCTCCAGTAGTTTGATGTCCTTTTTATCCTGTGGTGCCCCAAACTGCACACAATAATCGAGGTGGGGCCTCACCATTGCAGAGCAGAGTGGGACAATCACCTCCCTCAACTGGTTCACAATGCCATGCTGGATGCCCCCCAGGATACAGTTGGCCCTCTTGGCTGCCAGGGCACACTGCTGGCTCATGTTCAACTTGTCATTGACCAGAACCCCCAGGTGTCTTTCTGCAGGGCTGCTCCAGCCTCTCGCTCCCCAGACTGCATGTATATCCAGGGTTGCAGTGTCCCAGGTGCAAAAGTCAGCACTTGCCTTTGTTAAACTTTGTACTTGTTAATTCCATTAATGGGCTGAGGGACCCCCTGAGCTACCAGACTGCCATGGGGCACTGATGGGACAAGAAGCACGGTGCCAGCCCAGGAGTAGCAGCCCAGTTCCCCCCTCTGCCTCAACACTGCGGTGCCCACGAGTTACCTTCCTCACACCTGAAGTCAGGGAAAGCCACATCCTGAAGTGGGATCTGCCGGAGGAAGTCAGGATTTTGGCACCGCGGGTTCCCTGTCACAATCTTCCTCTTGCGCAGCCAGTCCCCCAGCCAGGCCAGCTGGCAGTTGCAGTTGAAGGGGTTGGCGAGCAGGTTCCTGCACGTAGGAGAGAGCATGATGGCATCACCTGAGCTGCCATCAGGCAAGGAGAGCCCCTGCAGCCCCCTGATGTGATGGGGATAGCCTGGGAACACTCCCCGCTTGGGGCCCTGAGACATACAGCGTGGAGAGGGACTGCAGCGTGTCGAAGGCTCCCGGTGCAATGGTGCTGATCTGGTTGTCGTACAGGGAGAGCAGGCGGACATTGCGCAGCCCCGTGAAGCTGTCATTGTGGATGCAGCTGATGCGGTTGTTTCTCAGCATCCTGCAGAGGGAAAGGGGATGAGGGCACCTAATGACCTGGGCAGGTGCCATAGGGGGAAACTCACCCTGGCAGTGCTTGGGCTGTGCCAACCTCACAGCCAGGTAGCAGGTTGAGACTGAGCCAGTCCCTGAGCAGCAAAAAGCTGCCTCCACAGCTCTAAATACATCCAGCAGATGGGTAAGGTAGTCCCAAGCTGGCCCCACAGTGATGCAGACAGGACCAGCCCAGGATCACAGGCAGGGCAGGGGTGCAAGGAGCAGGGACAATCCCCTTCCCTGTGGCAGAGGGAGGACTCACAGGGTCCTCAGCCCATCCAGGCCCCTGAACATGCCGCTCCGCACAGAGTCCAGCTGGTTGACGGTGAGGTGCAGCTCGCTGACAGAAGATGCCCCCTCGAATGCCCCGTCCTCAATCTCTGACACCTTGTTGTTGCTGAGGTTTCTGTGGAAAGGGGAAAGCAGGCTGGGGCAGTGGGCTCTGCCCCAACCTCATCCTGAACTGTGCCTCATCTCAGTCCCTCAGGGGACCCTTGGGTCAGGACAAGCTCCTGCTTCATGCTTCAGGCTGCCATTGCATCAGGGCCCCCATGGGCCTCCCCAGCCCCTGTGCACTCACATTTTTTTCAGATGTGGGAGTTTCTTGAAGATGCCAGTGGACTCCAGGATGGAGATTTCATTGTTGTTCAGACGCCTGGGGTGGGCAACAGGGAAAACAGCTCAGGAGATGGCTGCAAAAGGCCTGGCACAGACCAAACCTTGAGCCAAATCCCGGTGTCAGCGATGCTCAGGTTGCAAGAGGGAAAGCAGAATGGGAGGGAGGAGGCTCTTACAGCTCAGCAGTGGACTGCGGGATGCGTTCTGGGATCTTGGTGAGTTTCAAGTTGGAGCAGTCGACTACATTGGATTCACAGCGGCACTTTGGGGGGCAGATCACGTCACTGTTGCATTCGCTGTTCAATTGGTAATCCTCTGTCCCTGTGTGCCGGCGAGGACACAGTGGGCTCCCGTGGGCAGAGGAACAGTGGCTGCACTTGCCCTCCCCTCCGCTGACCCTCCCACGCCACCACCAGGGCTCCGCCTCTTCCCCAGCTCCCCTCATCCCAGCTGCTGTACTCATATTGCTCCTCTCTGTTCCCAAAGCAACTTATCTGCAGGGATATTTGTCATGGATACATACGGCACTGCACTGCCCACCACCCTCTCCCCTCTTGCAGCCAGAGCTGGTCCCCAGGGACGTCTCTGTGCTTATCTGGATAACAGCATGATGGGTGATGCTGCAACACATGCTGCTGCCCAGCGCTTCTGTTACTGTTGCACCTGGGATCTCAACAACCAGAAATGATGGGAAATGCAGCTGGGCCAAACTGTGGGGCTCTGACACAACCACCCCCTCAAGCAGCTTGGCTGAAAGGGCCCGATATACACACACACGTGGTTCCTCCTCTTACCTGGGATGAAATACTGCTCTTTGGCTGCAGAAAAAAAAACACATCAGCACCCTGAGCACACGGATACCAGGCTGGGGCAGGGCTGAGAACAGCCGTGCTGCAGGGCATCAGTGACAGGGACAGCCCTCACCCGAGCAGCGAAACTTCTTGCTCTTGATCTGGCCAATGCGCTTGTTGGCCAGGCGCCGGGGGCTGGCACAGCGAGCGCCGCTGGTCTCAACAGGGTTGGCACGGAGGAAGTCTGCCAGCCACTTCAGGTTGCAGTCGCAGACAAAGGGGTTCTGGGCCAGGTGCCTGCACCAGGGACAGCAGGTGACACACTGCTGGCGACAGTGGGTGACCGCCAGCCCCAGCTGCGGCTACCCGCCAAGTTGCTTCCCCCCAGGCACCTGCCCATCGAGGGAACTGGAGCTGGCACAGGCACTCACAGGGTCTGGATGGCCCGCAGAGAGGTGAAGGTGCCCTTGGCCAGGCTCTGGATCTTATTGTCATAGAGCGAGAGCAACGAGAGGTTCTGCAGGTCCTGGAAGGTGTCTGCCCGCACGCAGTTGATCTTGTTGGCATTGAGGAGCCTGGCAAGGAGAAAGGAAGGTGAGTCTAGGGACCTCCTTCACTGCACCATGGGTGCTGGGGCCCTCAGCCCTGCTTCCTGGTGTCCCTGCAGAGCAGCCCACCCAGCCCCTGGTGCCTTACAGCAGCTGCAGGGCAAAAAGTCCCCCGAAGACACCTTTGGGGAGGTCCGTGATCTTGTTGCCATACAGCACCCTGGGAGAGAAAGACTGCTGTGAGAGAGATGGGGGAGCAGTGTGGGGCGCAGTTCAAGGGGTGCAGCGTCCACCCCACACATCCCAGGGTGGGCACTTACAAGGAGTTCAGTGAGCGCAGCCCCTGGAAGGCATCGGGGGCAATCTCGGAGATCTGGTTGTTGCTCAGGTCTCTGAAATCCAAAGGAGAAGGTGGCCTGGTCCCTCCTTCTCTTGCCCCAACTGCCTATCCTCCCGCTGGGTCCAGGGGACCACCCCCAGCACACAATATACAGAGCTGGTGGTACCCAAGCCTCCATCCCAGTCCTGCCATGTGGGGCACCCATGTCATGGCAAGTGCCCCATGCCCTTTGGAGTTGGGGGCTGCAGGCATATGGCAGTGGCCAGTGGGGTAAAGGGTGCTGGGGTTCGTGGTGACCTGGTATGGGCAGCACACTTACATCCTCCGCAGCTTCTTGTAGGGAGAGAAGGCACCTGGAGGGACGGATTTGATGCCATTGAGCTCCAGGCGACTGCAAAGAGAAGGAAGAGAGATGCGGGCTGTAGGGCTGGCAGAGCCCCAGCACCCCAGTGACAGGGCTGGGGGTGCTGCAAGACCTTCAGGCTTGCAGTAAGTTACCCCAACAGAGTGGCACCCTTCACCCCAGGAACAACTTGAAATCTATGGTTGGGGCTTTCTCCATCAGGGAGAGGTGTCATGGGTGGGAGGACCGTGACAGCTGAGGGTGGCAGCATCTCCTGCCCCCCAGACCTGCAGGGTCTGGGGACACCTGCTGCCTCCCATGTGCTTTGCGCGCCGTCCCAGCAGGAGCTTTGCACCATAATTGGATTTCTCTAAGAAGATTACTTCTCTATTTACATTTTTAATGCAGCTAAATCCAGGGCTAAACTAGGTAGCATGGGAGAAGGGCAAGGAAGGCCTGTCACCCCACAGGACGGCTGACCGTGGGGCTTGCCCCCATGCCCCCACAGCCTCGAGCCACCCAGAGCCCAGAGGTGATAATGTGGGGCCATACTCACATCTCGGTCATGGTATCGGGCAGGTTGGCGGGGATGGCCGTCAGCCCCTTGCCCCGACAGTCCACAATGCCATTGCTGCAAGTGCACATGGCTGGGCAGGAGCCAGAGGACAAGCTGCAGAACTGGGCACGTCCCGGGTCCGTTTGTCCTGCCAAGATAGCAACCAGCATGGGAATTGCAAAGAGCTGGGCTAGGTGGGTGGGTGGCAGCACCCCAAGGAAGGGACCCTGGTGGCAGCTCAGCACCCTTCAGCAGGTGCACAAGGCTCTAGTGTGCCCCAACCCCACACAAAAGGCACGCAGCTCCGTGGGCACAGACTGATGCACCCTCTGTCACGCTGGTAGAGTGGTGGTGTCCCCATGTCGTCCCTGCAGCAGGAACGGCGCTGACCTGAGCCAAGCCCACAGCATGCATCCAGGCTCTGAACTGGGGCACGTGGTAGGAGTGGAGGTGGGCTGCATCAATGGGACAGGATTTGTCCTCCCTGTCTGTTTCCCGAACCTGGCACCCACTGCACCCTTGTCCCCCTCACCGGAGCAGCTGAACTCATTCTTCTGGATCTCAGCTACATTGAGGCCACGGAGCTGGGCTGGAGCAGCGCACTGGGTGAAGAGCCCAATGGTGGGGCGCTGGCGCAGCCACTGCGAGAGCCAGGCCAGGTGGCAGTCGCAGAAGAGATGGTTGGAGTGCAGGCGGCTGCAGGCAGACAGGGCAGTCAGCAGCCATGGGATGGCTCCTGCCCACCCTCCTGTCCTCCAGCTGCCCCCACATAGTTCACCCCAAAGGCCAGGGATATACAGACAGGGGACACGAAGGAACCCAAGAGCATCTGCACTGGTTGCCAGGGCCACCTTGCTAGGCAGTGCTTTGGGACACACTGCAGGGGTGTTCCCTCCATCCCTTCCCCACAGTGCTGTCCCAGCACTGTTGGACTGCCAACGTCAGCAGCAGAGCTGGGGACATCCCACTCTAGCCCAGGGGGTCCCTCTCACCCCCACAGCCCTAGCACTCACAATGTCCGCAGCTTAGGCATGTGGTTGAAGCTGGACACAGGGATGGAAGTGATATTGTTGTTATTCAGGGTCCTGCAGGAAGGCAGAGGTGAAAGGTCAGGGCAGTTGGGCCATAAGTGGGAGCATGAGATGATCCAGGTGGCACCAAACCCCTGGAAGTAACAGCACCCACCCACCTCCAGCACAGGGAGGATGGAGAAGCAAGGGATGGGGATAGCCCAAACCCCTGGCAGGGCTTGCCGGCCTTTCCAGGCTTCTCCCCTTCACAGCCAGCTGCAGGTAGACAGATCCCCCAGGGCAGGATTCAGCCCTGGAGCACAGCCCCACCAGAGTGGTACCAGACCCCTGCTCAGCCTCTCCTCAGGACCAGGGAGAGATGGCATGCTAGCGATGTCCCTGCAGCACCTCGGTGAGTGGGGAGAACCTGGGGACATCCCCACCCCACAAGGGGCTTGTGGGTTGGAAGCTCCATCTGACCCCTGGCCACTTACAGGACCTCGAGCCCTCGCAGCGCACGGAAAGCCCCATCCTCAATGCAGTTGATCTGGTTCTTGTCCAGTTGCCTGTGGGAGAAAGACAGAGGGAGCATTGCAGGGACAGTCCAGGCAGAGGTAGGCTAGTGGCTCCCACTGCTTCCTCCCGACAGACCCAACCCAAAACAGCCCCGTGCCACCCATGCCTGTCCCCGCTGAGACTCACAGGTTCTTGAGGTCGGTGGCCCCACGGAATGCTTTCCTGGGGATGGCCTGGATGAAATTCTCACTTAGGTCCCTAGGTGAAGAAAGAGGCAGGAAGGAAAGTGAGTGGTGCCTGCAAAGCATGATGCTCTATGTGATCAGGATGTCCACAGGCAGGAGCATGCCCCGGCACTCAGTGATGCTCCGGGGGCTCTGGCAAATTTTAATCTGGCTTCAGGCCCTTGGTTGCCCACTGCCCTGCTATCTGTCCCAGGGTGAGTCTGGCTCCATCCATTGTGGCTGCAATTGGCTGGGGATCCCTGGGCAGTGCTGTCCCTGGCTCTGATAAGAAGAGCAGCAGGGCATAACTCTGTGAAACCCCTCTCTACTTAAATACCCTGTGACTGCTATAATTACAGGTCCCTGATGATTAACCGGTAATTACACTTAGTGGCTCCAGCATGCATCCCCATGGAGCCTGCCCTGCACTTTAAAGGGCACAAATAATCAGGCCATTAATTACTTCATCACTACACGGTCCATGTAATCACCCACTCCGCAGTGCCAGGGTGTGCCAGGCCAGCATGGGATCTGTGTTTGCAGGGCTGGCAGTGGCTCAGAGCCCCTGCCGTGCCTGGGCTGGCTTTTAACAACCATGAAGGCCAAAAATCTCACTGCAAAGTAGAGTCTGGGTGGACCGTCTCAGCTCATCCCATTGTGAGGGGGACCTGCCTTTCATATCAGTGTCCCACAGCTCCCATGCTGCTGTTCCCTCTCCCATTCCAAAAGTCAGGAGGTCTTCCAAGCTTGGCAGGCATCTGAATTGCCTGCCCCTAGCCCCACGCCAGCACAGCCCTGCTCAAGCTACCTACGGGCAGGAGGCCAAGTTCCTGGCTCCCTCCTGGCACAGCACAGTACAGTACAGCATTTGTCCTATGCAGCAAATTCATTGGTGAGTGAGGAACGGGACTAAGGCATCACATATGGATTAAGTAACCCCCAACATTATACAGGTCACACGGACACCCCTATCCCATTCCCAAGATGTGGTCTGGGGAGTCTCTGGATGCTAACATTTCACTCAGTGCCCACCAGCTCTGCTTTGACATAACAAATCCTGTTCACCACTGATATCCCAGGGCAGTGGGACTGGGTCAGGATGGAGATACAGCATTCACATTCCTCTCTGTGATCCCATTTCCTCCAGAAAACAGGCTCAGCATGGCCCACAGGCTGCTTGCAAAAGATCTGGAGGTCTCCAAATTGGAATTTCACCCCAGCTAAAAGCTTCATTCCCATAATGGGGAAATGTTTCCAAAGAGGAGCACCAGCATTGCTTGCACAGATGCATGAGAAGGAAAACCCAAGGAGAGTGGGTGCCCAGCCACCAAGGAGCTGCCATGCAGTGCCTGAGCAATGCACCAGCCCCACTTCGTGTGCAGAGGCAGGGGCTGGAGTATCGCTCTGGGTTGTTCCAACTCGGCTGGCAAAAGACCATTGCTGCGGCAGAGGAAGCGAGATGTTGCTCCTGGAAGGGCTGAGGCTCCGGGGGCCGGCAAATCCCGGCTCCCTCGCCAGCAGCCAGGAGGGAAGCAGGCGCAGTTTCACTGGTACCCGCGCGGCGGCACTGCCAGGCTACCCAGCCCGGGCTGCCAGCGCTGTCTTCTCCGCTTTCTCTGCCTGCACTCTTTGTGCTGCCTGCTCTGCCTGTGCTGCCTGCACCGCGTGCTGTACCCAGGCTGCTCCAGCCTTCCCTGAGGCTCTGGGCCGATCCCCCAAAGGGATCAGAGTTGCTATGCACTCTCCAAAGGGGAAGGGCTTGACACATGGCAGCAACCCCCAGCACCCCTTCAGATTCAAATGCCTTCTCTCTCATCACCTTTGGGGATGCAATGAGCCCCGGGCATGTGATGAGCCCAGGGATGCCCAGGAATTGCACTGACGTTTCAGAAAAATGAAGCATTGCCCCAAATCCTCTTTTCCTTTTTGTCTCTTAGAATACCCTAGAAAGCTCTCTGTAAGGCCACACAAAGTTCACCACCCTTCCTAGCAATGCATTCAATGATCGTGCTCCCTCCTGGAAGCTTCTTCCTCCAACACTAAACCAGTTGCAGCAGGGCCAAGCATGGGAGCATCCAACAATGCTTGGGAGCTCTGCAAACCCCTCCCAGCTCCACCACTTCCTGCCCAGGCAGTCCCAGCCTGCAGCTTGTTTGGTTCCCCCATGGAAACCTTGCTTCTTTTTCTCCACTTGCAGTACATGGGAGTCCCAGCGCGCCCAGGGAGTAAGCCCAGGCGTCTGTCTGCAAGCTGCTCACTTACAGCTCACAGGGGAAATGCTGCTAGAAGGTTGCAACTGACTTTGTGAGGATTTTCCCCTTCACAGCTTTTTGTGACAGTCACCAATGAAGTGCTGCCGTTGGGGGTACTGAAGCCAAGAGGGGCAGACACTGGATGCAAGGGTTTCAGCAAGGCCCTGGCACCAGGCTTATGATTACACAGCTGACAACACCAGGACAAATACATGCTTTGCCTGCAGGATGCCTGGGCCCCAGCATTGGAACAAGGCATGGACCCTTCCCTCCTGGTGTTTCATAGCTCCCAGCTATGTTTGCTTTACACTTTGGTGTGGAAGAAACAGCAGATGGCACGGCTTCTCCTCACTCCACCGCATGGCTTGCAGCACCCTCGGAGGCTGTGCCAGTGCCACCTCGTATCCCGCCAAGTACAAGCGTGCCGCTGCCATTGCACACGGAGTGCCAGCTTGCAGAAGTGACCACAAGCACTGACAGGTCCGACAGCCCCACTGGGGACCAGCCAGCAGACACGGAAAGCAGCCACAACTCTGTTGTCACAGCTGTCTTTTCTCATTTTACTTCCAGATACTTTCCTAAAGCTCCAACTTTAAGAGCTCCAGGTTATTGAATCCAGTGGATGCCCAAGCAACCAGCCCATCTACAATGCCATTTTCCTCCCATTCCTGTGCTGCAGGGACAACACAGTTGGATTTTCTCCCCACACGGCACAGGGTGCAGAGGACTCCAGCAGTCCCAGGGGTGCAAAGGGGAAAGAACAACAAGAGGTGAGCAGAGGTGATGGGAGACACACAGCGAGTGCCAGAGGACAAAGCCAGATGTCTGTGCTGGGCAGACCCTCCGTGGAGGCTGCAGCACACATGCATGCCCAAATGGAAAGCTTTCAGCAGCCTGTCTGCAAAGCAAGACCCTTGCTTGCTCCCCATGAGCCCACTGCATTTCCAACCCTTCCTGGACCAGCTCCATCCCAGACTCCTGTCCCCAGACACATCTCCCACAGAGGTTTCTGCTCCAGCAGACACCTGTTAATTAGCAGCAGCTGGCTCCAGTCCATGGCTGTGCAACAGGGAGAAGGAGAGCACCCACCTTCCTTCCAGCTTGTCTGGAAAGCCTCATGGCCAGGCTAGGTCCCCACAATTGCCCCCGTGGCTGTGCAGTGTCTGGGATGGTGGTGGTCAGTGACTGGGATTTGGGAGACTTCCCTGCTCAGATTTTACACCCCAGTGCCCTGCCTCAGCGCATGCGTGATGGTTATCAGTGCAACGGTTATCTGCGGCAGGTCAGGATGTGCCCCCAGTGCTGGCTCTCCTGGCAGCCAGGAGCCTCACCACCACCACTGCGGGTCCCCGGGGAGCCTTGGCGAGGAGCCAGGTACCCGGGCACAGCTCCCTCGGGGCTGGCAGGGGCTCGGCAGCAGGAGCCAACCTCCCAGAGCGCCGCCCTGCCCTGCACTTAGCGCCCGAGCAAAACTGTTCGACATCGCTTCCCAGTGGGGAGCCCACTTAGGCAAACAAATCCCAGTCGCCTTAATCTCTCCGGCAAGAGCTCGGTGGGCTCGAGGGATGCTGGGAGGGAGGGGGCCACAGCGGGGCCGCGGCGGCCAAATGGGGAAGCCAGGGCTATTACCAACGCTGTCTTTCTCTAGGCTAATCCTGACTTCACACTTTAACCTGATTGAGCCTTGTTTGGCGAGCCAGCTCCTCGTGCGCTGTGTGAGGGGATTAGGGCCAGGCACAGTGGGGAGGTAATTGCTTCCCAGTGGCGCTGGCCCCGCATCCTCCGAACCCCCCGCTGCCTGCCAAGAGTGCTGGGGCAGCCTGGCAGCCCTCCGGCATGGCACTCCCCTCACCAGGCAGCACGGCTTGGCAGCATCGCCGGGGCTGGCGCTGCCTGCAGTGCAGAGGTCTGTCTCACCGGGCCCGGCATAGGCAGTCAGTGGGGCTCCTCCGTCCAGGCAAAAGTTGCAGCCTGTGTCATGTCCCAGCCATACCAGAGAGGGCTGGGTAGAAGCAATGCAGCAGGCAAGTGGCTTTCTACCCTGGCAGTGCCCACGCACCCACAACCGGCTGCCGGTCCCAGGCGGGTGAAGTGCCGTCTCCTCTTTTATTTGTTTTCTTCCAGGCTTCCACATTGGAATCTTGTTAGATTACAGGGACCCTCTCCCACTAATTAGGGCAGACTAATTAGGACACTTCAGCTGCTCTGAGGCTGCTGCTCCCACAATGAAAATGCACAGTGGGTCCCTGTTGATGGGTTGGGTGCTTTCACCAGCACTGGGACCAGCCACTGCAGGCACCAGCTCGGCCACAGCAACCAACCACCAAGCCTCAAGCAGACAAGGCAGATGCCCTCACAGCTAAAGCCATACAGCTGTGGGCAGAACCACCGTTTTGAGCTGGCATAGGTGCTCCCCAGATCCCAGTTTCACCTCACTGGTGCTGTGCTGAAGGAGGTTGTACCAGGGTGCAGGCAGCATTTTCCCAAGCCAAAGAGTCTGCCAGGGATCAACCAGCATGGACCACAGTGCCAGCAGCTATTAAGTAGCCTGGTGTCCCTCGGGCCATCCCACACATGCTGTTTGTCCCAGCACAGTCTGCTCAGGGCAGAGGGATGGACGGAGCCAGGGCTGCCTCGCCAGAACGGCTGTTAATGCCGTCACCTCCACTGCCTGACAGGTGACAAGGCTGAGCATGAAGGGTCAGAAAGACTCACATTACGCCAGATCAATAAACTCATCAGCGCTCGCATTAGCAGTCGACAGCCCAGAGTTCCCCAGGGGTTTTGCACACCCATTTATTGCCGCACAGGAAAAATGGCTGCACCACCACTTGCGCAGCCCTGCACTCAGGGAAACAAGTTTTATCCCTGTGTCCCAGCCACATGATCCTCTTGAGGTGACAGACTTTAAGTCCCCAGTACTTCAAGGGTCCAGCATCCAAGTAGGGGTGTCCTGGAGGGGAGCTGCTTGCTGGAGGTCGGGCGCAGCTGCCCCACTGCTGCATTGGCAGGGTGCCAGGGTAACGAGGCAGGGTTTTGTCCACTGTGTCACTTGCCTTGGTTCCTGGTGCTGCAGGTTCAGGCTCCTGCATTGTGCATTATGTCAGGCTGTTTGATTTTTAATGGGCTCTGCCAGCCCAGCTGCCAGCCCTGCTTCACCCTGGCCAAGGAGGATGACAGGGACCTCCCACCTCCTCCACCCCTGCCTCATGCTGCTGTCCCCAAGGTTACCAGGAGCCTGCGTGGGGCCTGCTGCTGCCTGCTACCCCTCTGCAACTGTGGCCCCTGGAGCCGATGTTTTCTGTGCAGGACAAGGTGGGATGGTAGAGCCTGATGCATGGGTGCAAACAAGCAAGGGTGCAGCATGGTGGGCTCAGCTTGCGCTCCTGCCAGTCAGGAAAGAGACTGTGGGGTCTCTGGAAATGTCATGGTGGCACGGGTCAGAAATGGGAAAGAATGGGAATGGGAACAGTATCCAAAGCAGCACAGTAAGGGGGAAAGGGAACATTACTTGCCACTTATCACAACACCAGAACAAGGGATGACCAACACAATCACAAAGGCAGACTTAAAATCACAGGTAAGAGTGACTCTTCCAAACAAGGTGTTGCTAGTCCATGGGACCTGGGGCTACAACCAGATCAAAAAAAGAAATTAATAGAAGAAAGCACAGAGAGGCACCTGCAATGCTGTGCTGTGGTGAGGAACACCTGCAGGTGGATGGTCTGGAGCCAGCTTCTGCTGCCAGAGAACCAGCTGGGTATGCCACTGGTAGCCTCTGTGCTGCCTGGTGCAGGCTGCCAGGCATGGCCAATAGCTCAGTCACCACTCAGCCAGCAGGGACTGTCACCCAGCAGGAGTCACTTCTCTTGTCAGCCTGTCTTAGTGGGAAGCAAAGATACACAACCCTTCTGCTCCCCAGAACAGCATGGGGAATGTCAGCCTGGGGTTAGCCTGATGCTGGCACCCCCTGCCCAGCCAGAGCAGGGTGCCAGGGTCCTCGCTCCAATTGCTGCCTGACTCTCTTGTCGCTGTCTCTCCCGGAGGGACAATGAGTTGGGGGAGGATTGCTCCTGCGGTGGTTCAAGGGGAAACAGCTGGTTGCTGTGAGGAGCATCCCAGGCTGGGCGGTGCCGTACAGCCCTCCCTGCTGGCAGCCAGAGCGAGTGCTTCATCAGGCAGCCCCAGCCGCCAGCAATTACGAGCTGAGTAAATCGATGGGATGTAATTGGACTATTAAGATCTCATTATCCTCCTGGCTCCCGGTGCCACAGCCCGCAGTGTGCTGGTGGAGACCGCAAACTGCAGCCACAGAAACTGTCTCCTAACCCAGACATCCTTGATGAGTACTTGGGACAGGGTGCACCGAGCAGGAACGGTACAGCCAGAGGGGACAAGGATGGTGTCAGCAACCCATATTCAGCACAGGAGACATCTCTGTAGCACAGTGAAGCACTGCGCAAGGCAGGAAGGTGTCCCTACAGGGGTACTAGGGATAAGGAGGTCCAGGCATCCTTCTTCATGCCACCACAGTAGCCTGAAAGCCATGACTGGCCTCTCCTGCCCTGTGCAGGGCTCATTGTTCCTGCATGGCATGGGGAGTTTGGCCTCTATATGCACTTTCATGTATGCCTCTAACCCAGCTCAGCTGGAAAGTGAGGCTCACCTCCCTGCCTGTGAGTTGCAGGGTCCCCATGCTCTGAGTCACACAGGCTGCCCAGCCCCAGGGGTCCCCTTCTCTGTGCAAGAGCCACATACCTATCATGTCCATCACCTACTCATGCACCACTCTTGAGGTGGTGGGGTGATTCCTGGCCGTGGGCTGGTCCTGTTGAAGGGACCAAAGCCCTCAGCACCTCTTGGCAAACAGGTGGACACACCAGATCACATTCACCAAGAGCCAAGCAACAATAAATAATCACTTCCTTTAGGAGAGCTGCCCCATCCCTACCTGTTTCGTGCAGTAGTATTTCTTGTTATCTCAGCCCAGCAAAAGCAATGGATCAGAACTCATCCTTGCCAGGCCCATATACACAAAGACAAAGAAACCTTTGCTGGAGCACAGCAACACATGGCTGGACATCATGATGTCATGCTGAGCATCTCAGACCACAGATCTCAGTGACACGAGCCCAGTCAATGAGTTTTGCCTGTCTACTACATGCACAGCAAAGAGTAAATGTGAATGCTGCCAGGCTGGGGAGCAATGCTCCTCTGCCAGGAAAGGCTTCCCAAAGTGTCGCACTGACCTCAGGCTCCAGCCCCAGCCCCTTCCCTCCCAGGAGATGCAGATGTTTCCCAAAACATTAGAGCTGGAGAGGTTTGTCGCTTGGACAGTCCAGCAGAGCATATGTAAAACGCAACATATGCTCATGGCAACAGTTAGTGAGAACAGTGCCAGCCCCAGCGCAGCGGTGCTGATTTAGCAAAACATTTCAGGGCATACATAAATCTCAGCAGCTTCAAAGGGTCACTACTGACCCGAGGGATCCTGCTGACCTGCACCACTGCCCTAAACAGAGCTGATGCCAGCTGGTCTCACGTGGTAGCACTGCCACAGTGCCTGCATATGCCAAGGGAATGCACCAGAGGTGCCAAGGCAAAGGGGTGCATGCACCATGGGTGACACCAGTAGCCTGGTGTTTGGGCACGTCTCCCGTTGGGGACACACAAATTCTGTCGTGAGCAGGATAATCAGCACAGGGAAAGTATTTGTGCAAGCAAGGCTTTGCCAAGCAGGTCCCTGCGCAGTCCAGTGCCTGTGCCATGGCTCCAGTCCAGCTCCAGCAAGGAGTGGCTCCTGCGTGGGCTGTGCTGCAAAGCCAGAGCCATGGGATTCAGCCTCTGCGGGAAGGGGGATGCTATGGGAACAAGGGGAGCTGGCCAAGGAAAAGAGGGGAGGGTGGGAGGGAAGTGGAGGAGGAATAAAGCATCCGCCACCCACCCTGGAGCCTCTTCAGAGACTGAAACAATTTAAAAGCAGCAGCTTTAATGGAAACACAAGTGAAATAACAAGCTACAAACCCTGCGTGCCTGTCACCGCCCCCTCCCCACACAGTCCCTTTGTTCCGGCAACCTCGTTATCTGCGGGAAGGGGAGCTAATGTGAGGCTAAGGCATCACCACCCACTCCCTGGCACACTGAAGTGCCTCGAGATAGCCACAGCACCCACTGTGCCCAGTGCCCCAGGGGCTGGCAAAGGCTAGGGTGGGCAGAGAGATGCACATACCTGGGCGCACCCAACCTGCCACTGTCTGCAAAGGGACCTGTTGTGTGGCTCCCTGGGCTCCCACTGACTGCTGGATGAGGGCTCATCCCCTCCAGCAAGTGTCTGGCTAGACAGCAGATGTTAAAACTGCACCTGCCCAGCTCACGGCCTCCATGTCCCACTGCCACCAGGAGCCAAGGCACCCAGGCAGTGGCCCCATTGCTGCTTGGCTTCCTGCTTCTCTCCATCCCTGCTTTCCAGCACCTCCGAGTCTCCTCTGCCATAGTGCTCAACAAGCTTGTTCTCTTGCCTTTCAGGTCTTTGCTTCTGTCTTGTATTAATGGGAAATCCCTGCAAAACCCTCCACCAAAGCATGTTTTCATTCCAGCTCCCACGCTACCCTCCAGCCTCTGTACCTACCTGCTCCACATTTGCATCGCCCAGCTCATTTCTCGCATGTTCCTGACACGCTGCAAATCAAAGGCATGGAGCCATCCCTTTCCACGGGGCTGCACAGCCCTGCCAGCCTCCCCCTAAACCCACCCTCAGCTCACCAACCCACTGCTGTCCTGCTGCAGAGAGACACCACTGCCTGTGGCAGAGCATTGTCCCAGTGCTCACGTGCCTGGGTGCCAGGCAGAGCAGGGTACCACAGCCCAGCATCTCCATAGCTTGCTGCAGAGTGAGCCAGGGGGTAGCAGCGGGGGTTTGCTGCACCACACGTGGTTCTACCTCCAGCGGACAGCAGAAGGCCACAGTGAGACCCTCCCACACAGCCCCATGATGGTTAGGACAAGGTCAGTCTCTCCTTGCCCCACAATGATCCCCTGCACAGAGGGCCCTGCTGGGTGACGGTGCTGTGCCACGCCGGGAGATGTGCTAGGCTCCAGCCCTGCACACCAGGAAGCCTTGCACCTTCCAACACACAGCGTGTGCTCCCTGTCCAGCAGCTCACACCCAAGAAGACACCTAAACTACATGCAGCAACACTTATCCAAGGTGTAAATGAAAAAGCAAATAGTTCTTCTGGCAAGTCATCCTCGAGCCCTGTGGGGAGCTGGCTGTAGCTCTTGTTAGCAGGCTCAGCCCCTGGGTTTGTGGCAGTACTGAGCTCAGAGCTAACTGACTCCCAGGCTCTAAGGCTTTTAATTGCTAATAAGTGTGAAGCCAGCCCTGCTGGCCCTCCTGGATTCCTTCAAGGTGTGAATGAGGCTGAGCCAAGCCGAGAATTCTGTCCTGGCTGTCCCAGATCTGGCGCAGGCTTGTCAGCCAAGAAGGAATGCTGCAGACCCGCAATGCTGCTCCTCAGCTATACAGGTCCTGGGATAGCAACTCTAAATACTGGTTCCAGCTTTGGGAAGGGTTGAAGTAAACTCACTCTAGCCTGGAGAATGTTCTGAAACCAATGCTGAACCTTGCAAGACCCACCTGGATTTACTTGGTTAGATGTCCTGGCATGACCAAGGGTACTTCACACTCCTCATGCTCAGCCCTGACACTAAGATCCAGCAGTGGCTGGATCTCATAGCCTGGCTTCTTGAAAACATCTGGGAGCGACCACGGTGGTGGGATGCAAGGTGGGACATGCTTTGTGGGAGTAAAAACCATCAGCCCCTGCTGGCTGCCAGGGTGGAGCCAGTGGAACATTTCAAATCCAGCCCACCAGCTGGAAAAAAAATGTGATTTTACACAGGGTTGGGAGGAAACAGTCCTGATAGGAGAAGGGTCTGATGGTACCGGAAGGTGGGAAACAGGGCAAAGTAAGTGAGAGACTGAGAGAATGCCCAAGCATGGGAACTGATCACAAAGGGAAAATCCAACAAGCAGATAAAGAGACTCCATCCCATGTGACAGACATCAAAGCCAGGATAAAAACTGCTGGCAGGGCAGCAAAGCCCTGCCACAAGGCTGGGCCCAAGCTGGGGCTGCCCTTGGCCCAGAAATGTTGCTCTCAAGAGCGCTTGGGAGAGCAACACCCAGTCATGGCTATGCCACGAGGGACAGGGAGCTGCACCCCAGCCCACAGGGCTTCCCTCCAGGGAGCAGCTCTTTGAAGAGCCCCTACACAAAACCATATCGAGAGCCTGGGGAAGACTGCCCACAAGCAACTAGTATAGCTGCAGCCCCTACAGCCATAAAACACTGCCACCCACAGCCCTCACCTGTGTTGGGGATCAACAGCTCCTCCTCCTTTTGGGGAGACAGAAATGAGTTGCCAGAGACATATATGGGTGCTCCTCCTTGATCTGCACATGCCTTGCAGGAGCAGTGAGCCTGGCAGCAGCACCTGACCTCAAGACACAGAGTGGAGAGCCCCAGCCCCAAGCCCACAGGTGCCTGGGGGTCTCTCACAGACCTTCAGCCTCCATATTAAGGCTCATGTGATGCAGCAGCCCCACAAGCTGTCCCAAGGTTAGTTATCTTTGAGGTTAACAGCACGCCTCCTGTCTCTGCTCCAAGTGCATTTCACTTCAGGTGAGGACACTGGCTCTGTGACCCTAGAGCCTACGGCTGACCCTGCCCTGCAGACGTGCCTGAATAGCAGGGAGACGTGTTACCTGAGTGTCCACGGTCTGACTAAGCTGAGAAGGGGAGGCTGTGTTTCCCAGGAGGTAGCTTACAGCCACAGGTGTTTTCACAAAGGCTGAGCATCTCACTGCTATCATACATGCTGTGCCAGAGCACACAGCTCATAGAATCATAGAATCAGAATCGCTTAGTTGGAAAAGATCTTTGAGATCATCAAGTCCAACCGTACCTGTCCACTACTAATCCAGACCCTTGAGCACCTCATCTACTCGTCTTTTAAAACACCTCCCTGGGCAGCCTCTGCCAGTGCCTGACCACCCTTTGAGTACTGAAATCTTTCCTAATGCCTAGTCTGAACCTCCCCTGGACAACTTGTGCCCATTACCTCCAGTCCTACTGCCTGTCACTTGGAAGAAGAGACCAACACCCACCTTGCTGCAACCTCCTTTGTAGGAGTTGCAGACAGTGATTGAGGTCACGGGGCATCCTCAGAAAAAATACACACGCCAGAAGCAGGTCCCCTCCACACCTCTCTTCCTGTGCTACCCTCTTCCATTTAAAATTTAGCTCAAGCCTAGCTGAGCCTGCAGCAGGGATTTCCGCTGAGGGGAGAGCCAGGGTGCATCCAGGGAGAGTTGAGGGCACCCCACACCCTGGTGGGCTCCGGGGGGTCACTCCTCCCAGCTCTGAGCTGGATCTGCTGGTGTTGCAGCCAGCCATCAGTGTGGCTGCTTGTGGCCCAGAGCTGCTCAGTACCACTGTAGCTCGTGCTCTAGGACCTGGGGAGAGAATCCACCAAGGCTGATTACTTCTGCCAGAGCAGGCCTGGCAGGTTTATTTTTAACAGTTCTGATTGAAGCTGGTTTCCTGCTGACATTCACACTCCCTCATCATTATTGGCTCCCCGGCTTCCAACAGTCAAGATTAAAGGGGGGACGAAATCTCCCGAACAGTGGGGTCCAGGCTACAAACCCCACAGAGGGGCAAAGACCCTTGCAGGCGCAGCTGAGCAGATAACAGCCCCCTCGGAGACAGGTGGGTGGCTGGGGAACCCCATCTGACAGTAGAGGCATCATGGGCTGGGACCCACCGCTGGGTGCAGCACGAACCACTTCAGGGCAGCCTGGGGAGGGATACGTGCCACCCGTCACTGGCACAGTGCAAAGACGTGGCAGCATGGCTAGGCTACAGGTGCAGCTTTGGGTGCTGGTGCCCCAGAGACACCCATGCTCCTGGAAGTGCCCCAGCTGTGACCAGCTCCAGGTGTTGCTAGCCCAATGCACAGCTGCTGGCATGAGTCAACAGAAAGGCAAGCAACCAACCCCCACTGGCCATATGCATGTGCCCATGCCAGTGCCCCTTGAGCTCCCAGGCTGGGCTCAGGGCAGGGCTCGGAACCCCAGTGCAGTTCTCTGTGAAGCGGGGGGCAAGCAGGGGCTGTGCAGCACAGCCTGACCCTTGTCCTACTTCCCATGCTGCCATAAACCTTTATTTTCAAGGCAGGCAATGCAATGAGGGGCCAGTAACACAATGAGGGGCTAGCGTGGTCTGAGCTAAGCACTCAGATCTGAAATCCTTTCTTTTTTTCCCCAAGAAACAGTCAAATTTCAACACGTGCAGGCTAAAAATACACCCTAGTCTGCCAAGGACTCTGCTTGCTCTTACATCTCTCAAATGATTCATATTTTGTCAGATCCCAGCTCAGTTTTGAGACTAAAAATACCAGGTTCTGGAGACAAACATGTCATAGGCTCAAGAAAACGTCTGAGCCCTGTAGGAGGTGGACGGAGTCCTGACCATGGTGGGACTTATCCATACCAGCTAAGATGATGGGCTGGGCATGGTCCCTGCCATGGGGAACATCCACTCCTCACCTCATGGACAAGGAAAGCCTGGCAGCAGCCCTGAATGGGTACACACTGCTCCAAGGCCAGAAAACCAGCACTGACCCTGCTGCATCCCAGAGCAGTTCCAAAACGAGGCAAACACATGCATGGGAGCTTGCCTCCAGCTTTTGCCTAACTTAATTATCTTCACACGTATGAAATCGCCAATAACTAATTAGCCCCGTTGTCACCTAATATGCCAAAATCTGCCACCTAATTAAACATTATGGGGATTTAAAACCACTTCTGACAACATATTAGATATACTGCATATTAGATATATACTGCAAATTAGCCAGCTGCCCCACTGAAATCCTTCCCGGGAACTATGCAGTATCCTGGCTTGGCAGAAATCCGGGACATCTTTTCAAGTAATCGGGAGAAGGGCCCATTCTTCTGGCAAAGTTTTTTTATGAGGATTGAAGAACAATTTGCCCAGAGAACAAAGCAGGCAGCCCAGAAATGCCTCTGCTCCACGACCCCCACAAGTCCCCACAGTGCCCACAGCCCCACAGGCTCCCTGTTAGTGAGCCTGGAGATGAGATCCCAGGCACCACAGCTTGCAAGGGAGCAGGCACTTTTCTATACTATCAGCCCATCCACCCGCTGCAGCAGGAGGCAGGAGCGAGGACCTTCTCAGTGCCAGAAGAAAGGAGCTCCAAGAGCCAATTTCCATCTGGCTGCAGTGCATTTGATGTCTTGTGAAGTTGAGTTCACACACACTGTCTTGCCTCTGCCTCGCATGGGGGAGGGGCCAGATCTCTCCCCACACACACACAGCTCCAGCAGAGCACACAGGCGTCCCACAGCACACCGGGATCCGGCACGATATGAGCCGTCCCCATCGCACTGCCCCAGCCAGAAAGCAGCTGGAGAGAAAAGGGCTTAGGTTTGGTCTCATCCTCATGTGTCAGCTTTGAACGAGGCCAAAGCCTGGGCTGCTTCGCTTTGCCCTATGCACAGAAACTGTCTGCGCATCCACCCTCAACGCCTGTTTGGGTGTAAGAGAGGAATTCAGTGCTGAGACAGAGCTGCAAAGACCATGGGATGGGGCACAGGCAGGGTGCAGCATCCCCCACTGTCACCTGCAGGCAGGAGCCCAGCCCGATGCAGCTCGTAGCTGCTCCCCTGCCAGGCTCTTCTCTAAAAGCAAATCAGGGAGCTGGTGGTTTGCAAGGGAAAAGGCTGGGAGCAAAGGCAGGGAACACCACCAGGTAATTGCCTGCAAACTTCACTTAGCTTGCAAGCAGGAGCCAGAGCGCTGAGCTTTGAACCAGGCTGTTTCATGTACCTGGTGCTCCTACAGCTCTCCTCACCTCCCATCAGACACCGCAGAGGGGATGGCGACAGAGCGAGCGTTTGAAATTCACACTTCAAAGTTGATATCTGAGTGGCCTGGCCTATATTTGCTGCACGACTGGAGGCAAGTCAGGGAGTGGGAGGGTAAGCGGGAGACATGGCTTGTGCTCCCACAGCCTTTAATGTTGGGATCAAACACCCACTCAGGGATGCTCTGCCACAGCGGGAGCAAGGAGCGGTACTTGCTCCTTCCTCGCTACAGCTCCCGTGCTGCAGCTTGTGCACAGAGGTAACACTGCCCAATGCTGGAGCCCCTCGTATCCTAGGGGCTCTCAGCATGCTGCCACAATGCCTGGGAGCATCCTCATCGCTCCTATAGACACAGTGGTCCTGCAACCCATCACCCACCACATCACGTCCACACACCCACCGTGCCTGCTTTCCTCATCACTCTTTAATTCTCATTTTCAAGCCCTTGCCCCAGCAGTGTCATTTTTTCACCCACCCTTGCATCAGCACACCTGGAAGAGCAATGTTCTGGGGAGCAGTGAGGGGATATAGCCATTCCAGGAGTCCAGCTTATCTTTTTGGGCCAGTAGAAAGACCAGTGCAATGCTTCTCACCCAGAAATGCTTCCTTTGGCAGCGAGGAACATAGAAACTGGAGGCTGGGAGTAACTGGTACTGCAGTGTGCAATTAAAATCAGTATCCAACCACAGCCAGACACAAAAGGACAGCGTCAGTGCTAGTGCCAAGGAACAGCATGAGACATCCACCTCCCCTTGCAGTGCTCGTAAGCACCTCACCTCCACCTTCACCCTGTAGCCCCCTCTGGGAGCCACGAACAGGGCAGGAGGTGGGGAGCAGTGCTGTGTGGTCGTCCCCTGGACTTGGCCCAGACTGCAACTGGAGACTTGGCCCAGACTGCAAGGGGCTATTCTGCCTCCCAGGCACTCCTGTATCTTCAGAAATAACAGCACATCGTGCATTCCCAGAGTCCGGGACCCCAGATTCAGACACATTTTTGGGAAAGCAACATCTGATGTCAGTGTGCAGAAAGTCTGGGCAGCCCCTTCCTGGGCAGGGGTGGTGTTTCTGGAATGCACCAGGGCACTGTGCGAGGGAGGAGGTGCCTTCTCCCAGCTGTGTTTCCCTCAGACCCTCACTGTCCCTGGGGTGGGTGCAGCACCCTGGTGCCCTATCACCCAGCTCAGGGATGCAGATGTGTAAGCACAGATTGGGTCAGGTTCTGCACTCTAATACCCTGGCTCTCCTGCTAATGCTCTCCTCACAGAACACAGCGGGGTCGAGGGTCTAAGTATATCAAAAGCCACGCTTTGAACGGGCTTAGAGAAGAACCCTGATTTTAATCGGACTGTCCACGTCACTGACAACAAGATCCCCCTGAGCCATCTGCGTCCTCCCACACAGCATCCCAGAGCCTTGAAAATGCAGCCAAAGCCCAGGCAGACCTGGGGGCTCTCCAGGACAGGCTCTCACCTCCGTAGCTCAGGGGACAGATGTGCTGATCTGCTCTGCTCAGCTCCCAGCCAAAGGTCAGCCCTAAGCTGGGGAGGCAGGCTCCCTTCCAGGATTGCCACTTGCCTTCCAGAGCTCAGCAGCCTCATCCCCATTTTTTCCAGCGACAGATTACGGCACAGGGACAGCATGCATTGGTGGCCAAAGACTCAGGACCACTCTCCCTCCTCCAGCCCCTGGAGACCTCCCAAGCTCCCCAGCCCTGCCAGCTGAAAGGTTCTCCCAAGCTAAACCCCATCTGCTTCCTGGAGCCACGGCGTCTGCGAGCCTGGGCATTACCTGCTCCTTCCCATCAAGGCACTGCAGGGTGGGCAGCAAACCTGCAGAACTGGAACATCCCCACTCACCCCTACGACCCGCAGGCAGCTGCCTGAGCGAGCATCCCCTGGCTCATGAGTGTATGCAGGCAGCGTGGGGCTGGGGAGGGAGGGCAGCTGCCCTCCTCCCCCGGGGAAGGCAGCGGGCAGCCGGGAGGGAACAGGCGCCAGCCAGACTCAGGCCAAGAGAGGAGCCACCACGCACAAAGCCAGCCCGGTGCTGGCCACACGCTGCTAAGGGCCAGCACAGTCAGCTGGTGGATGGGCCCAGCAGGAATGGGGTCCCACCACCCATTCTGCCCCTGGAGAAGAGGTTTTGCAGTAGCACCCGCCCCGTCAGGCTGCAAACAGCCTCTGCCCCTCATTATTTTTTCACCACAAGAACTATCTTATACCTTATCAATAATTCACAGGTACAAACGATGACGCTCGCTGTCATGGTCTGGGAGCCACATGTTCCCAACGAGGGGGAAGGTGCTGCTCGGGATCGCTATTGTTAATGCCTGGAGTTGGAGGGGAGGCGGGGAGGATAAATATTTAACACTATGTCTCCAAGCAAATGTCCATGACCGAGGGCTGAACATGGGTTTTACACAGAGCCGCTCCTGCCCTTGAGAGGGTCATTAGCATGTTAAAAGCCATCAGAGCGGGGCTGATGGAAAGGCTCTGCCAGAGGGACCCCCCTCAGCGCTCTGCATGGGGCTGGTAGGGATTCGAGCAGGCTTTTTGCTGCTGCAGGCACATGGCCGATCTCCATCCTGCTCAAACTCCCCTGTTCCCAAGCACAAAGGCTGTGCTCTCAGTCACCCGGTGAGGAGCATCTGCATTGGAGGGCAAAGCGGACGGGATACCTGGGGTATCGCAGGATGGGTGGGTGGCCATGGCAGTTCATTGTGCAGGGAATTACAAAGGGGACACAAAGAGCCACACACCGCATTTTGTGTGAGCTTCCTCTCCCGGCGGCCTGGGCCTTTCTTTTGCCGTGTTGAGGGTGAGCTTTCTGTGTAAATCCCCGGGGCGCAGGGGGAGAATAGGTGTCTTTGTGAAAGAGGCTGGAAAAAAAAGAAGCAAAAGCACAAAACCCAGGCCCAGCAATGGCAGGCTACAAGGACAGACACACAAAGATTCCCAGGGCGTGTAAAGACGTTCCAACAACTGCAGGATCAGGGGTCGGCAGGCTCTGAGGGCACCCAGGCATTTGCACACCCCGCCCCACTCATGGGGGGCAGTGATAGCTCCCGGCAGCATCCCACCACTCTGCATGTATTGCCCCTGACGTGTAGGTAGGATGGGACTTCCCCAGAACCACATCCACAGCTGCAGCCAGCTTTCGCTTTCTCACTGTCCCAGGCGCAATTTCAGGGAACCAGCAGCAAAGGAAGGAAAATCCCACAGCTAGGACACCAGAGACTGCTCTGTTTTGGCCTTGCTGCCACAGTCACCAGCGTCTCTTTGCAAAGGAATGGGAACAAGGGAGGAGTAGATCCCACCTAGCTCTGCAGAGATGGGGGCACTGGAGGAAGAGCAGTTGTGAAGGTGAGGAAGCGGTGTAGGAGAGAGATTGCATCTTCAACCACTGCCACTATTTGCCCTCTGAACTCTGAGCCAGAGCCCTTGCAAAATTCAGCCAGCACGTAACGAGGCAAGGTACTTTGTAGCTCATAAATTAAAGCAAAGCCATTTTTCCCTTTCACCGAGCTAGCAAAATATAACTCCGCCTAAGACGCTCAGACAGGACTGCAGCTCAAGGGTCAGGAAGGCCATGGCTGAGCATACCCCAGGGAGAGCATGGGAAGACTGGCGCCAGCAGATCCTAGCTGAGAGCAGCAGGGGCAGCCTGGGAGCATTCCCCATAAGCCTCCTGGCTGCAACAGTCCCATATCCACCAGCAGCCGTGCCTGCTCAGTCGTCACCTTGCATCATCCCAGCTGGAGAGGTGCCTCTGCAATTGGCTTCGCTCAGCCAGCTTCACAGAGCAAGGATGCTCAAAGGCTTTGTGAGCAATTAAGGTCCTGGCCTGAGATAGAGGAGCTGGATTGATAACCCCGATGCCCAGAGAGGGACAGTGGATGGGGTAAAATCCATCACCCAGAGGGGACCCTTAATCACTGGGATGCCTCTGTATGCAGTCCAGATGCAGAATCCTCCCTGAGATTCCTGCTCCAACCTTATCCCTTCCTATTTTCACCTTCGGGTCAAGAAGCACAGTCTCCTTTGCAACTTTAATGGACACCCGGTCTACCTCTTCTCAGCAGAGTGTTCAGTCACTGTAGTGAAAAAGCTGAATTTATTTCTAGTCTGAATTTGTCTAGTTTCAGCCTCCAGCTACTGAATGACTTTATCCTTTTTCTATTTTTCTTTTCTATTTCTTTTTTTTTACAAAATTAATGAGACGCCTACAGTCAGGCCTCTCCCCATGCAGGTATGCAGAGATGGGGATCCAATCCCCTCCCTAACCTCCTCTTGCATACACTAAATAGGCTGAGCTTTTTAATTCTTTTCACTGGAAGGCAGGTTTTCCAGACCTCCAAATATCCTGCGCTTCCTCTCTGAGCACTAATTTCTCAATATCTCTTTAAACTGTGAGCCCCAAGGTAGAAATGACGTTCAGCAGAGGCCTTCCCCAAAACAGCGACTCCCCGCAACACCCAGGTACCCAGAGTTGCTGTGCTAACCCATCACTCTCTAAGCTGCAGCACTGGAAGCCTGCATCCCAGAGCAGGCTGCCGCAACAGCTGCTGAGTCCTTTTCAGTGTAACTGCATCCCCAGACACTGTTCCCTGTCTTGTAGCTGTGACCTACATTTGTTTTTCCTCATCTGTGTGACCTTGCATGAAGATGTTTTCCAGTGCAGATGTTTCAGGTGGAGCATCCCACAGGACTGGCATCCCACCAGCAGCACCAGCCCTGCTCCTTTCACCTATTGATTTGTGTATCCTTCCAAACAGAGCTCCGTGATGTTGCAGGTGTCTTTTTCCCCAGCTACATCACCTACAAGGCCCAGCTCACCACACACTCTTGGCTAGCGCAGGACAGGAGGATGAGGCAACAAGAGCCCAGGGGATTTGGGGGAATGTTGGCAAAAGTCAATATTGCTGCTGAAGATCCCAAGACCACCACAGCCCTGCAGAGACGGTGAACATCAGTTCATCATCAAGAGCCCCTTCTGCACACTGCCAGAAAGACAGCTGCTGAAAGTCCCCCAGGAAGTCTACCAGTGAAGCACATTGTCAGAAATGCTACACTGATTTTTGCAGAATATTAATATTTTCATTGCAATATCCTCCAGGCAAGAGTAAAATGACTTGCAGAAGTCTCAGTATATCATGTCAGCACAGTCGCTACTTATCAACCCAATTTGTCAGCTCATCAAAAAAAATGATATCAGGTTTGTTTGACGAGAGCAATTTTCCATGTGGATTGGCATTAATTATGCTTTAATTCCTCCCTGATTGCCGCCCGTATCGTTATTGTAGTGGGGATCAGTGTCAAACTGGAGGCAGAGCAGCCGGCTGCTACCCAAGCAGAGGCTTCTCAGGGATGCTCTATCATCACTCACCGTGCCTCAGCCCAGCCAGTGCTGTGGGGGTTAAAAAGCTTCTCCCTGTCGAGGTGGCAGGGTGACTGATGCATGGAAAGTGTCACATCCCTCCTAGCACAGCCCATGGCCAGGGGCAGTTGCTAAGAGACAAGACCAGGATGGAGGGAATGAAGAAGGGCTTGCACAGGTCCCACTTTTCACAGACCAACTCCTGGGATAAAAAAACACATACAGGGCTGAAGGGGGACAAGAAGAGCCCAGTGAGTCAGGCAGTCACCAGCAGCAGGAGCTGGCAGTGCTGGGTTTGTCCCATCTGCACCCCTCACACAAGCTCCCCTCACCACGAGGTGGCACAGAAACACACCCAAGGGGCAAGCAGCCCTGGCAGCACACCAGCTGTGCTATCAGCCCACCACAGCCAATACCTGACACAGGCTGACACTCCAGCTCATCAACCACATGGCTCCACCTGCCCTTGCTCAGCCAGGGCATCTTCTGTGGGCTCAGACAACAGTGGGGACCTTGCACTACCTGGGCAAAGAGTCATATTTGTGCAACCGCCTCCCCCGCCAAGGATGGGGACCTGCCTGCCCCATGAGCCCCTTTCCTGCAAGAGTCAGCCCCTGGCCGTGGGCATGGGCTGGGGTGGCCCCTGGAGAAGCCAATATTTGCTTTCTCTCCGGTTAACCCTCAGGCTGAGGAATGCAGGGTCACCACCTGCACAGCTCCCCGGAGGGTCATTTGTGTGTGGAGGAATGGGGACATCCTTTTTCAGCCGTGCTATTTATTTTCTCAATATTTGTGGAAGGAAACAAGAGCAGAGGGGGAACCCATGAGGCCAATGAGTGCTGGCAGGCAGAGTATCGGCTGAGGGTCAGTGAGTGGGGGAGGCCAGCCAGTGCTTCCCTGATGCCACCCTGCCTGGACCCTCCTTGACCCCCACCTTCTGCTACAGCCCTTCTGGACCGGGAATGCTGCTGTGGGCCTTCTCTCCTGTGCCTTGCCTCATTCCCCGTCTCAGCCATCTGCTTGGATGCAGCTGGATGCACCAGAGCAAACGCCTGTGATCACAAAAAGCCACTGCACCATGATATTCCCAGCAGCCATCCGGCCCAGCTTATATCCTGCTCTCAGCCATTTATAAAACTCAAAAGCAACGAGCCTGCCCATGACCCTTCCAGTCCCTGCCAGTGACATCAGTCTGTAGCAGCCTTTTGCTCCTGCATGCTTCACCTTGCTTGGCACTGCCATGCTTCCAGTTAAGGCACTGCCAGCGGACAGGCCACAAACACACAGCCCTGGCACCATGTGGCAGGTCTGGTGGAGAAATTTGGCCATCAGTGGGAGGCACAGCCCTTGGGGAAACAGGGTGGGCTGCCACTGTGTCTCTAATCCCTACAGGTCTGGAAAATACAGCTGGCAGGGCCATGCAGGCAATACAGCTTCTGTCTGCGGGACTCAGTTTCCCATTTGTAAAAAAGAAACAATATGCTGATGTCTGCAGCGTGAGGAGGTTGGACTGAGCAAGTCCCCCAAGGCATCCTAGAGTGCAGAGGGAAGGTGTCAAAGACTAAATATTATCATTGCTCACATTGCAACCAAGGCTTCTGAGCAGAAACTGCCACTCCAGCAGTGCTGCTGTCGCAGGCTGTATTTGCACTGTCAGCTAACCCAGAGCTGAGGCACCTCTAAAAGCTGGACTTGTACACAGTGGTTGTCCCCAGCCCCGCATCTCCAGCAACCGCAGTGCTTGGAGGGGGTGAGAATGGAGCCTGCTGCTCCTCGCATTCCAGGCCAGCCAGGGAAGGTGCCTCCTGTAGTGCATCCACCTGCTCACCCTGATACAGCCAGGCAGCACAGAGACAGTCAGCGCCCTGGTAGTCTTGGGGCACTCCAGTATCACTGGCACACACTTGGAGCAGCCACTGTGCATGGGAGAGCCAGACAGCTGCTCACTGTAGCATCCCAGCTCCCAGCCCTGAGCTCCTCGCCAGCGGCCCCTGGCTGGGGTTGGGGTTGTGGGGGTGTTTCTCAGTCCGGGATGCCCATCTGGAACCCATTAGGCACTTTTAATCCCCCTCATCCATTCTGGTGCTGTTTGAGCTCCCCCCTACCAACACACACAAATGCTGCCATTCAAGCAGTTAATTTAAACAAATTCTGCCCAGCCACCACGTCGAGAAGCGATGAAAAAGCCAAACGAAGCAGCTCAAAGCCAAGGGTGGCTGGGGTGAAAAAAAAAGAAAGAAAGAAACAGAAAGAAAGAAAACCACTCAGCACCGCGGGGCTGATGCTCAGAAAGACCAGCTGCATCCTCCCACCCCAGTCAGCCCCAGTCCTCCCCTCTCACAGGCAATCAGATACCATGTGGGCTGTGTAATTGGATGGCAAAGGATAGAGAGAGACATCTTAAAGCTTGGGTCTAATCTCATTAACACCCGGCTGCAGGGATGCTGTGAAATTGTAGGATGCAGGAATGAGCAACATGCTGCGCCCGTGGGGAAGAGAACAAGCAAGCTGGAGTGGGATGGCAGCACCAGGAGGTAGAAATGCCTCTAGTAGGACAGCAGGAGCTGGAAGACATTGAGTCCCAGGAATGCAGCCAGTCCCCCTGCTTGCTCCTCTCCTGCTTGCTCCCACTAACCCCACAAGCACAGATTCCCACTCACTACACTGTCCTGACTTTGCCCTGATGATTTGTAATTAATAGTGCTGGCAGTAATCGCTCTGGCTATGCAATGGAGAGGAACTGCAATGGAGAGTCCCTGGGGTGAAATCCTGATGTCAGGTACCTGCACCCTAACCCTACACCCTATGCCTTGTGTGCACCAACAAGGCATGCGCTGATTTTGCATTCTCACCATCCCTGCCACAGCCTGGCACGTACTCAGTGCCTTTTGCTGGGTACAGACTGGTCGGTGGCAAGTGAGATCACTGGCTACTGGGCAAACATCCCAAGAGGGTCCTGTGATGGGGTTGGCCCCCAACCCACATCCCCAGGCCTCTGTTGCCAAGGCGACCCACAAGCCTGCGTCGTGTAGCAACAGGCCAACGGCAGCCCCTGGGAAAAAGCATCCCAGCCTAGGGGTGAGGGAGAGGGATGAAGCGCCCACCCACCTGTGGGGTTCAGAGCCGGACAAAAGCTCCTTTGAGTGCCATACTGGAGATGGAAAGGCAGGGGGGATGCAGGGCCGGGACTTCTGGGTCCCCTTCCCACTTCTGCTATGGGAGGGTCTGAGGACAGAGGACTTCCCAGCTCTGAGTTAAGAGGAACTTTTTGGGAGCTCTTCCTGCATGTTCCACATTTAAGACTCCCTGTGCAATGGGGCTAATATGCCTCACTCCTCCTCCAACGGATCCCAGAATTATTATTTCCAAAACACTCAAGAGGATGGTTGAACTCTTCCCACCGGCACCTACCAGAGAAAGATCTCTCCTTCAGCCTCAAGGACTGGAAAAATTCTGAGTGACTTTATTTCTCTCCAAGCAGCTCTGCCCCAAACACCACCACCCCCCATCAGAGGGGTGGCAAGCGCCAGACAAGGAGAAGCAGGAGGGATGAGGAAACCATTTTAAACTATCCCTGCTGTTTCCTGCCTTCTGGTTTACAGAAAACAAGACAGTGAGATGTCTTTAGTTACCAACAGCTCCCTTGGGAGCAGTAAAAATTAATTCAGCTTTTCCTGTCCTGAAGGGAAATATAGATGCAAACGGGGTCGGAAGCCTCTCTGGGCAAAGGGAGGTGCAACAACCATAGAAAGACTGGGGGGAGGCAGCCGGTCAGACCCCCTAATCCATATGCTGCTTAGCTCTGGCAAGGCAGTGGGGGTCCCAGCTACAGACGTCTGCGTCTCACTGGTTAAGTGAGGATAAGCCTGGGATGATAATTAGCTTAACACAGATGAGAATCTGGGAAACGAATCCCCACCTCCCCAAACCCACCCCCAATACACTGCCAGTCAGGTTTCTTTGTGCAGGCAGCTGCCCTGCACTTGTGCCTGGATGCCAGTCAGCACACACGGAGGAACCCTTAAACCAAGGTGTCCCAAGCAGCCTGCTTGGGCAAGAAGTTGGTGCTGGCACCCACTGAGCCAAGCAGCTGGTACTGGGGCTGCAGACTGCATGGTCCAGCACCAACGCTGACTGCACCTTGCGGGCAGCTGTCATTTTCACAGCAGTCCCAGTAGGAAAGACAAGGGGGTCCAGTACCCACCTGTGGGAGATTCAACCAGAAAACACAGTTTAATTACCAGGCTCTGAATATTAACATGTCTGCGGGATACACGTGCAGTGCTAGCAAGTTATAACTGCCTCTAAAATCACCACATATGATTTTTTTCTTTCCAAATCCTGGAAGTCAAAATCACAGCTTGCCAATTCCCATTTGCCTATGAAGCAGAGATTGCAGGGGAGCTGCACAGGGATGCTCCACACAGTGCCACATGAAGGAGGCAGGTTGCAGAAAGGGGAAGGGAACTGGAGGCTGCATTTCACTACAGACCTAGATCCCTTTGCTTTAATGATGTTATGAAAGCTAAATGCAAGCTTGCACCCAAAGCACCACCGAGAGTGCACCCTGTGGAGTTGGTGGCTCGAGGAGGGAGCCCCAGGAGTGGGGCTCAACCCTGTGCATCGCCAGGGAAACCTTGGAACCAGCTCAACACCCAAAAAGCTGGAGCCAGCCGTGGGTCAGAAGAACAATGGGGTGCACAGAGGGAGGGGGCAGATTATCTCCAAGCAGCCGGCTGGCAATGCCTGCTCTTGGCAGCCCTGGCTCACCGGTGTGACAATGGCATAGAACAGAGCTGGGGGCCAGGGCATCCCTGTGCAGGGTCTGCTCCATCACCCTGGTGGGAAGTGAAGGTGGAGGCTGCTTTGCAGCAGGTCAGGGCATGGCAGTGACCTGGCACTCTTGTACCTACTGTGTGGTAGGTAGTCTGAGTCAGGTCCCAAAAAGATTATGGAAGCACTCTAAATATAAAAAGGTCTTGAAAAAGAGTTTAATTCGTGAGGCTTTGAGGTTTGGCTATATTCAGGACCCCCAGGGAGTCTTTTTGGGGCCTCAAAAAAAAAGCTGAGGTCTGTAGCATGTTAACGATGGAGAAAGAATGGGAAGAGCAAGCAGGCTCCCTGCACAACAACACTGCTTCCCAGCAGGAACACCCAGCACAGAAGCCTAGAGACATCTTTCCTGTGCCCATAAGGATGCTGTCCCACAGACACCACAGCGCAAGGGCAGGCAAACCTGCCTGGGCTTGGTCCAGCTGCAGCCCCAGAAGCCCAAGGGTGCCAGCCCCAGGCCCTTGCCACCTGCCAGCCCGGTGGGGAGGGGCTTGGCCACCCACCCGCCTGGCAGCATCTTTTCCTGGGTAACCTCCCCACCTATTAGTGGCACATTTGTTACCCCACGTTTCCTTAGAGCTGTCACGAGCCACACTGATTCTTTGTTCTCAGGGGCTGCAGCGAGGCCTCCCTTCCCCCTCCCCACACCCCTGGCTGGTGGGGGAGTCTTGCAGCGCGCAGAACCTGCAACCGGGGTAAATACACTCCCCCTTCTGATTGGTATTCGGAGGGGGACACACATCCCAGCCTGGCCGCCCCAGCCCCACTCCATCCTCAACAGAAGGAGCTTTGTTGGGGAGCCCGAGGGGGTATGGCACCCAGAGTCAAGAGGACAACGGCCAAAACATGGGCATGGTGATAGCAGGGACACTTGGACCTCAGCCGGCAAGGGGAGGGGGATGCTGTTGGAGGGGGGAACTGGGACAGAAATGAGGGATGCTGGGGAAGAGGAAGCAGGAAGGGATGTTTGCTCCAAGTGGAGCTGCTTTCCTCTCTGACATTGGCATTTGGCTCTTGAACTGCAGACTCTGCTCAGGGACACCAACATGTACACATCTGTGCAAAGAGTAAAGCAGCAAAGGGCCATGTACCCTGGAAAGATGAAAACACAACTGTGTGCCCACAGGTCCCTTGCCACGCAGTGGCTGCAGGCTCCCAGGCACACACCGAGTGCACCGGCTCCAGAAGGAGCACAAAACCTCACTGGAGGTACCAAACTTTAGCCAAAGCCCCAACAGAAGTGGCTATGGGAGGACAAGGTGGGTGTCTGGAACAGGAGAGCTGTCATGCAGCCAGTGCCAGCCCATCACCACAGCAGGATTTCCAGGCAGGCAATGAAAAACTCCTGCAAGATGAAAACCAGGGCTCAAGCAGATGAGTCCCTGGCTGGGAGGGGAGGAGAGCTGCAGCACCCACATTGCCCCTGGTGAGTATTCCCTCCCTGCACCTACACTTTCTGCTTGGCACCGGCACAACCACCCACCATGGGGGCACGGCAATGCTCCTCTATCCAGCCACCACTGAGCATGTAGTTTTGTTCTGCTATATCTCCATATTTCCCTTTCCTATCTTAGGGTTTTCCCAGTGCAGTGCCAAGAAGAACGGTCACTGGTACAGTCTCACAAGCAACACCTCCCACGCGCAGCCAGCCCCATCCAAGCAGGGCCTGTTTTGTTATTCCTTTCTCCGACAGCTCCTTTTTCACTTGTCACCCTGTTTTGCCACTACTCAGCTCACAGCTTCCTCCCGCATGGTCCCCTCCTTCTAGAAGGATGAAATTTACATTTTCTCAAGTTATTTAGCACCACTCCATTTTCCTCTCCCTGTTCTTCTAAAGGAAATAAGAGCTGGGTTTGGCCAGACACAGGGGTGGTGGGAGGAACCTGCTCTAGAGCTTATTGGAATAGAACCTCTCCTGCTGGGGCAGCACGCTCCGCTGCAGTGCTCTTGTGGCTTAACTCAAAACTCCCTCATCACACAGATCTTAAAATAACCCTGGTCCAGAGCGGGTCTGGACCAGACCTCGGTCTCTGTCTCAACTCCCAGACAGAAGTAAGTGCAGAGCATCACTATCCCTCTGCACGCTCTGGCCACACAGGAGGAGAGTATCATAGGAGTGTGACAATCCCCTGAGCTCCTACAGCATTTCACCTGTCCCAGCTCAGAAAGCCACCGATCCCAATTGAGATGTTAATGCTGTTTCCAGGGAGCCCCTGCCCTCACAGACTGGTTGGCCCTTCCCCCAGACACAGAACAGTCTCCTCCATCATTTTTGCTGGCATGGGTCCAACAGGAACCAATAGGCTGTCCTTCTAGACACAGGACCTTTTTCCCCACTCTCTGCTCTCCCTCTCTTAGCTCCCACTCTGCTGAGCACAGAGTGGCTGCTACAGCTTTTGGCAAGGGAAACCTCTGGGCAGCCACTCCCAGGGGGATACATCCAGCTGAGATCACTGCTCCCCTGTGGGAGCATCTCCCCAGAGCTCCCACCGCTCCTCTCTTCCCTTGCACCAGCTCGGCTTCCCTTGGAGAAAACCGTTTATTTATAGCCATCCTGGCTGCCTTTAGCACATTTCAACAGCCCACGTCTTTGCCTCCACGATGCGCCTGCAGCGTTTCTGTTCTCACCCTGCTGCTACGGCCATCCCACCCTCCTCTCTTCTCACATCCCCCACTCAGCATCCCCAAAGGGGCTTAGAAACAGCTTCAAGAGGAGGTTCTAAGGGAAGGTGAGGAGACAAGGGAGACAGGGCTACAAAACTCCTCTTTTCTTTACCCATCCTTCCTAAGGGAGCAGAGAGAAACTCAAGGGCTTCAGTCCCCAAGGCCCAAGGGAATCCAAGGCGAAAAAAAAAGGCTCCTGCCAGCTCAGGAGAGATGCTGAAGTAAGGTCTGCCAGCACCCCCCTGGCTTCCAGTGTGCTGCAGGGCTGTGGGGAACTGGTCTTGAGCCAAGATGTGCAGGGCTGCAAGGCAATGGGGACGAGTGCCGGGCAGTGCAATAGCAAAGGTCACCTTCCTGCCCGGGTAATTTTCCTCAATGGGAGGAAAGATTCATTTTTTTCTCAGCAATCTACCTCGTAGGAGATGCACTCTTCCCCAGCGAGCTGTGGGGGCGACCCCATCCCAGCACCCCCCATGCCCATGCCGCTTTGTTCTTCCATCCAGTGCTGACAATTTAATTAAACCCAGTTTGAGATGGGGTCACTGGGGTCAGGTACTCTCCAGTGAAACCTCAGATCAGCACCATTTCCAGCCACTGGGACTGCTTAATGAGTTATCTGCTTGTTGCGGTGGATATAAAAAAGGGAGGCCACACGAATAGTCCTCCTGCCTCCCGGCCCCGCTACCAAGGTGCTGGCACAGCTTCACCCACCCCATCATCCCAAACCAAGACCGGCTCCAGGCAGGCGGCAGCTCAATATTCCCAAATACCAAGGGGAAAACATTCCTCTCCAGGCATCTCACATCCCCCACGCCCCCATTTGAGCTTTGCTTTCCGCTGGCCCTTTCCTGCCATTCCCCAGTTTATTTAAGCCCTGAGGGATCAGGTTTAACTCCAACCCCTTCCATTATCCTGATGCACAAATACTCTTTATAGCTGAGATCCAAGTAACTAATTGCAGCTCGAGCTGGGCTGCCAGACCACAAAGCACCACCAACGTGGATTAGGCTTTGACACTCAGACCCAGGAGGCGGACAAACAGCTCTTCATCCCAACTAAAGGTCCTCCTCTCTGTGCTTCTAAAATATCTTCATGAGGCTCAAGGTTCAGTGGAAAACTGCTCTACGAGTATCACATATCCCATATTCAACAAACTTCCCTTACCCTGCTGCTGTGTTTCTGATTTGTTGCTAAAGATGCATCAAGACTAAGGCTAGAAGAGGCTGAAGCATCCAGGCCAGCACGCAGGTACCCATCTAAGTAACTGCTTCTTGCATCCACTCCTGGCTTTCTGCCTCAGCTGCACCCACCTGCCAAACTCAGCAGCCCCATTTCTCTGCTAAACAGATCTCAGCCTGACTTGTTCAGCCAGTTTCTGCTAATTCAAGACTTCCCAGTATCACAGTGCAAGAGCCCCGAGGACACAAGGACCTAGCAGGTACCCCTGGGAGCACACAGTGGGTGACCTTGGTGAGCAGGGCATGGGGAAACCTGCACAGGCACTGATCGCTGGAAATAGTCTGGAGAGCAGCATCTACAAGAGCATGGTGCTGGTAAAAGTCCTCTCCTCCCATTACCATCACGGCACCCCAGCCTGCCTCTGGGGCAGGGAGGCAACATCAATCTGCGGGGCCACCCCAGATCCATTTCAGCAGTTAAATAAGCGCAAAGCCTGGTGGAAAGGTTCCGATTTCAGTACAAGGCGAGCTGATTTCAGTTTAGCTTAAATCTGCTCCCCACTGATTCATATCCTTGTAGCCTGAGCAAGGTCTGCAGCAATTTAAGAGTGTCCTTATGACCTCCCACACCAGCCGGGCCAGCACCATTCCAGATCCCACCTTCAGCTAAGCTAGCGTGACAGTGTCTAGACAAGCTCTGCCCTGGGCAACCCTGCCCTGCTGCCCCACACAAATCATCCTTGGGCACCTCAGCAATAGGCAGCCACAAAAAGATGGAGCAGAAGGTCTTCTGTAGGGCTTTGCTGCCCAAATGCAGCACCCAAGGTTCTTCCAGGGCAGCAGCTCCTGATGTACTCCCCAGGCAGCTCCCAGCACCGTATCCCTGCTGTCACTGCAGGCAGCGTGTGGGGTAACATGCTGCAGAGAAGGGTGGCACGCAGCATAGCATGTTCCCCTTCCCCGATCCTGTGGCACATCGTGAGGACCCTCTGCTCCAAGTGTGCACCAAAGCTCCACGACATGGCACCACCCACAGCTGAGGAGCTGCAAAAATCTAAGCCTGCTCACACAGCCTCAGATTGCACAAGAAAGGCTCCAGGTGCTGGTGCCCAGGCAGTGGCAACAAAGCAGAGGTGACCAGAAAACAGTTCTAAGGTAGAGCAGGAGAAAATAGGTTCAAAATATTGACCACATCACAGGAAGCAACAGGAAAGCAACAGGCAGAAGCTGAAAAGCACCTGCACGTGGGATGGCTGCAAGGAGCATCTTGCACACCCCTCCTTGCCCACAGTGGCACTAACAGCTCTGTGCTCACTGTGGGAGGGCACACACAGCCCTGTGCCTCGCATGGCACAGCCCCAGCTCCACACGATCCCGGGGGCCATGGTAGGACACATCACACACCCCACCTGGGAGGCTGCCCTTCAGCAGTGAATTCCCCAGTGAATTGTTGGGTTTTGCTTTTTGGAAGAGTCTGGCATTAAAATCCAGAGAAGATTAAAAGGGAAACATTAACATTTGTTAAATAATTCTCTCGACCGTGTTTTTGCTATGCAATGCATGGCTGGAGGAGGATGGGCCCTTGCTGGCGCCATGATACAGCACAGCTGAGCTCAACAAATCCCATTTGATAATTAATTGAACGCCTGTGCTATCAGCTGCCATTACCTAGGCCCATCTTTGGCACTGGTCCACCATTTCACACATCCCACGCTGGCAACCCACATGGCATTTTAACCCTTCATTACACTGCCTCTGGCTGGAGTCTGGGACTGACTCCCTGGCACTCTCTGAAGAAACCAGCACTGCCTGTATGGGCAGAGCTGCCTGGTCCCGACATGGCCATGCCTGTCCTGGCACCGGCTCAGCCCATTCACTTATTTCATCCACTCCTACCAGCAGGGACCTGACAGCCTCATTTCACAGCTGAGAAATGGAGATACAAGTTCTAGTAGGTAGAGATCTCATTTGCCAGCCACAACTGCCCTGCTCCTACACATTGCAAATCAGCCACATGGTGTAAGCATCTTCTCCAAGTGATGGAGAGCACCCAGCCCCTGTTTGGCATGTACCCTCTCCTCCTAACGGTCCCCCCTCCCAATGTACATGGTGCCTGACATAGATGAGAGCTGGTAAATGATTTGTTAAGAAGACTTCCTGTGGTTTGAACAAAGCTGGCAATGCTGATGTCACTGCTGCCTGAGCAAAGCAGCTCCAGGCAAGGGAAAGCCAATATGGAAAAGAGAATATTTATCAAAACCCAGCAGCTGTCCCCAGGCAGCCTGCTGCTGCACGGAGGGAAGAGGAGCAGAGGGGTCTGCAGAGTTGGAGCTTGCACAACAGGAGATGGTCCCTGGGGGTGCTTCTGTGGGTGAGAGACAGGCAGGGCTGTATGGGGAGGAGCCAGCAGGTGCAAGGTGCTGGATCTGCCCGGAGTAGGGCTTTTTGCTCCTTCCCCAGGCTGTCCTGGACACCAGCAGAAACGCAGTTCTGGAGTGAGAACCATAGAGATCTCTGGGCCCTGCAGAGGTCTCTGGGCAGGAAGCAACCCCCCTAGGGACATCCTCTTTCACCCTCCGTTTATCACAACTCAGTCTACAGGGTAAGAGCACCCAACTCCAGAGCCTGTGATCTGCACCCAAAGAGGTGGCTGTGGGGCTCACAGCATCTCTGCAACTGGCATTATGCAGGCACAGTCCAGCTCAGCAATGCCAGCACCTCCTCCTGCATCCCCACGCTCTGCAAGGGCATTTAACATCATCTTTAACAGCATGGTTTCAGGTCTTCTGCAAGGCAAAGCTAATTCCTTGCAATACTGCATGCTCAGGTCACTCAGAAACAGGGTGCATTTCCCTGCCACACACCGGGTGCTCACTGGGACAAGACACCAGTAACCACCAGCACAGCCCCCAAGAAGCAGCACCCCCAGGATGTCAGTGCCCTTCCAAACTCCATAGCAACCCCATGAGCAAGCCCACACCACAGAGGGTACTCACAGCCGCGACAGTGCTTGGTTGTTCTGGAAGAGGAGCTCGGGCAAGGTGTGCAGCTGGTTGCGGTTCAGCCGACTGCAAGAAAGGAGGAAAGGGTCATTGTTTTGAGAGGAAAGTAATCACCCTCTCTGCAACCCAGCTGACAGCTCTGGATGAAGCTAGGGTGCTTTGGCTCACTCAGAAGAGTCATTAGAGCAGAGCATCCCACCTGGTGAGGACACCCCTGTCCCACTCACTGCACTCCTGGGAAGCACAACCAATGGGGCATTAATAGACTTACTCACAATATTGTAATTACATGCAGACAGGACTCCAAGCTGTTAACTGCTGATTGCTGCTGAACTGCACTGTTAACCTGCTGCTCACTCAGGCCCTCATATTTGCTCGAGCAGCTCAGGATTTTCAAACTGCTGAGATATTTTACTGAGTACTGGACTGGAACTTACAGCTGCCTTGCTAACACACAGGACACAGCTGCTAACAGCGAGAATGATTGTGTTTAACCTGCCTCTCACCTTAAAAGCATCAGAAAGGACTTTAAGATCTATAGAAACAGAAACAGGTTTGCTTCCCACACTTTAAAATACGGCCACTGCACAGCAGAGGAGCTGTCTGAAGTCAGGCGGCACTGATATATTATGGTTTAAGGCAAAAAAGGAAAGGATGCTCTCTGTGACTAAACCGAACTGTCCCTTTCCAACCTGCCTCCCCTCCCCGGCACTCACAGCCGCTCCAGCTCCTTCATGTCATCAAATGCCCCACGCTCCACCGTGCTGATCTGGTTTTCCATCAGCTGCCTGTGGAGAGAAGGGGTCAGCTTTCTGTAAAGGTGGTCACCTTTCACCAGCGGTGTCCCCAATGCTCCTCCAGACCCAGTGCCACCTTGCTTCCACCATCCCCTCAACACAACCCAGCCTCCTTCTCCCCACTCCTTCCTGGCTGGATGTCCACCATGCTCAGCCCAGTGTGGATACCCTCCAGCCTCATCAACAGATGCCAGGCAAAAGGCTCAGCATCAACCCTACCAGCCCCAGGATGCGGCCACAAGCCGAGCATGGCTTCCGCCAAGGTTGGGGCAGCTAGGAACTCACAGGACACGGAGCTGCTTCAGCCCAGCAAAGTCGTTCTTGTTGATCCGTGTGATGTTGTTGCCATTGAGCTCCCTGTGGAGAGAAAAGGCAGAGATCAGCAAGGACAGACTCAGGAGGTGGCCAGGCAGTGGGGCTTGCCAGTAGCTCCCAAAAAAAGGGCAGACAGGGCCCAAAGGACAGCAGTGGCTGCTGTAATTCTGTGTCCCTCACCAGGAATGGTAAAGCTAGCTACTGTCTCCAGAGAGACTCCTCATCCTCAACAGCCAGCAGCGCTGGGCACACAGAAGTCTGTCTGGCCAAGAGTGTGTGAGCTGACATCTTTCATGGAGAATAAAGCAGCAAAGGGCAGGGGTGGCCCATCTCCCTCATCTCCCTGTTCCCATGATGGATGCTGCCCTTCAGACAGAAGCCCCAGAGCCTTCAGCAATTCAATAAGCATCCCAGCCATGCCAGCAGCCACCTGGCTGGATGCACATCACCCCACTCTGGAAATGCAGTGAACACTTGGTAAGATCATCCCAAACACATAGAGCGGCACAGAGAGGGCAGGGGTAACAAGAAAGCAAAAAACAACCCCCACAAAAGCAGAATTTGTCCAAACACTCGGCTGCAGATCACGCATATGCACCACAACTGGTTCAGCACACAGCCACCTCACACTTTCTGCCCGGAGAATAAGCCACACTTCAAGTTTCACCTGCCAAGAGACACTTGTGCAGGACAAGCTGCTTCTCCTGGAATCGCTCTTTCATGCAAAACCCCTGGGTGAGCACATGGACTGGCACTCCAACCACAGTCATAGAATAGCTTGGTTGGAAAAGACCTTTGAGATCATCGAGTCCAACCGTACCTGTCTGCTACTAAACCATACCCCTGAGCACTTCATCTACTCATGTTTCAAATCTCTCTGGGGATCGTGACTCAATCACCTCCCAGGGCAGCCTCTGCCAGGGCCTGACCACCCTTTCAGTGAATAAACTTTTCCTGATGTCTAATCTGAACCTCCCCTGGCACAACTTGAGGCCAGAAGGGAGATGCTGTCCCAGCTTTCTTCCATCGCTGCTAGAAATAAGGAGAAAGGGCATCCTTTGGGGTGCCTACACCCACCCCATGGCTGCTTTCCTGCCCAAGTTCTGCTCAGCACCAGGGCAAGGCGCCCCCCACTACTGGATCTACAAGTAGCAGGGGCCCTGTTCCCAGCCTGCTGGCTACAACTCCCGGCTCTCCCCCTCCACGCTCTCCAGGGTGCCCCTGCTAGGATTACTCTGCTTTAAAACACATTGTGCCAGGAGCTGCAAAGATTTTCACCTTGCAGTCTCAGCTTTACAGTGCCTTTCCGCATTATGGGCTGTGAGCATTGCAGGGAGAGGGGGACTGCCAGCCCTGGGACCCACAACCTGCAGAGCTGAGGGTCCCTGTGCGGCACCCCATGGCAGGACAGAGCCTCCCCCCTCTGCAGTGCAGAGCACAGCAGCGTGAGCACCTCACCCTGAGGCTGATCTGCCCATGGCATGTGCTGGGGACAGATGCCCACTCCTATGAGGAGTGGCTGAGGGATCTGGGGTTGTTTAGGCTGGAGAAGAGGAAGCTGAGGGGAGACCTCATCACTGTCTACAACTGCCTGAAAGGAGGTCGTAGTGAGGTGAGTGTTGGACACTTCTCCTGAGTGACAGGTGGTAGAACAAGAGGAAATGGCCTCAAGTTGCACCAGGGGAGGTTCAGATTAGGCATTAGGAAAAATTTCCAGGCAAGCACTGCCACAGCTGCTCAGAAAGCTGGTTGGGCCACCATCCCTGGAGGTGTTCAAAAGACGGGTGGATGAAGCACTTAGGGATCTGGTTTAGCAGTGGACAGGTGTGGTTGGACTCGATAACCTCAAAGGTCTTTTTCAGCCAAGTGATTCTGATTCTATGAATGCACAGCCCAGGGCAGGCTCCCATGCTGGAGCCCCACTGCCTGCACTGAACGCAACGTGGAAATAAAGAGGAAGCAAATAAACTGCAGGAGGGGGAGGCAGTGAAGGGAAGGACGAGCTGCTGGAGCCAGGTCAGGGGAGAAGCTGGAATGACAGGCGGGCTGCCCCCAGAGCCCCCGAGCAGCGTACAGGGCCCCGGGGACAGCCGCACACCCCGGGGTGCTGCCATTGTCCTGCTGAAACGGCTGATAATGGCTAATGAGTTCCAGCTCGCCATTAGAGCCTCCTAATTACACCCCTATTCAGCGCCCGAGGTTGCCGGGCTCCTGCCATTATCCAGCCGTGTGTGCCTGTGTCGGGAAGGAGCTGGGAGGAGGCGTTACTAGGACACAGATGAATAAGAGCAGGGAATGAATAGAGGTTCCCCATCCCCTGTGATTAAACCGACACTCAGGCTCTGCAGCCCCATGGCTGGCTCCCGGTCCCCGGCACGCACACGCGGGGGATGGGGCTCCAACCCACAAGGCTGCACCCTGCAGGGGTCCATCCTGCCCCTCTCCCGTGGCCACGCCGTAAATTTGCCTCAAGTTGTGCCAGCGGAGGATTAGATTGGATATTAGGAAAAAATTCTTCACTGAAAGAGTGGTGAAGCTCTGGAACAGGCTGCCCAGGGAAGTGGTGGAGTCACCATCCCTGGCGGGGTTGAAAAAACTTGGAGATGCAGCGCTTTGAGACACGATTCTGTAGGCACGATGGTGTCGTGTTGATGGTTGGACTTGATGATCTCAGAGGTCTTTTCCAACTCCCACTTGGAGTACTGTGACAAGTTCTGGAACCCCCAAGATATGAAGGATATGGAACTGCTGGAGGGGGTCCAGAGGAGGCCAACAAAGACGATCCAATGACTGGAGTGCCTCTGCTATAAAGACAGGCTGAGAGAGTTGGGCTTGTTCAGCCTTGAGAGAAAAGGCTCTGGGGGGGCCTCATAGGAGCCTTCCAGTACCTGAAGCAGCTCCAGGAAAGCTGGGGAGGGACTTTTTACAAGGGCTTGTAGTGACAGGACAAAGAGGAATGGCTTTAAACTGGAAGAGGGAAGATTTAGATTAGACATTAGGAAGAAATTCTTCACGATGAGGGTGGTGAGACACTGGCACAGGTTGCCCAGGGAAGATGTGGATGCCCTCTCCCTGGATGTGTTCAAGGTCAGGCTGGATGGGGCCTTGAGCAGCCTGGTCTGGTGGGAAGTGTCCCTGCCCATGGCAGGGGGTTGGAACTGGATGGGCTTTAAGATCCCTTCCAACCCACTCTACGATTCTGTAAATCCCAGGCATGAGGTGCTGGGGTGGGTCATGCATTTTAGAGTCTTTTGTCATCACAGGAGGAGTGGTTTGGTATAGAATCATAGAACCATAGAATAGTTGAATTGGAAGGGACCTTGAAAGGTCATCTAGCCCAACCTCTCCTGCAGTCAGCAGGGACATCTCCAAGCGGATTATCTTGCTCAGAGTCCCATCCAGCCTGACCGTTGAATGTTTCCAGGTATGGGGCATCTACCACTCCTCTGGGCAACCTGTTCCAGTGTTTCACACTCCTTGTAAAAAAAGATGTCTTCCTTACACCTGGCCTAAACCTCCCCTCTTTTAGTTTAAAGCCATTACCCCTTGTCTTATCACTACAAGTCCTACTAAAAACTCCATCCCCATCTTTCTTATAAGCCCCTTTTAAGTACCAAAAGGAATACGTGCAGATGTGTGTGCCCACCTCTTGATGGACCATAGCTTTGGGGCCAGCTAAGGGCAGGGAGAAGACCCAGCTTTGAAGTGGTTTTTCCCCAGTGTCCTAAAGGGTCCTTACCGAAGCAGATTGCCTGGAAGTTCCCCAAGGTTGGGCTGGAGGCCAAGCTGGAGGTAACAGAACCCACTCAAGCTTCTGGTGAGGGAGGGAAGATGCCCAGCAGGACTCCATGTCACTTTCTTTTAAATGTACATAACATTACTCTGGCTGCAGTGTGCAAGAGGAAGTTAGGAAACCCTTGGTACCACACAGAGACAGAGCAAAGAGGCTTGATTTAAAAAGTGCTCAACCTGAAAAGCCAAGATTTATACTTCAGCTTGCAAAACTCAAGGTGGATTTGGGGTCCTCCGGGCATCTGCACCCCAGAACCTTAGCCAGAGGCAGAGCACAGGCAAAGCAGCATGGAGACATGCAGAAACACCAGACAGCCATGGATTGGACATGGTCCCCTCACATGCCAAAACAGGGTCTCCCCTCTCTCCCAGGCACTTTCTGGGATAGCGTAGCCTGAATCCAAAGACGTTTCAGCAGAAGGAGGCACAGGCAGAATGCACTGCCCTGGGGCAGTGCCTGGGGACACACTATCCTGGGGTGACCCGTGCTGCCCTCCCAACCCGCCCCAGCTTCAGGGTGTGCCAGCACTGGGGCCATAAGGCCATCCCAGAGCAGGGCAGTGTCCCAGAGCCCCTTTGTAGTCTCCCTCTCTCAGGGACTGGCCCCATGTGCCTGCCAACTGCTCTCAGCATCCCCCCCTTGCCTTTGTTCCAGTAAATGATGGCCTTTGCAACCAAGATGGGAATGAACAGCAGGTACAGCCTATTTGTAAGGATGCCGAGGCAACACTGCTATTTAACTTCATGACATTTTTTCCCCTCTAAATCCCCTTCAGTTCCTCATGGAGATAAATTACAGTCTGCTGGGTCCAGAAAGCCGGATCCCCGCTGCTCGGCTGCTCTCCCGCTGCCTCCGTGCCCTTTCCTAGTGAAGTGAAGCACCCTGCCCTGCCCTGCACAGCAGAGCTTCATAAGGACTGATGTGTCTGGGGAGCTGCCTGGCAAATTGGTTGCATTTTTAGACTGTGATTTGAAAGCAGAGATGCAGGGCACTCTCCTTCCCCGTTGATCCATAAGGTTTAATGCCAGAAAGCATCACCATGTTCATCCAGGCTACCCTTCTCTGCCCCTCAGCACCCCAAACCTCACAGTGCTGCTGGAGAGGCAGCAAATTTTCATTTGCAACCTTCAAGTTTCATAAACTCCCCTCCCATTTCTCCCTGGGAAAAGGAAAATCATTAAAACAAGCAGTCTCTTTGCTACACTGCTTGAGGATCATCCCACTCCCAGATGGGATGTCTGCGCTGCAGTAGGGTTCGTTAGACTGGATTTGCATAGTCTGGGTTTATATTTGGTTTCTAGCTTTGAATGGCTTATTCCATTCCCAGAGGGGTCTGATGAGTCTTTTCCCTTTGCAGGGTTTGGAGCTACGCTAACTCAGTAACAACCTCAGAGAGCACAAAAGCTGAGAGGTAATTTATTAAATACAGCCAACATGAGTGATATTTCCCTGGGCACTGATTTATCAGGAGCAGGAAGGCAAAGGAACAGACAGCACAATCCCACTATCTGTACTCCGTTGCAAAGCATCAGCTATTTGGCACACATGTGACTCCTGTCCTTGGGCTCAGCTCCGCTCTGCTCTGCCATTGAGGCAGAAATCCTAACTGCTGCGCTCCCCAAATTCCCTCTTTTTGGAGTCTGCAACTCCAAACTCTTGCACCTGCAAGTGAAGAAATATGTCGCCAGCACAGAGTGGGTACCCACAGTACCAGAGGGGCTGGCAGAGAAGCGGTGCCACCTGCGCTCCTGTGGTCCTCACTCTAAGAGCCGCCGCTGCCCCACTACCCAGCGAGGCCAGCAGTTGCATTGTTGGTGCAACGCATCCCTCCCTCCATGGTCCCCTTGCCCTATCATTGCGGCCCTTGGCTCACAGCATCAGCCCTTAGAGGCACAGCTTCTCTCACAGTGGCTCCTCAGCCCTCATTCCAGAGCCCTGACCCCAGCTGGAGCAAGCACTGCCAGATAATAATCAGGGAAGAGGAGAAATTAAGGCAGCAAGGTCATGCACCCCACAGCAGCATCTCTGCAGCCCTCCATCAATCCTGACAGACGCGTACACAGCTCCTTCGGCGATGAGGACTGACATTTCCCCACGCTCTGTTCCAGCACATCCCTGATCCTGCCTCAAGGATCATTTCCAAAACTCTGATCTGAAGACTTCTCACTGCAGATGAATCCCATCTCTGCCTGCTCTGGCCACCATAGTGCAACGACCAGGCTGATACCTTGCCCACACAGGTCTCCTCTTCCAGCCCCATTCCCCCAGCAAGCCCCCAGCCACAGGGTCCCTCTGTCTTGCAGGGGCAGGACCCACTCAGCTCATGCTTCCAACCTGTGTGGTTGGTGATCCCCCCCCCAATCAAACACAAGTCACCAGGCAACAGCATCCTTTTGGTCAGCCCATTCCTCCTGTTTGCCAAGTCCACTTTGAAATCTCAGCCTGTCCCCCAGCCTGCTTACATCTCCTCCAGCCTGCTTATATTTCCCCCAGCCTCATGGCACCTGCAAGTGTCACACACAACTCATGTCCCATCACTCAGAGTGCTAATGGAAACACGGACAAGGCTCAGATCCTAGATTGACCTCTGCTTTCAGCACCAGGGGACAGAGCAGCTGCAACCTTTCATCCTATGTTTTATTGCATTTTTCAAGCCTTCTCAAGATTTCACCCATATGCTTATAAATGTAACCAAATTCCAGCACAGGCTCTCTGGGAGCTGCTCAAGCAACAAAAAGCAAGGCAGAGCACTTCCCAGTCCCGGGAGAACTGGTCCCATTGAGCAGCAGTACGGAGGGATGCTGACCACATCCACCAGCTCCCTGCAGCCCACAGGGGCATGGCCAGGTACCAACCTCATCTCCTCCAAGGTACAAGGGTGCTATGTGGTGCTCCTGCTAACTAGTTCGGGAGGGGGTACTGAGCACCCACAACCTGGGCTGACTCAGCAGTACAAGGGGGCTCAGCACCTTCTCCTCCTTTTTATCCCCATCCCTGCCCTGACCAGACCTCAAAAGGAAGAGCAAGGGTATCCACAGGGTTCATCAAAGTCCCTTTAAGGCTGCCACACACCCCAGGGCAAATGCCTTGCCAGCACCCCCCTACCAGATGCCTACAGGGTTCAAAAAGGAGAGCTCAGACAGCAGTTAGGTGCTATTTGGGCTCATCTCAGAACAACCACCCTTAGCTGAAGGGAAACCCAACCCCAAGCACACAGCGTCCCCAGAAGCACAAGATGTTCTGTAAGCTTTTATGAGGTACGAAAGCAGGTTAGCATCACAATAAATTTTTAAGCGTTACAAACAGCACCGATTGTGCGAGTAACGGTGAGGTGAGGATCCAGAAGGCTTTCTGCTCTTTGTAACTTCTCTCTGGGGTTTTCATGCCACAGCCATTAGTGGCTCGAAGTCAAGGAGTGCTTTACGCTCACGCAGCATCATGGCATGTCACCTTCAGGTTAAAAATAAATAAATAACCTCTCTCAACCCTGGTGTGAGAGAGAGAAAAGACAGCAGGTAATTTCTGTTTCATAAACAGGGAAATTGAGGCTCAGATTTATCTGGACACCCTTAAAATTGGGCTTTTTGCGCTGTGCTGACTATCCTATCGAGAGGCATCACTGCACCCCTGACTCCTCTGCTTCCCAGGGCAGGAGAGGCAGCCCAGCCCTCATGCTTTGTCCTTCTACCCAGCAGACTGAGGTCAATTTCCCCCTGCACCTTCCTCAGCAACCTCCTTTTGCTCACCCTTCCTGGAACAGTTCACAGCAGGGATAGGAGGACAAGTGCACCTGATCTGCTCAGTTACAGGAGCCTGCTCAACCCCAATCAGCTGGATCTCCTGGAGCATCCCATTTTGGAGCTGTGTCTTCCTCCCACTGAGAAATATCTGGGAGCAGGAGCTTGCATCTCTTCTACTCTTGGTGCCCAGGGCTGCTCCTTGGCTGCATCGCTTGAAAAATTAATCATCCCTTTTTTCTGATCTTCCTCCTCCTAGCAGCCTCTCTCCCCCATAGGACACTTTCCTCTGCTATTTTGAGCAGCAAGTGCATCCAAAATGCATGTCAGGAAAGCAGATACACAGGACAGCTTTGGAGCCTGTATGTGGCAGGGAGGCATGAGACAGTTCCAAAGGGGACAGCCTGGGACCAACCCTGCACCAACACCATGGAGAGGTTCCTCCCATCCCACTTCATCGCCTTCCTGCTTCCACCAGCGCCACGACCCAAACGACCAGGCTGCAAACCATCCCCTCCCGCTGCTCACACTGCTAACTGCAGCCTGGTGCCAAACAGCACGAAAACCTCTCCAGTCACTGCAGTCATCACTGGCTGTTCCCCGGATGGGGATAGGGAGCAGCTGCTGGAGCTAGCCTTGGAGCTGCTTATGATGGAAGCCTGCCAGGGAACAGAGACCTAGGTCTGAACATCTCCCAGCATGGGGCCATTTGCTAATGCTCAACTGGTTTTTATTGCTTTTCAGGAAAACACGTATAGAAACATCTCTTTGCCTTTAGGTTTTATGCAAGGTTATTTTGGTAGCAATAAAGACAAAAGGGATGCATTCACAGCACTGACTACCTCTAGAGTGGGCAGAGAACCATGAAGGACTTGGATGCGAGACAAAGACAGGCTCCTGGGTTGCCCACTTCACCCTCCTGTGCTTGCAGACATGCACATGTCCTGCTCCAGCGCTTCCCTCACTCATCCACACCGGTTCCCCAGGGAGCAAATTGGAGTGAGGATGCAGCAAAAGCCCCTTTCAATGCAGGGTCATGGGCTTGTACACCTTTCCCCGGATGGATTATCCTTTTCCTGCCTGCATCACCTTGGTGGTACCCCTGTTCTCCTGGGCTGTGCACTCTAGTCTCTCAAGCATCTTTTGCATTTTATAGCTTCCTCACTCTTCTGCTCTCTGGAGGTTCAGTAGAAAACAATGAAATAGGGGAGCTTGAAACTCAAAGCAAATGCATGTCCTGTAATGAGTGCATGTGTGCTCATGGGGTGCGATCCTGCACCAGCACCACTGCTGCCGTGCTCAGCTCACCCTGTGGCTCCAGGCTCTGAGGACAGCAGCATCAGCAGCGAGAGCATGTGAGGGTGCACACGAGAGACTCACAATTAAAGCCAGGAACAATTCCCCCTCCTCACTCCCACCTCAGCAGCAAAGAATTGCCGGCAGCACAATGTATCATCCTAGAGGAGCAAAGTGGCAGCACATTTAAGGCAAAAATATCTGTTTTAAAGGAGGTAATAAAACAGAGCCAGGGAAAGGTTTATAGGGAAGCAATTGCTGTGCAGGGTGAGAAGTGGTCACCAGAGGAAAATCCACCTGGCTTTATTGCCTGTTACCAGTGACTTTTCCCAACCAGGGGACAATAGATCCTCCACTATCAGCCTCAGCTCCAGTCAATACAAACACGACATAGTTTTTTAAACTAATATTTTTCCAGCATGCAATTCCATGGAGAGCAAGAATGCAGCGTTACCATGGCGATATATAGACAGCATCTGCCTTGGACATAGCTGAAGGGAGAAATTGGAATAGAATTGCAAATTTCCTCTGTCCGGGAAGGCTCCCAAGGAAGCTGCCGCGGTAAGCTGAGCCTTCCCCAGCCAGCCCGCATCATTCCAGAGCCCAGTGGTGGATCCCCCATGAGCTTAGGGCAGCGGGGCTGGCAGAGCGCTGCCCCAGCTGGATTTTGGTACTGCCATCCTGCTCTAGAGCTCTGCAGAGCCTGCAGGCTCCCCCACTGCCCCTGCAATCAGCCTGCTCAGCTACAACACCAAAAACCTGCCCTGGCACCCAAGGAAAGCGAAATGTTGACCTCCTCAAGGTGCTTCCTAAGAATTAACGTTCCCCAAAGCCCCACAAGGAGACACAGCCCAACGACTGGTGTCGAACACAAGAGTGCTGCTGCACTCCACCAGCCTTGCTGCTGCAATACATTTCAATTAACTGGCTGGAGGGAGATGCAGGTGTGTGAATTAAACATACTCTGAACAAGAGCTTGCTGCTGTAATTTTGGCAGGGGATGGTTTAGGCAGTGTGCGAGCCTGCTTCAGGTGCATCTGCCTCAGCATTGCGCTCCCATACTTAAAGACTGGAGCTCAGTGCCCCTTCCTGCCACCAGCGCAGACAGGGGAGACAGCAGAGCTGGCTGCTGTCTGGATGGGGCCCATTTCAGCGTGGGCAAAAACCAAGTTCGGGGAACAAAGCAAACAGGAGCCTTATGCAATGCTGAGGCCAGCGACCCTGGGAGGGAGAAGAGGGAGTCAAGGGGGGTGCAGTGATAGGGACCCTCAAACCCAGTTCTGCTGCCCTCCATGTGGGAAGGAAAGGGTGCTGAGAACGGCACAACATGGCTGGTAGCGAGATGGTGGATGTTCAGCCCACCCAAGAGGAGGCAAAAGGGGTGAGCAGGGCGAATCTCAGCTGTCAGCTGAAAACTTCAAAAGCAAGAGCAAGCACAACACCATAAGGATCAATTCATCACACACAAGCAAAGAGTTACGCTGCAAGCAGCCATTTGCACAGATTCTGCCAGCACAGGGAGAGTGACCCAGATCCCCAACAGGGCAGTCTGCTCTTCAGAGGTGCTTTCAAAGAAAGAAAGTAAAGCAAGCAAATGGGGAAGGGAACTGTGCATTTCTCTTACGGCACTCCTTCAGCAGCTGAGACCGGAGGGACTCCCATCAGCAGATAACACCACACTGCTGGAGGATTATGACCCTGTCCTGCCTACAGTGCCTCCAGGACTTGCTCTATGGTGCTTGCCAGAGGCACAGGCAGCCGTGCAAAGTGCCCAGATATTTTGCTGCTTCCCTTCTTGCTGCAGCATAAACTTCTAGGTGCCTGATACAGGCAGGATGGGAGGTGCAGGCACCGCATGGCATTTATGTTGGGTTGCAGACTAGAAGGCATTTAGGGAATGCTGTGCCCTTGTGCAAGGAAAGAGGGGGCCCCTCTCCCCCTACGCAGCCACTGCCTCCACTCCTTCCTGCATACATCCCCAGCTCTTACCCTGCACCAACGGCACCAGGGAGACATCACAGCGGAAACCACAAGCAGAAAACAATTTCTCCTCGGCTCATGATTCTCCAAAGTTGCAGTGACTCTGCAAGGCAAAAAATTCCCTTTTCTTCAAAGGAAAAGGGTGTGTTTCAAAAGCAACGGATCTCAGACCTCGCCACAGGACACTGCTGTCCAAGTCCCTGTGACGGCTTTGGCAGTGCCAGCACACATGGCTACGCCAGCAGTTCTGCCCTGTCAATGAGTTTGACCCATGGGGCTCAGCCAGATGGGAGGCTGGAGAAAGCCTGGAGCCTCTGAACACCAAACCAGGCTGCCCTGCAAGCAAACAACAGACAGGCAACATGACAGCAAGGATACCACTGCTCATCGGCACTGTGGGATGCACGGCACAGTCAGCATCACTCACACTGCACATGCTGGGGCTTGCAGAAAGAGCTGGGCAGCGGAGGGCAGTGGTAAGGGACTGCTGGCTTCCCCAGAAAAGCCAGTGCTTGAAGACAGCCAGCTCTGAGCACAGCCCCTGCTGCAGGCTGCCTGGTGGCTGCTGGCTGACCCTGCCCTGTCAAGCAGTGAGAAGCTGGCAACTGGGAGGTTGCAGCCTCTTTACAGGGAACTCGTACTCGCTTATGAGCTGTTGCAGCAGGAATTCACGACTCGGAGAGAGACCTGCTCTGCACAGACATCCTCAAGCACCTGCAAGGGCGCACAACACAGCAGGAAGTAGTTATCCAGCAAATAAAACCCAAGAGAGAGCAGCACGTCTGGCTCAACCCAGCCGGCAGATCCAGTGCTGGCAGTTGCATGAAGGCACAGAAAACCCAGCATCACCAAGCGGCGATAGCATGAAGGCAGAACAGGAAGCAACACGCAGGACCAGCTGCCAGAGGGAGAAAGATGCATCCTCAGTCAGCCCACTCCAACACCCTCTCAGTGCTGAGCACCTGCCTGGCAGGCAGAGGCGGGGGCTCACTGCCCGCATTCCCCCAGCACTCTGCATCCATGTACATGGAGATCAAATGCTGCGGAGTGCACTGAGCTGCCTGAGGGGTGAAAAGGGCTAGTGCAGGCAATGTGCAAACCTTTCCCCTGCCCTGGGCACAGAGAATGCTGTCTTTGGGCTCACAAACTGTCTCTACGAGAATGCAGCTTGCAGAAGCCTTGTTGGTATGCTGGGTAATAATCATTTGCATGAGGATAATTATGGCGGGAGAAGAAAAAACTCCACTAGAGCGGTGTCCCGCAGAGCTCCCAGTGCTGCATGCTGAGTGCAGCCCTGTGGTTCCAGGCTGCCTGCAGTCCCTGCCTGCAGGGTCTCTCCCCAGCTGCAGGCAAAGGGCATGTTCACATTTCAGTAACCAGAGGCAGTGTAGCATAGGGACAGAAGGAGATCAGTGTGGCTGTCCCAGGACACATCCTGCATCTTTGCTGCCCAAAGAGGTGACAGCCCAATGCTTCCCTGTACTGCAAGGGGGACATTAGGACAGCCTGGCCCCATGGCTGTGAAGCTGCCATGCCACTATGCTCCACTGCCACCCTCGGGACAGGGCACCCACTGCCCCTGAGTGGAGGGGAGAGGAAACAGAAAGTCCTGCTCTCCTGCTGGGACTGGGGGCACCCGTATGCCAGGGATTTGCTGCCAGCAGTAGGCTGGACACATTCAGCTCACACCTCTCTCCCCAGTGTGGGGACGGGCTGCAGCCGCAGAGCTCCTAAGCAGGGGGACCTGCCCAGGGGAGGGGCACCCTGCTCAGGGGAGCTCAGTGGGCACCCCAGAACCCCCGCAAATGGCTGGACTCTGACCATGCTCCATAGGAAAAAAAAGCTTTCTTTATGAGACTCCAGCCAACAGATCAAGGGATCCCCCATGGCACCCTTGGGAACGTGGTAGAGGCTGTGATGAGCAGGGAGATGCGGACACAGTGGACTGGCAGGGCTGGGTGAGCTGTGTGCATGGCTGGAGGATGGTCACACTGGGAGCATCCCAAGCAGACAGAAGGGGAACGGGGCCTGATCCCCAGCACAACTGCCCCAGAAGGGATCCCACAGGACAAAGGGATGCCCGGCATGGATTGGGCTCAGGGTGGTGAGGAACCCCAGGGAACCCCTCCAGCTATGTGGGTACCCCATGACAAGTCACAGCAGCAGCAACCTCACACCTGCCTGTGGGTGCCATGGGGTGTGCAGCCCCACACGTGCAGCCTGTTCCAGGCTGCCCCAGAACAAATGTGCCCTCCCGGAGCAACCCACCCCTTCAGGCACAGCTTGAATCCAAAACCCACTCCTCATGCTTGCACACACACTGGCACACACAGGCTCTTGCACATGCCAGACCCCTTACACACCCTCCTGCAGACGAAGGGTTGCACACAGACCCTGCCCCAGCAGGCTCTTGCACACCCACCGCTCCCCACATCAACACCTCGCTCTTGGAGAGGATGACACACCCACCCACCCAAAAGGCTTTTGCACGAGCGTTCCCAGGACAGGCACTTATACACACACACAACACCACCCCCCAAACAGGACATTGCACACCCCACCGGCTTCTTACATATGCACTTTTTGGCGAGACCTTTGCACATGCTCCCCTCAAGCGATCTGCACAACTACTCCCCTTAACAGACACATGCATCCCCTTGGATGGACACTTGCACAGTCAGCCCCAGACGAGCTGTCACACACACACCCCCTGCATGACAGACTCTTGCATATCCATCCTTTGACGGGTTCCTGCACCCCCATCCCCTGAGGGTCTCCTGCACACACTCCTGACAGGCTGTTAAACAGGTATCCCCACCGCTGTGCTCTCGCACAGGCAGACTTGCTGGGCACTTGCACACAGAGCCCTGCTGGGCTCTTGCACAACGCAGCCCTCCCGCTAGTCACCTGCACACGCAGCCCCCGTGGACACCTGCATATAGCGCCCTCCCGCTGGGCTCTTGCCCACAGAGCCCTTCCAACGCGTACTTGCGCACGCAGCCCCAATGGGCACTTGCACTCACAGCCCTCCTGCTGGGCTCTTGCACAGACAGACCCAACGGGCTCTTCCACAGGCAACCCCAATGGGCTCGTGCACATGCATCCCTCCCGCTGGACACCCGCACACGCAGTCCCAATGGGCTCTTGCACGCGCATCTCTCCCGCTGGGCTCTTGTACACGCAGCCTTTCCAATGGGTTCTTGAGCATCCATTTCTCTTGCTGGGCACTTGCACTCACAGCCCCCCCGGGCACTTGCACGCCCTCCCAGCCTGCCGCTGAGCCCGCCACCCCGCCACCCCGCTCCCCGGCGGTACTCACAGGCGCTCGGTGCCGCGGGGCACGCTGCGGGGCACGGCGCGCAGGGCCAGTCCGTGGCAATCCACCGTGGAGCCGCTGCAGGCGCAGAGCGGCGGGCAGGCGGCCGCCCGGCCCCGGCACAGCGCGGCGCACGCCAGCAGCCACGCAGCAGCCCGCAGCCCCGCCGGGACCCCCGCCGCCGCCCCCACGGGGGACACCATGGCAGCGGGGTCAGGCGGCGGGGCCGCTGCGCATCACCGGGGGGCGCGGCCGGGCTCGGCTCCCTTCGGAACCCTTCGGCTCGGAACCGCTCGACTCGGCTTGGGCTCGGCTCTGCTCCGCAGGGCTGGGCTGGGCTCGGCTCCGCTTGGAACCGCTAGGAACTGCTCGGCTGGGCTCGGCTGAGCTCCGCTCGGAACTGCTCGGTTCAGAACTGTTTGGCTCGTCTCCGTTCGGCTCCGCTCGGCTTGGCACCGCTCGGGTGCGGTGCGAGAGCGCCGTGGGCGCACACCCGCCGCCCTCACTGCCGCCCCATCCCGCAGTCCCGGCACAGCCCCGCGCTGGCTCCTCCCCCCCGGCCCCCCGCCCCTCCCCGCGCCCCCCGCCCCGTGCTGCGAGCGGTCCCGGCGGGGTTCAGCCACCGCCACCCGGCGCCGTCGGGGCTCGGCGCAGTGTCCCCGGCCAGTGCAGGGGGGCTGGACCAGGGCAGCCGAACCCCCCCCGGTGGGTGCGGTGCAGCGAGGCGAACGGACAGGAGCACCTCGGGACGAGAAGAGACCTCAGGAACAGCCTGCGCGCCAAGAGGTGACAAGCAGGGCATTCCCACTGCTCCTCGGGGTGCCAAAAGTACCGGTGTGCTCCGGACACCCCTGTTCTGTTTCCCAGCCGGCAGCCCAAAGCCCCATCCCCATCATCCAGAGCCCAAGCGTGAAGACCCAGCAACCCAAAGCCCCATTTCCATCATCCAGTGGACATTTCAGGAATGTAAGCATTGCATTAATTTTATTACCTTCCATTTTCTTCCCTGAGGTCTGTAAATGCAAAGCAGGAGGATGTAGCCGGGAGGGCTGGTCACCTGCTTAATTAATGACACCTGAAACACTTGTAACACTTGCTCCAAGCGCTGAGTCCTTAAAAAAACCCAAGCATTTTGAGATGCCCAACAGAGCCCTGGCTGCTGACAGCAACCCCTGCAAATGTCCTCCTCGGAGAGTAATCCGATGGAAGGAGGAGAGGTAGGAGTCTATTGTGTTTCTCCAGTAGTGGGAGAAGAGGTGTGTGAACATAGGTGTCCTACCACACACTCACTCATTCCCCTAGCCAGCAGGATATTTGCAGGGATGGTAGCAGGTCCGGGGGGCAGGAGTGCCTCTTAAATAAATGTCCCCTGCTTATGGTGCTCCACAAGCTCCTTAATTAGGGTGAGAGGCGGGTATCTGCATAGGATCTCACAGTAGTGAGGGCCACTTCACACACAGGGCTGCACCAGCTTGGCCCAGATCAGCAGCCCTTTCCCACCCCGAATGCAGGCTCCCATCATCTGTCTGCATTTTCATGACATCTCCTTCCTCTGGCCCCAGTCCCGGGAGGAAGCTGTGCCTGAGATGGATGAAAGGAGTTTGTTCCTTGTTGCTACCCAGCAGCCCTGACAGCGAGGAAGATGAGCAGCTTCCCAGGACTCTGGGATCTGACCCCTGGCTTGCATGGAAGGGTTTCAGCAGAGGTGGCCCTGCCACTGGCACTGGGGTTCCCAGATGGAACTCAGTGGCAGTGGCACAACACAGTGCCTAAAGGACCCTGTGCTGAACACCTCAGCTAACATTCAAGGGGTGAGGTCATACCCTAGCAGCTTGGCGTTCCCCAGAGCTGACCACTACTAATGTGATGCTGGTGACCCTCTTTCCTCCCTCCCAAACTCCCCATCGCCCTTGCCCAGCAGAGCAGAACTGGGTCTCCCTAACCTGCCCTTTACCTCTGGCGCTGGCAGGAAAGTAGCAGTGGGATGAGGGATCTTATTTCCTTCCACTTGCCCCAGGCAAATCCCCATGATCTCCAGAATAAATAGGCTTCCTCAGTCTCTGTGTCCAGCTGCAGCAACACCGGGTCTCTTTACAGACAGGCTGTGGTTTTGGCAGAGGGAATAGCTGGTGGGGGCCCTGCCTGGAGGCCACCATTGCCTGCCCCAGTTCCAGGGGGAGTACAGAGCTGGGAACCCCATTTCAAGCCAACACCCAGGTTTTCTTCTCTGGATACCTTGAATCCTGCTCTGCTGTGGGAAGTTATTGCCACTGTGTGCCACACAGCCAGCATACTGTACCCCAAAGCACCATATTGAGCTGGGCTGCTGGCCATGGCCGACCTCTCTGCATTTGCTCTGGTTGCAAAAGAAGCCTCATTCCAGGGCTGCCAACTCGGTGAGCGCTGAGTGAGCCCAGCAAGGCAGGACAGCAGGGCACCCCCTTCCCACACCTCAACCCCTGGCACGTTTGGGCAATCCCAAATCCCCCAGGCATCCTGCATGGGATGGCATGGTCCTCAGAAAGCGACTGTCTGGGAAAGGCCCAGGGAACCTCTGAATATGGATGAGAAGCAGGGAGAAAAATAAACCCCAAACTTTACTTCAGCAGGGGAGGCCTGGTCCTGCCGTATAACACTGGGAGTTGGGCCAGACTGCTTGGTAGAGAGAAAGACCATCTGGATCGTCTGATGGGCTCTGGGTTTGGTTAAAATCAAGCAGAAGCTTTTTTTTTTGCAGGAGAGGAGTTTTCATGGGAAGATCCAGGGAAGGATTCCAGGGTACGCGCCAGACCTGTCGTGCAGAGAGATGTGAAGCAGCTACAAAGCTTCAAACAAAAATTGCTGCCAGTTTAAAGCCAAGCACCCCAAGGCAGCATCCGCACATTCCCAGACACCCCTGGGACAGGCTGCAGCCTGCCCCCATTAGCTCTCTCGTGATCTGGGCTAGTGCTGGGTCCCCGCCGCAGGCATCCACAGCCCTTAGTACCTTCCAGCAGGCCTGGGCTTTAAAGCAGCTGGACTGCACCTCTGCACCCCATGCCTTGGCAGAAAGGGGAGGAGGTGGTGTGTCCCAATCCATGCTTGCTATGGCATCTGTGTTGCTCTTCAAAGCAGTGCCAAGCTGTCACTGGTCCACAGCACCGTTCAGCCCTTCTCAGGATAGGACCAGGCACTGGTGCAAAGCAGAAGCGTTTAAAATGCAGGCAATAGTGTGCGTGCACAGTGCCCGCTCTAGATCCCTTGCCAAAGAGGTGTTGTCAACAGCAGGATCCAGCTCCTGTTGCATCATGGCTGTGCCTCAAACCCTTCCTCCCACAGCAACACCGCTAAAACACACCTGGTTTGGGAGCAGTGGCTGCAAGACCCTGCCGGAGATGTGTTGGGAGTGGAGTGGCTGTGACCTCTGGCTGCCTTATGTGCCCTAGAGATGCCACACAGGGTGGGCTGCCGGGCTGCTCCTGAGCTGACTGGGGCCACATCTGTCATGCCTGGCCAGCTTGGCTTGTGCTGGGAGACCAGGCTGCCTTTGTCCCGCCGGACATGCTCAGCTTTGGAGGGTGAGGCATTGTATGGCCAGTTGTCAGCCCTGTTAGGGCACCTGTTGGGCTTGTGTAGTGCGACAGTGCCCTTGATGTGTCTATTATGGAGTGGTACAGGCAGCTGGGGACCGCTTGGGATCACAGTAAATCTCTCCTGGTTAGCAGCAGCAGCAGGCAGTGCTGGGATGTGCTGAGCAGCTCTATCTGGTCCCTCTCCAGGGACAAGCCCTACCTCACTGGCAAGAACTGCCAGCAACACCCTCTGAATGTGGCCAGCACCACCCTGCAAACACTGCCAGCATCGCCCTGCAAACTGCCAGCACTGCCATGCAAATAGGGCCAGTATCACCCTGCAAACTGCCAGCATTGCCCTCTGAACACTTGCAGCATCACCCTGCAAATGCTGCCAGCATCACCCTGTAAATGCCGCCAGTGTTGCCCTGTGAACATTGCCAGCATCACCTTATGCCAGCATCACCCCGTGAACACTGCCAGCATCGCTCTGTGAATGTGGCCCCACTGACTGCAGGAGAGAGGAGAAGCTCCACTACCTGGGGACATCGCCACTGGGACCAAGTGAAGGGAACAGCATCCATCAGGTCCTCCAGGATGATGTGGGAGGTGCTGAGGCTCCCAAGCCTCCAGATTTGGCCCCAACATCACACATCAGGGACTGTCTGAGCCAGGGGAGCCCAGCCTGCCTCACTGTCTTGAGCAATTGCAGAGCAGCAGGAGAGAGACAGTCTGCAAGGCACTGCATCCCTACTTCATAGAGGGACCAAGCCCTGCAACCTGGGCTCCCCAAACCAGCTCTAGCCCACAAGGAAAACATCGGTGCCAAGCAGCCTAGACACAGATGGGGAGATGCTGCTCCCAACATGGCTGGATGCACCAAAAGCCTGGGAGCTTTGCGGCACAGTGCAAGCTGTTTTGAATAAACCACACGCAAGGAGGTGTTTGTGAAGTGCCTCACACATGGAAAAGCTATTGTTGGTGCAGCGTGGGATCAGGAACTCGGGGTCCTCAGATGTAGTGATTGTTCCCCATCCACACAGTGCGTACACACACTCTTCCCTGCTCATTCTGCCTGGAGCCACTCATTAATCCTCCTCAATGAAGATGCATTGGAGGAATAATCTACTGTTTAAACAGGCTAACTTTCTATTTGCTGTTGCCAAGCTCATCCCACGTAGTTCTCCATGGTGCCATAAACTGCAGCTCCTCTGCCATAAAATCCTGTCTCCCAGTAGGAGCAGGTGGGTTTTCAGGATTCAGCTGATGACCTTGTCCATGGGGTGAGCAGAGACACCAGGCTTTGTTTTTGGAGGAACAGGGTTTGTTCCCAACCTCTTCTGCCTTACTGCAATACCCATTACAGTGACATCCCTCAGCTGGGAAACCATCTAACCTGAGAAATAAGTAGCATCTCAGCCTAATGAATGAGGGAGGCAGCAGCGCTGTCCTGGTTTTATTAATGAAGATGCCCTGGGTGCAGACGAGCTTGCCTTTGCTCCATATTTATAGCTAGCTGGTGGCTGGTCCCATGCTGGGATGTAATCAATAAGCTCTGCGTCCGCTTGGGCTCATTGTGCTTCCACAGTTGTGGGTGTCCTTCCTGGTCCCACAAGTGTGTCTTCATGTCCATGTTCCTCTTCCCCCAGCTCTCACAAGCTATTAGAGGCTGGAAGAAAGTCAGATCCTGCAGAGTGTAGCATGGGGAGCTGGTGCCAGCCCCATTTTATATCTGTCACCCAAATTCCCACGCTGTAGAGGAGGCACTTTCAGGATGCAGATGCTGCAGAAACAAGCAGCAGCCCCAAAGGCATGAGCCTGCACGGCCAGCTACCAGGGTCTAACAGATGGCAAGAGGATGCCAGTAGCCAAAACCAACTTGAAAAGGAGAGGGAAAGGGTTTAGCTTTCCCTAACGTGGGCAGGGACTCACACTGGAGCTGGAGGACCATGCTAGGGGCTATCTGCAGAGCTGATTTTTGTCCTTTGTAAGAGAGCATCCCTCCCCAGCCCCCTCCAAAAGCCTTCTCTGTGCTCTCCATGTTCTTGTTGGCCTTATTTATAACCCCATCTTCCTACCCCCTCCATCCCTCAGATGCAACCAGAGAAGAAGAACCCAGACATCTCCAAATCTGTCCCCCTGGTACATCTGGCCCTGGGGCCCCCAGTGCTGCAGGGCAGGCAGGGGGTCCCAACCCGCAGTGCGTGCTGCCAGCCCCCTCTTGTGCTGCTGCTGCAGAACGGCCTTGGCGAGGCACAATGGAGCCAGAGGCTTTTGTGCAAGACGTTGCTGAGTCCCATCCTGCTCCCCTGGGGTGGGAGGACCAGCAGGCAGTGAGGCAGACCAGGAGCAACTGAGGCTTTGTAAGTGAAAAGGTTGGAGGAAACAAGTCCTAAACCAACCTCAGGCCAACACAGAAACCTTCACATTGTAGACCTGTGCATGCACCCAGTTACACACTGCCACGATGGCCAAGGTGAGTTTACACCTCCATTCACCCTAAGTCCCAGTGTCACAGGAGCTTCAGGCACAAGCAGTGAGGATGAAGCAGGACCCATTCTACTTCGCTGGTGCAAAAAGCAGTCAGGCTTAAAATCATATAAGGCACCCCCATGGAAGGGCTGGGTGGTGGATTTGTCAACTCTTCCCAGCCCCAAACCAGGGGAGGCTGGTTTAGCCTGGGAGAGGAGCCTGGTTTAACCTGGGAGGAATGGCACTGGGGAGGGAAGCGCAGAAACACCCACTCCAGATGGGACTGAAAATGGAAACGAAAGCTCTGCTCCCCACTCCACCCTGACCCAGAATGAATTCAACACCTCAAAGACTGGTGCTGGGAATTACCTGAAAGTCACCCCATGATGTGTAGCTGGAGATAGCTTCTCCCTGCACCAAGACACAGGAGTCCAGAAACAACCACACCACATCCCTCAAGTGTGGGTACTTGCCAGGGAAGCAGGATGGATCTGGAGAGCTGATGCCAGCAAAGATCCCACCCTGATGTGGGACCCAGAATGGCAATCTTGGCATCTACGTGCCTGCACAATTTATGAGCCTCAGCACGAAAGCCTTGTTGGGGGAATGAGCAGACAGAACTAAACATGGTAATTTATTCACTCTGTGAAAAAATATTAGTTAATCCAAGCCAATGAGATTGTAAAGCCTGATAACTGGTCTGGCTGGTGCCAACATCTATCGCTAGCAGTACTCACATTTTTTGTCTACACTGTTGCCCTAGGCAGTGAGATCCAGCAGCAGAATGACAGCTCCCAGCCACACATGGTAATTCAAGAGAGAAAAAATATCTTATTTCAACTCCGAACCAGGGCAGAACAGTTTAAAAAAAAAAATCAAGACGACTTGCAAAAATTGATTTAGATAGTGGTGACACTCTGCAGAACTTATTTGCAAGTCTGTGCTGTGCAACTTGAGATAAAAACTGTTTAATGAAGGATGAGCACTGCTTGTTTGCATTGTAACGCCACTGCTGCGCAGGAATACCAACAAGCCAATGCAAGCAGACTGAAAGCTGAGCGATCCCCCTCTAAATATGTACCTTCACCTGGTGTTTAGTCCCAATGACTGCTGCCCTTTCACTTGCAGCCAAGCGTTAAGTGCTTGGGCTGTGGCTTCAGGGGCTAGAAACTATTCATTTTTAAAATCATCAAAGCCATATAAAGATGTCACTTTGAATCACAGCTGTCTCTGTTATCTGGGAAGTGATATTTGGGTTTGCAGTATTCAAAACAGCTATTGTGAGTTTTTGCATTCCTTTGTTCAGCATTTCCAAGAGCAGAAATGTCTCCCTGGGCTCCCATGCCCACTTTCAAGTGCACAGAGGCCCATTCCCTCACACTCTCCAGCTCTGGGGAGATGGGGCGCACTGGTTCTGACACCCGACTGCAGCCCCAGAGGAGAAAGGGGCTCACTTGGAGCTCACCCTGCTGGTTTCAAACGTACCATGCCGCTTGCTTCTCCTGCTTGTTTTTCAGTCGCCTAGTGAGGATGTTAATGAGTGTCTGAGCCACGGCAGGCAAGCCCAGGGCATTTCAAACGTGGAAGAACTTCACAGAGAAATCATCTGCATAAAATCTGAGACGCCATTATTAAGAAGGAGGAAAAGAAAATGCAAGCAGAAACCATCCTCCCTCAGCAGCCAAGAGTGGTGAGAGAAGAATGGTTCTACTGAGAAAAATGTATTCATTTGATCCATTATTTATATAAAGTGCTCTTTGTAAACCTGATTTCCCATCACTCTGGATGACAGCAGGGGGAAGACTGGAAAACAAGAGGCCCAACTACATACCCCTGAGGGAAAGACAGCCCATCTAGGGATGCTGCAGTCACACCAGGATCCCAGAGAGAGAATGAGCCCCAATGCCAAGGGAGGCCAGTGCTGTCCCTGCAGGTGGGCAGCGCCTCACCAAGCACCCCCACACTTAAGGGCAGCAGGACTGGGGTTCTAAGCAGACCTTTCCTTCCTTTTGAAGGTAGATGCACAACCAAGTTCTTGCTGTCCCAATGAAACTGCTTAAGCCACTGAACAGAACAACTGAAAATAAAAGCATTTAATATGGGGTTTTCACATGAACACACAGAAAGGCAACAGTCTGAAACAGTACATAACATAGCATATATATAAATAAGGACAAAGATTTAAAATACTTTGGAAATGACAGACTCTGGGAACAGTTAGTGGCTGCTCTGGGAGAAAGCATCTTTTTGAGTCATTGTATAGGGCAGACAAATAAGACACATCCAAGCATGACTAAAACTCCCCCTCGCCTTTGAAACAGTGTGAACACATTGGGACTGCAATAGCCAAGGGCCCTAGAGGCTAGATCAGTCAACCACCACCATCTTCTGCATAGGGAGGACAGCCCAGGGCACAAAACTCCTCCTGGGACTGCCGCGTCTGGAGACCACACCTGCTGCTTTGGAAAAGAAGGGGTTTGAGACATGCAGAACACTGGGCTGATGTCCCTAATTTTTCTTAAAGCTAAGCAAATCTCAGATGTGCCAGAAGCCAGATGGAGACGCTGAGCTAGACCCACCAGTAAGAAGCAACAGTGGAAAGAAGAGTTAAATTCCTCTCATCTATACCGGAGCAGTGTATTTAGTCCTAGAAACAAGATTGCCTGGCCAAGCAGACACCCATACAGAGATACATGTCCAAGCAAGCTAGGGCCAATGGGCAGAGCAGGTATGGGATGAACAAATGCTTGAGCAGAGGTAGCAGGACCAGACCCTGCTCTCTGGGTGCTGCCACTCGACCTTTGGCTCCATCTAATTTCCAATTGGAGGAAAGCTGAGATGCTCAGGTCTCTGCTACCAGTGGAGTGCAGGGACAGGGTAGAAGTGCAGTCAACAAAATACACTGTGCCCTTTGGAGAAGAGCACATAGACAGCATCTGGAGGGAATCAATACAGACACATCCAAAAAGCACATACTACTATCCCAGCAAACAGCCTCTGCCCTTCCTCACAGCATCTTTGCTTGCCCAGTTCCTGAAGAACCAGAGCTCTTTCTTTGCTGTGACAGAGGCTCCTAACACCAAGCAACTCCCAGCTCGCACATCTACAGTCACACTACCCCCTACATTTTCAAGGCAGCTCTTCCAGTGTGGGGTCAGACTGGGGACAGGCGCCCCAGATAATGTACCAGAAACATCCCTTCAGACAGAGCAGCATGAGGTACACAGCTTTGCATCTCAGAAAAAAAAAAAAAAAATCACAGTTAAAAAAAAAAAAAAAAAAAAAAAGTGACAAATTCCAGCTAAGCTGCCCAGGGCTCTGATGCCCTGTTTTGACAGCTCTAGCCAGCCGGGCTGAAATCCCTTCCCACATCCCAATATCCACACCTCCTGCCACCAGTTGTCTCAGAAAGCTGTCAAGGACAGAGCTTCAACTCCTGCCGGCTGCTGGCTCTTAAAGATTAGAAGACAATTATAATTGGATTCCAGAGATTATTTGCTTTGCCGAGAAGGGCTGAGAAGTGTTTAGATGATTCCCCAGCTGATTAAATCTTTATTTCACAGTAGTGACCCTGTGTGTTTCCTACCCCAGAGAGCTTGCAGACAGGTACTTGGCAAGACTGGCTTATTGAAGCACTTTAGCTTAACATGGCAGCTGACGCTGGCCAGCTGTGATGGGGATTTATCCCATATCTAGATGGTTTCATCCCATTTCTGCAGCTCAGGCCAAGCAGCTGAAGCCAGCTCCAGTCCTTTCCAGTTTAATGACTAATCAGCCAGTTGCCTGATCAGCTATCCAGATATCTTCAGCCAAAGCCTTTGGCACCATTTGCAACAGATCCCAAATGGCCAGAGCCCTCTCTCACATCTCATGCTGATGTTCCTATGGTGTGTGAACAGCCAACCCAGACACCCCAGCTTCTGAAAGATGAGGCTGTCCTGCCCCAAACAGCCTTTGCCAGCCTCCTGCCCCACTCAACTTAGACTCCCTGGATGAAAACAGAGCAGAAATTGCTGGCTCACCAGGTAGAGCTGTACCATGGGAACACAAAGGCAGTGAGCAAGGACCACCTCGCCTTTCAGCTCAATCTGAAACAGAGGGATGAGTTCATTGGAAAATCTGCTTTCCCTTGGCCCCACTTGAAATGCTGGTATCCAGAACATCTTTTCTTCTCCCAGGTCCATTCTATGCCCTGTACCGTTTTGTGCAATCCAGCCCTTCAAAACGGATCCCAGAGGAAGCAGAGGAGGGCATGGCTCCAGAGGAGGCCTGGAAGTAAGGTTAGCTGACAGAATGTAGGTAAAGGTTGGAGTCCATAGTTCTTACTGCTAACAGAGGGAAGGGAGTAAAAACAAGCCAACGTGTTAAAACCTCAGAGCAGAAAAGCCCCAAAAATACAGCTCAGCAACACTGCAGAGAAAGCTGGGAGTGCAAACAGCCCTGCAATGCACAGGGCTCTCCCTGTAAGCAAGCACTCCAGCTCTTCCCAGAGCCAGTAGGTCAGACATGCTGCACACATTTTGGTTAGCTAGTGGTTTGCCCCATAGTAGAATGAAATATAATTTATATACATAAAGAAACAAGTCCCTGCAGTCTTTGCAAAGGTCCAGTTTCAAGAGCACTGCTGTGTTGGTGAGGGTTGCCATGAGCCTGCAGCACCCCCCCTCAATGCAGCGCATTATTCACAGCTTGCAAGGCTGGGCACTCCCCACCCATGCGTTGGTGCGAGGCGATTCAGAGGGATGAAGAATCCTTGGAAAGCAGGCGGGTCCGCATGCGTCTACAGGATTCCTGGGGCAGAGAATTAGAGCAACTGAATGCTTGAGACAAAGAATACCATGCAAGAAAAGGTTGATGTGCTGTCCTTCCCCTGCAAGGACTCTCCCCGGGGTCGGCCTTCCACCCGTTTTACCAAAGCAAAGCACTAGGCAAGAGGCAAGGACTGGACAGGGACAAACACAGCAGCTGGTTTTGGGCTGCACCAACCTCTTGTCCCACTGCCACCCTGACAGGCTGTTAGCGCTGCCCTGCGCTGCCAGCTTCCCTCTGCTTCCTGTGACAGCCAGCCTGCCAGCTCACAGGTAGAGGGGCTGTACACACCTGCCCAGGTGAAGCCCTTCAAGCTTAGGCTTCCAGCATGCCAACTGCCTGCAGCCTGGCATGAATCAGGCTGCTACAAGCCAGGGGACAACAGCTGTCACAGAGTGCAAGACAGAGCCTTGTGTGTATGCCACCACATCTTGCAGGTCTCTGAATCCAGCAGACCAGGTTCCTCACAGGAAGGAGAACACGTGTGTGTGTGTGTTTGTGTGTGTGTGTGTGTTTGTCTCACCTCTTTCCGGCCCTCTAAAGATTTCAGCTTCGTTTGGGACATGTGAGCTGGAGATCCACATTTCTGCAGCTGGACAAGAGAGAGGAACAGGAGTAAAGAGCTGGGGGATGGTGGCATCCACAGTCTTCCCTGTGAGCAGCCTGTATCACCACCCAGATCCACTCTTGGTTTGTCTGGGCCACGGGACAGCCCTACAGGCAGCAGGCTCTGTAAAACTTGGGGAGGAGGATGGGAGAGAGGGAAAGGGGCATAAGCCGATGCCCCGGGGCAAGAACACAACTAGGAGGACAAGACTGGAGTGGAGGCCTGCTGCCACCACTCCTGTCCTGATGTTGTCCTTGCCATCTGCTCTGTTCTCCTTACAGCAGTATCCTAAGACCTTATTTGATCATTCAGGAGACAACTGGAAACCTCTCAGTAAGAGAAGAGCAAGCAGCCCCCCAGTGATCACTGAAATGAATGCCCAAGTTGCACCTTATTTCCCTATATGCACTCCCCTACCAGCAGCTTCAGGGGTGCTGGAAGCAGCTCTTACCAGGTGGATATTCTCTTTGCTGACTCGCTCAGGCTCTGGTGTGGCATCCCTGCTCTTCCTCTCCAGGAGAACTGGGGTTCCCAAAACTTTCCGCTGCCGTAAGAAGAGAGGGCTGTTGGCTAGTGCTTAGAGTGCAAAGAGGAAAAGAAAGTGAAGGAGCAGGATGCAATGCTGGTAAGCAGTTGGATGCTGGGAAAGAAAAAAGGAAGCAAGCTGGGACAAAGACTGCAAAGCAGAAGCCCCTGAAATACTATGCCACTAGGCTGAGCCTGTCTGACTGAAAAGAGTTTGGGAGCCAACATGAGGCCTGGCCAGGAGCCCAGCCTGTCAGAAGCAGGTCCATGCTGCTGTAGGGTCAGCCTACGGTGCACGAACACCTGTGCTAACAGGCCAAGCTACACGACTAGCTCCCTGTCAGTCCTCATCTCATCTTGGGAAGCAACCAATCCTTCAGAAAGATGCATAGATCCTACAGACACATATTTCATAGATACTTAAACTTTACACTAACAAGGCCTTTTCCGTTCCCGGTGCATCTGTGTTCTTTGGCAGCCAGTACTTTGCACAGTCCCTACCTTTGAGGGCCTCATTCAAGCTAGGACAAAGCAGAAGCAGAGAGCAACATCAGAAACTCATAATAGAAAGCAGGGGTCAGAGGCTGCCTTTACCTTAATGAGGCCGCTGAAAGAGCGTGAGCGGGTGCGTCGCGGTGCTGGGGATGAGGGTACATCAGATCCAGGAGTGAGAGCCATAGGATGCTTATTAAACTAGGAGGAAACATGAGGGCAGTATGTTAGCATGGTTACTGTACAGCAGGGGTGTCAAACTCACAGCTCCTGCAGCGTAATGCGCATCGCAGATGCTGCAGATGTGACCAGAGTGCTGGCAGGAGTGTAGGGGCAAGGAGCTCAGTGCTGCTGCTGGGTAGAAACCAGGTGCCAGGCCGGATGAAAGAAAGTGGGGGGGTGGATTCGGCCCATGGGCCGTGAGTTCGACACCCTTGCTGTACAGTTACACCAGTCCCTTGCTGCTATGTGCTGCTCTTTGCCTAGATGTCAGTTTGGCCTTTCACATCCCAAAACGGAAGAGCACCTCAGAGCTGCAGGGATAAAAAAGCAGAGGAAGGCCATGCCTCCCACTCCGGATTACAATGAGAGTGCATGTGAGGCTGCTTTGTGCTGGCTACCAGGTAAACCAAAAGCAGCAGCTGTTGGAGTGGAAAGGGGTTTGGGCAGAACTGGAGGCTGGCAGCCAGGACTGGTGCTAACCATGCCACCCAGTCTCTCCAGAGCAGCAGGTTGGCTGTGAATGCACACTGGACCAAGAGGAGACCACTCCCTGCTTGCAAGAAGGGACAGGATTTTTCCCCTTTGTGAGTCAGGAAGCTAGAAAAGGCCATGATCAGGACTGGGGAACTGCTGGTTGGCAAGTCCCTGGCTTGGAAAACACTGAGCTCAAACCATAGCTTGGTGCAGCAAGCTCCATCATCAGCCACATCCAGGATGGGCCTCCTCCTCCCTTGCCTTCTTACAGACCTGCCCCTTACACAGCCCAAAGCCCACTGTCCTCAGCCTGTTCAGGATTAGGAGCAGCTCTCAAGCGGGCCCTCCCTTTAGCCCTATGCTCAGGATTGTGCTGACAAGCACACCCCAAATATATCCTTCTTCCCCACACTACCTGCCGGATGAGCTTCTTCTTCTTTGCAGAGTCAGGCATATTGTGGACGTGGCGGAAGAGCTCCTTCAGTGCCTCCTCCGTGCGCTGATGTGTCTCCTCCTGATGGCAACTCTCCAGCCGGCTTCGCTTCTGGGACTTGAGGGGCTGCAGCTCCTTGGAGCCTGGAGATGTCAGCAAATCCAGGTCGTCCTGGGAAAGCGAAGACAGCAGTCGCTTGCCATGCTTTAATCCAAAAGAGCCACCCATCTGAGCCAGGCTGAAAAGAGTCTTGTAAGCTGCCTCAACCCCAGTGAATCCACAGGGCTGTGTCTTCCCTACCCCTCTGCAGCAGCACTGCACCAGCAGGCCCTGTGCCAGGAAGAGGTGACAGCAATACAAAGGTGACCCCTTTGCTTCTTCCCTCCCATCCTGGATGCCAGCTGCAGAAGCCTTTCCAGGCTTGAGAAGGGTCAGTGCAGCTCCTTACACTGCATCTTCCCTCTTCTGCAGCTATATGAGGCAAGGAAGCATTTTCTGGCAATATACAGACAAATCTTGTCCCAGTGGCAGCAAGTAGCCTTTATCCCAGCCCCTTTTCCAAGCACCCTGGCCATAGCAGTGGGAGAGTCTGTCTATTTAGAAGCACAATCCCGTGAAGGAGCAGGTGCTGCGTTTACTGCGTTTCATTTTGGACACAACAATCCCATGCAGAGCTACAGACTGGGGACAGAGTGGCTAGAGAGTAGTCAGGTAGAAAAGGACCTGGGAGTGCTGGTTGACAGGAAGCTCAACATGAGCCAGCAGTGTGCCCAGGTGGCCAAGAAGGCAAATGGAATCCTGGCCTGCATCAGGAATAGTGTAGTAAGCAGGACCAGAGAAGTTATCGTCCCCCTGTACTCGGCACTGGTCAGGCCTCACCTTGAATATTGTGTCCAGTTCTGGGCCCCTCAGTATGGGAAAGATGTTAGGATACTGGAATGTGTTCAGAGGAGGGCAACGAAGATGGTGAGGGGGCTGGAGCACAAGCCCTATGAGGAGCGACTGAGGGAATTGGGGCTGTTTAGCCTGGAGAAGAGGAGGCTCAGGGGAGACCTCATTGCTCTCTACAACTACCTAAAAGGAGGTTGTAGTCGGGCAGGGGTTGGTCTCTTCTCTCAGGTGACCAGTGGCAGAACCAGAGGGCATGGACTTAAGCTTCGTCAGGGAAAGTTTAGACTTGATGTGAGGAAAAAATTCTTCACTGAAAGGGTGATTGGCCATTGGAATGGGCTGCCCAGGAAGGTGGTGGAGTCACCTACCCTGGAGGTGTTTAAAGGGAGACTGGATGAGGCACTGAGTGCCATGGTCTAGATGATGGTTGGTGTTAGTGTTAGGTTATAGGTTGGACTTGATGATCTCAGAGGTCCTTTCCAACCTTGTGATACTGTGATACTGTGATACTGTGATACTGGGCACAGGGAGTAGGTTTGCTGATAAACAGGGGCTGGTAGCTTTCCCTGTGCTTTTGATTAACAGATGCTTCAACTCTGCCCAATTTCCCTAATGCAGCCACCTGCACCACCACACCATATGGTTCCCTCACTCCTGCTCTCTGACATATCCTCTTTCATGTCTTGGTTTGTTTTCAGCTTCTTTCACTCACAAGGATCCCTTCATTGTATGGCAGCCTCTGCCCCTTCACGGAGGCCTTACCTTCGATGTGTGGGCTCTGGATCCCAGGTAGTGCAGCCTGGCACATTCCCGGATGTACGCTGGGGCCTGTGACAACAAGCAGAGAAAAGGCCAAACGTATGTTTAGTGTGTTTGGTCCTACGGCAAGAGTGGCTGCAGCAAGAGCTGCTCTTCAGCCACACCATGCAAGCCACTTCTGTCAAGACTCAGCTGTTTAGGGCAGACAAAGGGATGGGATTTCATGTCCCCAGTGCAGTCCCTATTCACAGCTTTCTTTTGATGCAGGCAACCAGCACAAGTGGAACACAGAGCAAGAGCAGGGATTGACAGGAATGTTTTCCAAGCAATTCCCCCAGCTCTGAGCTGGTCAAAAAGGGGCCTGACAAAGAGGGCAGAGAGGGAACTTTCTATGGGAGGACTCATTGCAGAGAGTAGATGTCTACAAGGACTGTGTAGGTCCTGAGAAGCCAAGAGACCACCTGTTACAGAAACAAATCTCCTGGAGCTGTCATTCTTAAAAGAACCAGGACTGTGCTGTTGCAATTTTACTGATAAAGATGAAGCATCAGTTGCAAACGAGACCTATGGCAGATCTGGACAAAACACTAGGACTGATGTTCCCTGGGGTACCTGTAGACAGTCCTACACTCCTGACAGCGACCCACTCTGAGCTGGACAGAGGCCCGGGCTGTAAAACCAGTGGGCTGACTACTACTTGTAGAGAACTTCACACCAAAATGACCTGCTGCATTAGGGACTCATCTCTTCGCAGCCCTCATGCAGGACAAGCCCCTTGAGTTCCTTCACCCTGCCAGAACCTGGGGCAGCCCTGTTACTACCTGCCCGCAGCCCCAGGTTTTCCCAGCTGGGCAGCAGGTGCTGGGTGCCCAGCAGAGGGGGGTGTTCACCACACTGTGCTTCTGACCTGCCCAGGCAAAGCCACTCCGGGCTGTCCTCCTCCTGAGCTGCCTGTCCAAAGACCTCCTCCCTAGTCACTAAATGAACACTTTCTTGTAGAAATCCTCCTTTTCCTACCACAGAAGAGAGCACCCAGAATATACACTTGGCCACTGGGATCTGTCTGGACAAGGGGCATTCAATCTCCTGCTGAGGGGCCAGGGAGAGCAAGGCCCCAGAGCGCACTTACCTTGAAGAGTTTCTGAGAGTGTTTGATCATGAAGGTCACTCCATTGTTTAGCTTTGTGATATTCTCCTGAAGGTCATTTGCTGTCACCTGGCAAGGGGACCGAAACAAAGGTGCAGCAGTTAGAAGAGGAGAGTCTCTGATGCCCTTGCTGTCTCTGAAACATAGACAGACACACACAGTGCCTCAGCAGAAGAACTGTTCTGAGGATACAGGCACAGAGGGCTCACAGCACACCAACAAGCAGAGCTCACAGAGCCAAAGTTGCTCTGAGAAGAGAACAACTTGACAATTTTGTGGCCAAACAGTTCATCAGCAGCAAGAAACTTGTCTCGAGTTGTCATTCTTAAAAGAACAGGACTGTGGTATTTCAATTTTACTGAAAAAGATGAAGCATCAGTTGCAAATGAGACCTATGGCAGGTCTGGACTGAGTCCTGCCTGGAAGCTCCACCTCACCATCCCAGCTTCCAACCTTCACATCACTGTATCAATACTTAATCTTCCCATCTTGATTCTTACCCTGTAGGCCTGCCAAACCTCTGCTTTCTACCTTATAATATCCCACCCGTAGATACTGAGGCACTGCTCACATTTCTGGGCCATAAAATGTGGGGTGCAAACATGAGGGCAAGATTGTGGGCAGACATCTTGTTCTTGTCCTGCTTCTTGGCAGTCTGGTAGAGCAAGTCCAGCAGCAGTTTGAGCAGACTGCGGTTGGGTGCAGGAAGGATCAAAAACAGCAGCTGGAGGGCTTCAATCTGGCGCTCTTTGTCTGGAGTGCTGGTCTTATTCCCCTTCTCATCAAAAAGTGTCAAGTCTGCAAGACCACAAGGCAAGAATATGAAAGACATACATTCCCTTCCCTAACAGCAGGCCTCCTGCAACTGGGTAACCTTCCCTCTTCACATGCAGATCTCCTCCAAACTCTTGCACAGTTCTTGGCCCTCCCTCTCTCTCCCCCAGCTCCCAAGCTCCCACAGGACAACACAGTTGCTAAGAGTTGTGATGGGTTGAAGGCAAGACAGAACAAGTTCACATGAAAGTAGTTCCATAACAGTTATTAAGTACATAGAAGCCACACCTCGCTCAAGAGACCCCCAGACTTAAACCAGAGGGAAATCTGGATTACCAATGTGGCCTCTACTCCTGTAGGTATCTCTTCATTGCTAGAGAGAGAAGATGGGCTACAAAGACTTGGTCTGATTCCTTAGGATCTTCAGTTCCAGTCTTTCCACCATTAGCCTGAGATGGCAGGAAGATTCCTTCTTACCCTGCCTTTAAAGTTTACACTTCTGCAGCCTAGTGTGCAGCTCTGTAGCACTACCAGCTTTCTAGGAGACTGGCTCCTCTGCTCATCACTGCCTCTTGTTGCTCACTCACCTGCAATTTTGAGGTGGGCGTGGAAGTGCTTGTGCGTCAGCAGCGGCTCTGGTAATTCACCCAGGAACACCTTTAGCAGTGTGGCCACATCGTTGGAATGAAAATCCCCAGAGTCCAGGTCAATATCTGTACCACTGTTCAGAGCATCCTTTAGGATCTGTTGCCTGATGCTGTTGCCTGGCACACGAAACAAGCCTTCTGCTCTTAGATCTGCAGAGGGAAGAAAAAAGGCCACTGATTAATCAGAGGCTGATTCCCATCGTCTTACTAAAGCAGTTTCCTTCCCAAACAGCAAACCCCAGTGAGCTGTTTCCAGAGACAATGACTTCAAGCTGGCTCCCATCAGTAGAAAAAGTCCATGCATAGAGGGAAAGAGATTAATATATCTGCTAGGCAATTCTGGAGAGCACCTGCCTAGTCCAGCCCCAAACTCCTGCTGCTGGAGAGCTCAGAGTTTTTTTACTCTCTCTGCACTGGAGACATGAGGTGGGCCAGACCCCCTGGGGCAGGAAGACAGCAAGGCAGAGTCACTTACTTTTGTGCAGGTACTCGATTAGCTGGGAGACCTGTGCAATGCCTTCTTCTGTCAGCGGCGAGCCAAACACCACCCCTTTCTCTGCAGAACAGAAGATAATGTGCTCAGACTCAATAGCCACAGAGATGAGCGGTCCTTGGAGAACAGGATCTCAGCATGCAAAAGCCAGTGCCCTAAAATGCTAAGGGTGAAGCACACAGACCCCCACAAGTGTGAGATATCACAACCGCTCCCAGATATGCCACTTGATCTCACCATACCGTACTCACAAGGGCTTCACCATTCTGCTTCTTACCTCAACTTAATCACAGTTTTTATCAGATGAAGCAAACACTCCCTCACTCCCAAAACCGAAACAACACTAGAACAGATGCTTCAGTTTTAAAGGGCGTATCATCTGCAAGCTCAGACCTTAGGGTAACAGCAAAGTGGAAGGGCAGATGTGACAGCCTGGACTGTCCAAGTACCTGCCATATTTGCACACTCCACACCAGGGAAGGAATGTCCAGATTATTCCTCACTGTGGCTTAACACACAATGGAGCAGAAAGAAGACATGCAGCTATGAGACACGAGGGGGAAACAAGCAGTAGTGGGGAGAGCAAACTTGATCCAACTGGCTCACACTGGCCTCCTCTTAAGGGATTGGTAATCCCTGGAACTCCCTAACTCCAGTGAATCTCTTTTCCATGTTAGCTGTCTTGGCCTGAGTACAATGAAGTATGAAGTACCAGAAAGCTGAACATGGAAAAGCTAGAATAAAAAGAGAGTAGTGAAGCAATGAGCTGAGCCTTTTTCCACACAGAGCACTGGCAGCTCCTCTCACTCCTGGAGTTTGCTTTCATCTCATGGGGCTGTTACAGATCAGGCATGAGTTGCCAGCTCCACAACTCCATTCAACATAGGCTACAGACCCAAAAGAAGATAGAAGCACCAGAGCTGAAAGCAAAGAGATCCCTGCATGGAAGAAACATTTCATGAGTGAGAAGCCCATTTAACCGAAAGGTACTTGCTGAAACAAGGCAGAAAACTGTTCTTGTCCAAAGAGGAACTTCCTGGGTAAGAGAGTGGTTATGCAGCAGGACACTATTTTCTAACAAACGGAGTCTTACTGGTGAGTGGCTTTTTCCATCAAACACACACAGCCAGCAAGCTCTGTCCCTCAGAAAGCTGAGGCAACTACCAGGGGCTTCACTGGCAGCAACCAGAGCCCTGAGCACCACTTCTTCCCTCAGATGCCCGCAGGTTTTGCCTGCAGCTAGAGACAAGATGCTCGACTGACCATACTGCAACATGGGACTGGGGCTGAGAACTGGAAGCAGGTATAGAGCTGGTTTGTCCTGCCCTCGCGCTTCGGCTTCAGACATCTGACAGATTTAAGAAAAGAATATTCCTCCCTTCTCCATGTCCAGACTGTCAGGAGCATGGGCTGCTTCTGAAGGCAAGCTGGGCTTTTGCATCCCAGCTGTCTGTGGCTGAAGGTTCCCCTCCTTATTGTTACAGCAGATAGCTCAGCAATCCAAGCTGGTCTGATCTGATAAAAGTTATTTTCCCCATCAGCTTTCTCTTGCTTTTTTTTCCCCTTACAGCACATTTTGATTTTACTAGCTTTTGGTCTGCTGTACTACAGATCTTACTGTTCTGTGGTGTTGATGTTCACAGCATGTGGGAAAGACCTGGTTAACCCTGTGCACTTCTCTAACAGCCTTCTTGTGCAACTAAATCTATTCCACCTGAAGAATGGTCCTCTTTCTTCCAGGACTTCTGAAATGCATGGTAAGCCACCAGGAATTCCAGCCTCCTGCTAAATCAAGAAGTTTCTGACCTCCCTCTGATAAAGCACCTGCTTCAGTCTTGGGGGAGAAAGGAGGGCAGTGTGACCTCTTGATCCAAACATAAGATCTGAAAGACTTGAGCGCAAATGGAGAGAACGATTGGCAAAAGATTCTCGTCCTTGAAGAAAACTAAACTCATTAGACATTCAACAGATAGAATCAATAGTGGCTAGGAAGGGAATAGGAAAACACATCTTCTTGAGACATGCGGGGCCTGATAAATTCAATTTACCTTTTGAAGTCAGAAGTTGATATCTGAATGAGAATTTGATTTTCAAAGAAACTTGAAAGAAGTGTCTGGAGAATGGATGCTGAGTTATGAAGGCTTAGATGTTATTGTACAATTGCTTCTGAAACTAAGAAGCAGCATGAGATTGAGTTTCCTAATGCTCAAAGGAGTTGTCAGCATTTGCAGTTTCATCAGCTCTGAGCTCTGTGGTCCTTGGCCCCTGGCTTTGAAGAAATAAAACCTGTTTGTTCTAGCTGGTCTACAACACGAAGAAAAACAAATGATGGCTCCAAGATAAAACACATGGTACATGCAATTGATTTTCTCTGTAAGCACAAACTACTTTTTCTCAGAGTTTGGCCAAGGAGTTCACAGACAGTGCCTGTCAGTGCAGGGAGACATTGCCATTGCAGCCTGGGAGTGCAGCCAGCAGACTTGGAAACATCTGCTAGCTGTATTTGTAGTGAGACACAGGCCATGGAGACATCTGAATGGGGAAGGCGGAGCTCTTGGAGAAGAAAGCTAGAAGGAAATGTCAGGTCTGATAAGAGAAGTGCTCCAGCAGAGCATTTAAAAAATGAGCTAGAGAAGGCTCACAAGCTCCTGCTAGAAGGTTTTGACAAGAACAGGGAAGTTTCCATACACACTAAGAAAACACTTTCAACTTGGTTACTCACTTGCTTCTGTTTGTCAAGTGACAAGTGTCTGAATTTAAGGTGTCCTGCTACTCTCCCAGAACAGAGACAGCAGCAGCAACAGGTTTGAACACAGTCTAACTGCAGTCTGGTGGCAGCGTGAAGGCCTGTTATTATAGAGCAGCAAGGTAAGTCACCCTGTCCAGCCTAGGGTTCGTGTATCTGCCAGGGCTCCCACTGGGTGAGCCAGGAGGGTAGGCCTGGTGGGGCTGCAGAGCTTGTCCTTATGAAACTCAATGGAGGAATAGATCTGGTAAAATAAAAAACCCTTAGAGAAACTACATAAAGGTTAAAGGAAAAAAGAGCGATACTCACACACAGTGATACCTTCTCAGAGGTACTCAGAATAGCAGAATTGCTCGAAGGAAGGGGAAGACTAATTAGAAGTGTTCAACCTCAGGCTGCCAACATCTGAAAGCAGCTACCCACCACTTCTCTGCCAGCAGACAGTCAGTCTAGCTAGGAAACCAGAGCTGATGAGGGATGCGAGAGCGGCCCAGATGGACGCTGTTTCTGTCTAGATGAGTTTAGATGAACTTATCAGGAGAACCACGCTCCCTTTGAGTGTGGGCAGATGTGGAAGAAGGCACACACGCAGCTAGAACACTCTTTTAGTTCCAACAAAACAGAGTGGTAAATGTTCCAGGCAGTGAAGAGGAGAGGATCTGAACACAGCTGTGCTCAAAGCAAATCTCAGACTTCTGAGAAGGAGCCTGTGGCTAATGTTTCATAACCAAGACAGCCGAACTTGAAAGAGAAGATAAGAATAGTCAATTTACCAGAAGAAAACTCCAGCTGAATGCTTGTCTTGGAGAGAAGGAGAAACATGTCATCTCCTGGGGTTGAACCTGTGCTCAAACAGTCTGTTTGCAGAGCTTTGTCACTGACTCACTGGATTGGGATGTGGATCAGAGCGACATTGGCATTTGCACAGGAGATGCTTTCAGATTTCTGAGCTGCACAGACGAGACCTTCCAGAGAGATGGGACAGAACTGAAGGAGACACTAGGCCTTGAGTGAAATCAGTGGCTTGGGAAACCTGGGCATTACTGTTCTTCGTGGAACTTGGTGCTCTCAGCCTTTACTGACAATACATCACTAAAGAGGAAAGCTAATGAACTAAGAAAGACAGAGCCAAGACTACCATGGACAAAAATTAGCAGAGAGACAAGGACACGTGGGTGTGTATTGGAAGAACCCGTAGCTTGTTCAGGTCCCCCCTCCCCAGCTCAGTGCTATCCACAGAGCCAGACCAGAAACTCTCACAGACCACAGCTGTATCCCAGTGGTTTGTGCTGCACTGAGTGCAGTGAGCAGCAGACTCACCAAGATGCCCCGACAGAAAGCAATAATCCCCAGAGGAAGGGTACTCTAGAAGTGGTAGGGCATTTCCAGGATGAACCACCTGGCCTCTGTTCTGCTCCTTTCTAGTGTAATAGCCAGAGATTACAAACCTTCAGTATTAAGCATTCAGAACAAGCTCAAAACAACTAGAAGTTTTGTAAACCACGTGTACCAGATGATGACAGCCAGCACTACCCTAAAGGCAGGCACCAGACCTCATGCCATACTCACCCTTGCGCTTCAGAGACATCAGAGAACGAAAAAATCCAGAGGCTGTGCTGTTTGCCCCAGGCAGCTTTGGTTCCTCCTCTCCCATCAGCTGGGCCAGTTCTGCTCCAGGCAAGTCAATGAGCCTGGTAATGTTGCTGACAACCAGCTCTGTGAACACCTCTGGTTTTTCATGGCGTAGCTTTTCTACAAAGAAGTCAGGATTGAAGATGATGGGCTGGCTGTGGAGGGAGGAGTCATTGCATATGACAAAACTGCAGATGGCATCACTGGAAAAAAGGGAAGGATAAAAAAAATTCAGTAACTCCTCGTTGCTTTGTTTTTCACAGCCAGCTGGTCTGCCCTGAAGGAGACATCTGCTGACACAGGAGCTACCAGTCTACACCAACAGCACTGTCTGTCTTCGGTGAGCATCCAGCACAGTGCAGTTACATTTCCCTTTGGAGCCAAAACATTTCTGACCTGTCTGAACAACACAGCCCCAGACTAGCACTCCATAATGTGATGATAACATACGCAACACATGACAACACCCAACCACAACTTTCACTGTATCTACATCCTACTAGCTAAGGCAGACATGACATCCAATATTTTACATTACCTTACCACTCTCAGTCATAGATAAGTTTGGTTCTGTTTCTTGCCCTCCCCAGAAATTCAGTCGCCACGGCCTGAAAGTCTAAATCCCAACCTTTTTTTCACAGCCAGCTTACACTCATCAGTTCCTATTGCTGTTCCAACATCACTACCTTCCTATCAGAAATGGAAAGTTTCCAGGCCCTGGGACTTCGTTTTTAAAATCATAACCGTGCAGCAACACTGACCCACAGTTCTGCTAGAGATGTGGTCAAACTCTCCTAGGCGACAGGTTGCCAGCTCTTGGTTACTGCCCTCTGCCAGTACGATGCACTCCAAGTCTGAAATGAGTGGCAATTGATCAGTACTAGCACATGCCACGCAAGATCAGTCCTTGAGGAACTCTTAGTAACCTTCCTCCAAGTACATCTCTTCCTGATTCATGTAGCTCTTGCCTCTTCTTTAGGCTGTTTTTATCCAGCCTCCCCATCTTCCTCTGATACCTGCTTTCTTTGTTTTGTAGCTTCTCATGTGGCAAGGGGAAAGGAATGAGACACTCTGAGACACTCTCTGCTAAGGGTTACCTGTCGCAGATACTTAGCCCTACCAGAGGTTAGGTAAGCTACATTTAACATGTCAAAAATGAAAATAAACAGTTATCAAAAAGAAATTTCAGGTTAATCAGTGCTTTTAATGCTCACACTTAAAGCTTACCCCAATTTCCATCTACTTCTAGGTCTTCTATTATCATCTTTCCACCATTGTTTCAAACACTTGCATGCTTCTGAAGTCAAGCCCCTAGCCTACAGTTGCCTAGCTTGCTTCTCCTGCTTTTACTTGAATGTAAAGATTAATGTCATTATTCTCCAGTAACAAGCTACTGCCTGATGTCATACTCTGCTACAAAGTGCTGGTCTGGCCCTGCGAGTTGGTGTGCCAGTTCTTCCAAGACTCTGGGAGGAGGCTGCATACCCACCCAGCTTACACACACCGCGTGCTTTCACTGCACAACGTTCTCCAATCCTTTAATCACTCTCAGGCTCTTAGACAATACTTTTCTTTCTGCTGTTTCACCATCCCTCTTCGGTTGTGAGCTCCCACTGAACACCCTTTTCCAACAGCAGTTGCCAAGTGCACAGGTAACACAAATGCTGTCTTCATGCCTTTCAGGGATGGCATCAGTCCCTTAGCAAGGTGTGGCACCCACGGGGGGAGGCACACACTCTGCCTATCGCCCAGAGGCCACCAAAGGCTTTCCCTCCAAAGCATGCTTTCATACATAAGACCAGAGCACCTTGAACTTCTGCTGAGAAGAGGAGGCCACGTCCCCGTATTCGGACCACAGTGGGTGTCTCTGCTCACTGCTCAGCCCCGCAATGAAACTTATGTCCATTGGTTTGAGCCACAGAGCACTTCAGCCACTAGTTCACAGATCTGAGCAACTTAATTCTTCTGATGTAAATTGACAGTAGCTAACAAAGGGGAGGACATCAAAGCACACACTGGCAAGTCATCTCCCTCAGCAGTACCTCTAAACCCAACATTTATCTAAGCTACCACTGCACATGTTTGACCTGAAAGACCACCTTAGTGTGATTTCCAGGATACTTGATCAGAATAAGAGAATAAAAAATGGGGTGTCAGGATACACAAAGAGAAAGATGCTTGCTGAAATCAGAGGAAATCAGGCTCTCAGCAACACTGGCATCATGAGAATCTACAAAACCCTCTCCTCTTGTCACTGCTTCCAAGGATATGAAAGATTCCTTCAAGAGGATGGAGAGGAGGAAGGTCTGCAAGGCAGACTGCAAGGCAATCTGCCAGGTCGTGTAAAATTTTAGAAAGCTCTTAAAGGCTCCCAGCTGCATCACTCAGAGTGGCCTTAGCGAGCATGCTGCCGACTCCAAATGGGGGCCATATTTTTCTGAGTCCCTCCCAGTCTATTTTTCAGCAGTTTGCTATCTGCAATAAATCAAGACCAAAACACAACAACTCAACATCAGGTGCCAAAAAGCAACTACAAATCAACATGATCATATTCGAATTTCACTGCACAGGGCTACAATGCACAAACAAGTGCCAGTTCTGCCTATAATGTGGAGCAAGCCCTTTTCCTGAAACCCATGACAACTCATTCTGTGGCAATACATATCCTGAGAAGGGTTAATAGCAAGTGTATGGGCCCACTGACCCTGCCTGCAATGATCCGTGCACTGTTATTCATTCACTAGCAGTTTTGTTTCCCCACAGAGAAGATATGCAAATACTTTGCAGCAGTTACATCAAGCATCACCAATTATCTGTTCCCTCTGACAATCAGATATCTAGATTCAGAGAAAGAAAATTAAACAATTTTGTCAACTAGAACTGACTGACATGACTTTGCCACACAACCAGCGTCACAAGTTGCGCAAAGTTTAACAACATTTAATGCAAAAATAAATAGAAAAAAAGTAAATTTCTTACATGAGTGCTGAGAGCTTTTGGAGAGGCATTAGGAAGCAGAGACAGGGAAAAGAACTTGCTCCTTGTTTCCAGCAACAAAAGAAACCTGCCTGTCCCAGCACAGCCTATGCAAATTCCACGCATGCTACGAGACACAAGGGCGCATTATTGGGTCTGAAAGGCCCTCTTGGCACACACTGGGCATCAGCCTTCACACAGAGACAAAACAGAAAAGAAAAGCTGGACAAATTGATTCATGTCTCTTGCCAAAGGCTGCGTAGCTGGAGTTTAACAGCAAATAATTCCTACATAGAAACCGGGGTTTTGAATTAGGAGCAGCGTGGTATTAAGTGCTCTCCACCTGTATCCAAGAGGAATCCACAAAATAGCCTCAAATCTACCCTGCGTTTACCATGAGTAAAGCCATGCAAACACATTCCCAACAGCATCCAAGCTCAATGGCTGTTACGGCACTGGCAGGACAATAACCGAGTCCTTAACTGCACAACCCCGTGCCCAGAAACCTTGCTAGAAACACTCTCTGCCCCTGCCTATCTCACTTTTAGATCTTTTCAAAGACAAAGCGCATAGATTGGCCTCTCCAGAGCTTGAAACAGCACCTGGCCATTGTTCTTTGCTGCCATTAATGTGCCACCATGTACCATTCATACACATCAGGTTTCCCGTTCCATGTTTCTTTGGATTCTCATCCAGTTTCCTTGCCTGCTGCAGCTGGGACCAGCCTTGTATGCTCTTATTGTGGTATGGTACTTCAATGAGGTACTTAATTTTGAAAGGTCACTTATTAGCAGCTCTTCCTCACACTGAAAATTTGCCTTTGTATCATTATTGCTAATCAAAATGGAAATGTGAAGCAAACCCTTATTTCTGAGCAAAGCTAAAGCCCCCACTGGCTTTACACACAATAACCCTGCCAATCCTCACTGCTGCACACACTGTAACCTTCAGAAAAAGCCATGTGCCCCATCTGCTGTTTTCATGTTAAAAAAGGAAGATGGATGTGCTCTACCTACACTCACAGTTTATATAACAGCAACAGCAAAGGGGAGACAAATGTGTTCAGTTTATTGGGTTTTTTTGCTTTGCTTGCAATTACACTTATATTTTCTATATTTTCTGTGATCTCAGACTGCTTTACAAGACATCAGTGGACAATAAAATAAAGGAATAAGTAGATTCCTCTCCCATCCCATGAATAAAATCAAATCCAAATGAATAATAAAATCTTGTAGTAATCGGGTTGTGATTAAGACAGCAGATTAAAAAAAATGGGTCCGATATTGTGCTGAGATTCTTGCCATTGTAGTATCTTTTCGGAGTGAAGCCTGTGATCTCAGCCAAGTCACAAAGAAAGCTGTCTGTCACACACAAGGTTCTTGCTTCAGGCATGACAGCCCCATCATTTCATGGGGAGTGGATGGTGCAGGAGGTCAAAACCATGATGGATCAATTAATCCCTAAGGTAACTAGATCCATGCCAAGGAAATGCCTTAAAAACTAGGACAAAATGAGGCTTTAACTGGCAAAATCTGCTGATTGAACCCGCAGTGCAAAAGCTGTGCAAGCAGGCAGGTCAGCACGCCTGTATTCAGATAGGTGAGACCTAACTGTTTCAGTGGCTTTTGCAGATCTTATATTGTTCTAACTCCAGTCATGTGAAGGCAGACACAGGTTCGAGCAGCACGAAATAGAGCATAAAGAGAACACGAGTAAGCCAAGAAAGAGTAGGAAGAGGTACCTTTGGGGCAAGGCATTAGCTGTGTTTGTTTAGCTGGGAAAGTGTAAAAGCTGGAAACTGCAGAACTCAGAGGAGCCTGATGTACCTAATTCTTCAGGCAAAATCAATCTCTGGTGCCATTTTGCACACTTTGTATGTTGTCTCTAAAGAGCTAACACTTCAAACACACCACGGTAGATGAGTCTTGCCATATAGGAGTAAAAGGATTAAAGAGCTTTTGAAAATAAGGCAGATAATGGAAGAAAATCTCCTTTTATAACAACAAAATCTTTAGACGGTGAGAAACAGCCAGGCTACTACCAAGTACTGAGAGCAGAGTGATAAGCAGGCAGTGCTAAAGCACACAAAACGTGAGCGATTCTTTGCCTGGCTAAGCACAAAGGGAGACGGGACAGATGCACACAGGCTTGTATTTCCCCAGGGGGAGAGGAGTAGCATCGTTTCCTATATTGTGCCAGAATAAGGGATCAATTAATGAGGATGTCTGAAGACAGTATTTCCAGAGCCAGATAGGAGCCATCCCAGATTTTGCAAAGAGATGAAAGAACTGTAGTGGAATTATGTGGAATCATTTTAAGTACAAAAGGACTAGAAGACAAATTAATTCCTAGATTAAAAAAAAAAGAGAGAGAATTAACAGACGTCTAAAGGGAATGGACTGTAGAGACATTAGAATTGACTTCACAGTTAAGATTGCTTTGAGGACTGTACTTCAGACTGACATTCTTGCAAGACAGTGTAACAAAGATCACATTCAGACCTCCGCCTTAGCACAGTAACTCTTCATAGGATGACTGACACGCCTCTGAAAAATGTCAAGGAAAACATGGAGCAATTTTTGCCTAGGGTTATACACATAGGGTCTTCGGGGCAGAAAGAGTCCTTTTGTGATGTGTACACAGTGCATAGCACAGTGGGTACCAATCCTGGACCAGTGTCTTCAGGCTCAATAGAAGAAGCGACGATAGATAACGGTGCCTTTTTAATTTTTGCTTTGCCTTTTTTCACATTTAAACAGCCAACATGGAGGGATTCAGCCTTTTGGCTATGGAAATCAGATAATAATACACAATTTAAAGAGCATGGAGGCAGGAAAGAAAGCTGCTATTATGCGCTGGCAGCCTGTGTTGGACAACCTGGAACTAATGTAACACCTGGACATCTTTTGGACATTGGGTAAATTGGATATCCAAGTCACAGCTGTATTACAAAAATTCAAATTCTGTCTCAGAAAAAGACTCAAAGCAGACCTCAGCAACATCAGCTACACATCTGTGATGTGAACCTGGAGACAGACCTATCTGGGAAGATAAAAGGGTTGGAAGAAGGTAGGGGGAGGAAGTGTGCTTTGGAAGAAACACAAAACACAGTGTATTACCAGTGTCAAAGAAAACTGTAGTAGTAAGACAGCTTGATATAAAGGTAATATCAAGAAATTTGCATTTCAGCAGGAAATTTCTCAAATTTGACCTCAGTGAATTATTTTGTGACACCTTTGATAATGGCCACTGGAATATTTTAAAGTCAAAAAAGCAGGACTGCAGCCTGCCATCACCACAACATCAGAGCATCCAGATGCCTTCTAGTGCTAGAAGGAGGAAAAAGACCTAAGAGGTGCCTTATAAAGGATCCGCAGTGTTCACTGTGGTGCTCCTCACCAAGTCTCCTTCCCGGCACCCCACCACAGCTCTGGATAATCCCATGGTGTGCAGTGGCTCAGCCTCCCACCAAGCACTGTAAAAAATGCAGAAACACAGCTACTGCCAGAAACCCAGTAATTTTATGTTAAAGTTCTGCAAGCCCATATGTTTGCCTTAACATCAGAATAACACAGCCTAACAGCATTAAATAGCAATGCTGCCCCGATTTTCATGACTTTCAATACAGTCTAAAGTTTGTGTCTTTATTTTGATACAAACCCCTACTGGGAGCAGCAATAGAAGAGGAGCCTTAGATCCAATCCTGATTTCACTGAAATCAGCACCAAAACTGAATGTTTTCAGATGGCAGCAGCTGCCTCTTCTCATTACTGATCTATTTACTTCTATCACTGCGGCATTGGGAACCTCGGTCACAGCTGGGGACTCCGTTGTGCTCCGTGCTGTACAAACACAGAACAAAGGCAATACCCTGTCTTTAGAGGGCTGATAGCTAAATCTGAAATGAATGCTGGAGAGACAGCAAAGGGGAGGAATCCCAAGAGAAGTGGCGGAACTATCAGTCAGAATGACTGATATAACTGAACTCTGCCAGCTTTTCTGAAGACACTATTAAAAAGGAGGGCGAGGAAGGACATGAAAAATAATCAGGTCTCATTGCAGACATTTAGAAGAAATCCAGCTTCTGCACGAGGGGTGACATGGGACTAAGCACAAATGAGCTAGTTTGAAAGCTATCAGGCAGGGCTGGCTGAGACACGGGGCTGAGGCAGCTAGAGCTCAACTCCAGGCTCTGGTCAGGAACCACTGGTGTGGCAGCAACAGCAGGTCAGGGAGCTGGGGGAGCCTGGAAGCACTGCAGGGCACTGTGCAGCCACATCTGGACCCCTGCAGCAGGGTCACAGCATGAGGAAGCCCTGTAGCCACTTCCTACCCTCCAGAACATGCTGGGCAGGGCGAGAGAAGGTCACAAGGGCCTGGGGCTAGTCTGTATACAAACTGTATTGATGTAGCTTTCCCTGCCCCAGTCATATAATGATGACAAAACAACACATGATTTTTGCTTTATTTTACTAATTTAAGCTATTGGCTTTGCAATAACGCACCATAGATCTGAAGTACCCTTTGGGGACAGGTGGTACTTGCCCCGAACGCTGTGTCCCATGTCTAGGACAGGGATTTGGGGCCTTTTCTCCCCATGCCCTGCAGAATTTGCCAGCACAACTTTGACGAGTCAATCTAACAAACTGCGAGGATACTTCCTCTTTTCATGAACCCTAATACCTTTCTTGCATAACCAAAAATTCTTTACTGAACATCTGTCCAAGGACTCACGCCAACTGGCTGCTCTTCAACTTCCTTCATATCCCAGATGTTTCTTCCTACTTTTGTCTGTTCGGTCCTTAGCTGGGTGGACTGTAAGGTCCACGTATGTCTGTTGCATCCTCAAAGTGTACATGGGTACTTTCCAGTTGTCAAAAGAATGGCATTCCCTTACTATCCTCATTTTAAAATGCCCTTAAACTTCTTTACTTCCCCATTTTGAGTGCACTGGAAGTCAATAAGAGGCATGGCCCAGTCCTACCTTTACCTGCTTGGCCTCTAGCACCCAGAAACTGCTGCATACACCTCTAATTATCACCCTTACACTTGAAGATAAGAGCACTAGGGCATCCTCCAGAGGCAGGGAAAAATGCAGTTTGGAGACCATCAAAGATACACCATGTAGATGCTTTTCAGCCCAGTAGCTTCAAGCCAGCATCCAGGTTAGAGCAGAACTACCATCTATAAGGAGGAGCCCCATAACATCAGGTTTACTTCTGACATGAAAATCCAATCAATCACACAAAACCAGCAGAGCAAATTAACAAGCTGCTGTAGCAACTAGTCTGGAATGCAGAGCAATCCAGTAAGGACAGAAAGGTGCTTTCCTCCAGCCCTCCCAAGGGATGATAATCACCCAAAACTGGTAGCACAAACTCATGCCCAGAACACATTTTGGAATCCCATCCACCATCAACCAGGGGATCACAATTAGAGCACAGTGTGCTGTAGCACACACAGGTTCACTTGGCTGCTGTGATCTTTCTGGACCAAGAGGATACCTAGACTCAAAGCCAGCTCCCAAAGGTGCTGTTGGGCAAGTTTTTGTCTCATAGCCTGGCAAATACAGACAACAAAGGTACCTGGGAAGCCACAGTTCTTGGTTTTGTTTGTTACACTTCTGTAACTCCACAGCAATTCTTTGCTCTGGAGGTGCAGTGGGCAATTTGCGTGATTGTATCTGTATTTTGTGTCATGGTGGCATCTGCAAAGGATGAGAACATCAAATCCCTTCTCATCAGCAGTCCTCTGCAGACACCACCGAGTATGTCAGAGGCCACATCCCATGTTCCAGATGTGTAAACTCTCACAAGCTGGAATTGCAATGAGGCATAGCTGGATGCATGCCAGCATTTAAATAAGCTGGTGACATCTGGTCAGGGCTGCTGAGGCACATGGATAAACAGGCTACCAAGCCGCAGAGCAGCACGGTACGCAGTACCAGAGAGATGGAGATATACAAAGAAGTCCAATTAACTCAGCAAATTGAACAGAATGGTGACCTGGTGCTTCTGAAGCGGATTTGGGCAATCTACAATGTTAAAATCTGCAATATTGAACAGAGGTACCAGAATTCATGTGGCATAACCTGTATGGTCACTTTCTGCCGCTCTCCCATAGTGATCAGAAACTGCTTCTCTTCCCATCCCGGCTGACAGGACACCTCTGTGTGGATTCACCTGGTTTCTCTGCCCAGGGAGCAGGGATCTATATATGCACTGCTCCAGGGGCTGCTCAGGAGGATGTGAGGTGACACATGCATGAGAGGAGAGCTCCAGGCACCCCTGAGAGCTTGTGAAGGATGTTTTCTAAAAGGATTCCCGCTCTCCTAGGCACAGCTAGCCGTAGAACACTCATCTCCTGCTACATGACAGCTCGTGAGCGAGGCTGTAGCAATGCCCATATGGAACTCCTAAACCATAAAGCTACGTTTCAACATTGAGGCTGAACTCCAGCAAAACAAAAAGAGAAACTAATGCCGGCTCCCCCGAGAACCTTCTGCCTCTGAAAATCAGAGCTGCCACATTACCACTCAAGAAAAAAGGATGTTTTGGCTGGACTCCAAATTATTAGAGCTTTATAGGCCAAAAGCAAACACATTAAAAGTTCTTGTAAGCCAGCTGGCAGGCAATTATTTAAGCAGTTTATCACATTCTCTGCTATCTACAGTTCCTGAAAAAAAATTATGAGGAAACTCTAGACAGCTTAATGGTAATTACCTAGCGTAGAGGTGAGAAATGTCAAGGGCCAGGGAGTGAGGCTCACTGGTGAGCAGAGCCTTACCTCCAACAGTAAGTGTTGTTACTGGGATGAGAGGCCAGGAATACGCTAGACCTGTGAGGCTCTGAAACAAAGGGTCAGTCAAATTTACCACACCGTGGGGCTGTGGTTCTTCCCATTTCCATCCCCAAGCTGTATCCAAGACCCCTGTGACTTAAAACCACAGTGTCAGTCCCCAGGATCACAGTGCAGGTTTGCTGAGAGCTGCACAAAAGCAGCACAGTGGAGCTGTGCATGAACCCATCAGAGCACAGGCTCAAGAAAGGGCCTCAGCTCCTGGTTCTCACTTCCAGCCACAGAACAAGAGAAAATGAGATCCTACAGAAAAAGCTAACCCTGAAGCAAGAGGAAAACACATGGCCTCAGCTGTGGCCAGCAGCCTAATCCAGTTCACAGAAGGACAGTATTTCCAAGAGGAACTTGACTTCAGTGCAACCATGAGATATTAGCATTTCCATGCTGCCCTGTCTCCTTCCCATCTGTTCATGCCAGTTTTAAACCAACACACATTGAAGACTGTTGACCTTTAGGACAAGGAATTTGATTTCCCAGCACTCAGCGCTTCAGTTTCAGACTGAACTGAGTGCCCAGACACCTTTAAAGGAGCGTTAATGAAGCCCGGTGACATTTTCATGTGCATATAAATGTGCACACAGCAACAAGGCAATGACTAGGCTGGCAAGGAGACCCAGACGCTGCTTTGGGCTATGTGGGCATGAAATGCTCCCCCTTCATGCAAACAGACAATAAACTGAAGCGTAGCAGAACAAGGATCCCGTTGTCCAAGCCCATCCTATGCCCTGGATGAGAACAGGAACAGGACAGGGCGTTACGTGCAAGCATACAAAAATACTGCAAATGCAATACAGCCTGGAGTTCAGATCTGGATGCGCGGTTGATGGGGTTTGGGCAGAGCCAGGGGTTAAACCTGAGCCTAGGTCTCAAAAATTTCAGTGAGAGCTGTGGAGAAGGGAATGTTTGAATAGGATGGTCCCCTGCTCCAGGCTATCTTCAGACAAAAAGTAGCCATGTGTTCAGATTTGGCTTTAACTCTGAAATCAACCATTTTTTTCTGCACAACCCTCTCTGCAAGTCACTGACTTTTTGCCATTAACTCATGTTTACAGCGAATGTTGATCCTATTTGCAGTAAAACATGGATGGCAATTGTGTCTACTTTCATTGCCTGTTTATGACATGAGCTCCTGATGTCCAGTCATGCAGTGACACTCTATCAAGCTGTTTTAGCAAGATGCCTTACACCTTTTCTCAGCATATCCTGCCTTTTGACTTTTTCCTCTCCATTCTTCTCACCCGTGCCATTTCAAATGGCTGATGTGAACACCAAGCGCCTGGCAAAGCATTTAGGCACTGCTTGAATCGAACATCAAATGCATTCATTAAACAGACAGATGTTTCTCTTTTGAAATTGAGCACTCGGGCACGCTGTAATCATCATTCTCAGTTATGAAGTGCCAGGCAGAGGTTATAGAGACCACAAATCGACACAAATCATCTTTTGTCATGTTACTACGTTTGGAAAGGAGGTAAAGACAACCAGCTTTCATTTCCAATCTTTAAGTCACTGTGCTATAAGACCACACACGCAGCGTGCAAGCTTCACCAGCTGACTTGCACTTCCTTCCAGATGAGAGGAATCAGGGGCAAAAACACGGAGGCCTTCAAAGCCTTGGGTTTTGTGGTGTTAGAGCTGCAAGGCAAGCAACTGATCTGCTAGGGCTGCCTGTGGGTCACAGGAAGCGTTGGAGTCAGACTTCAGGCTTTGCTTTAACACAATCATTGGAGGGAGTGGTGGTGGTAAAGAGCTGTGGGACTGAATTCTAAGGACACTGTCAGCATCTGACAAATAAATTTAGTCATTTGGACTGATGCAGGTCATGCAAAAATGCTTTATCTGAGAGAGAGCTGCAAGTACCAGTTGCACAGGGCACACACATCCCTTTACCAGGTCCAGTGTTCTAGGCACTCCCTGCCCAAACATGTCACACTAAGCACCATATCTTCATCCATCCTTTCAAAGCAATGCTTTGCCCAAATACAGGCACTAAAGCTCTTTGCCCGGATAAGCACAGCCTGTGCCCTCAGGAAGGGTCCCACTTAGCATAGAACGGGACAGCACCACTGTGATACAGGCTGAGCACGAGGCACCAGACCTCAACCGTATTTACTTTTCAAGTCCATGAGAATTACCACTCAAAAGATCCTCCATTTGCAGCTCCACATCACATGTGCAGGAGGAAAAAAACAAAAGGAAAAAAGGAAAAAGAGGAAGAGATATCACAGGTTTTTAGCAGGAATCACTGTTTCAGTGAGTTCTCCACTATTTTATTGACAGCAGTCACAGAATAGTTAGGGTTGGAAGAGACTTTAAAGCTCATCCAGTTCCACCCCTACGCCATGAGCAGGGACACTTCCCACTGGATTAGGGTGCCCAAAGCCCCATTCAACCTGGCCTTGAACACCATCAGGGAGGGGGCATCCACAACTTCTCTGGGTAACCTGCGCCAGAGCCTCACCACCCTCACAGGAAAAAATTTATTCCTAATATCTAATTTCAACCTACCCTCTTTCAGCTTAAAACCATTACACCTCATCCTATCCCTACACTCCTTGATAAAGTCTGTGCTAAGCATTAATTATGTGAAGCTTACAGTGTATGCCTGTTTAGAGAGCAAGAATGAGACACACAGAGTGGGCAAAGCAAGGGAGAAAGGGCGGGAAGCAAAGGCAGTCCATACAGTGCCCTCACCCTACCGAGCTCTGCAACTGCTGGAAGCGGGTCTGGCCATGGCTGCAGGGATGCACCGGTCTGGGAGCAGCCGGGGCTGCAAGGCATGTGCCAGCCTGGGAGCAGCCACAGTTCTGCAGGGATGCACCAACCAGAAAGCAGCTGCAGATTCAAGGGATGCGCTGGCCTGGAAGCAGACACAGTTCTGCAGGGACATACTGGCCTGGAAGCAACTGCAATTGCAGGGATGCAGCAGCCTGGAAGCTCCAGTGGTTCTGCAGGGATGGGTAGGTTGGGAGCAGCTGTGACTGCAAGAGATGCACCAGCTGGAAAGCAGCCACGGTTCTGCAGGGACATGGCAGCCGGAAAGCACCTGCAGGGATGCAGTGGCCTGGAAGCAACCGCAGTTGCAGAGACGCGGCAGCCTGGAAGCAGCCACAGTTCTGCAGGGATTCAGTGGCCTGGGAACAGCCATTGCTCTGCAGGGACGGACAGGATGGAAGCAGCCATGGTTGCACGGATAGGCAGGCTGGAAGCTGCTATGGTTCTGCAGGGATGCGGCAGCCTGGGAGCAGCTGCAATTGCAGGGATGCGGCAGCCTGGGAGCAGCCGCAGCTGTGCAGGCAGCCAAGGCTGCAAGGCAGGTGCACGGCGTCGCTCGCGGGAGCGCGGGGACGAGCCCTATAGGCTCCTACTCCATACACCCCCACCACATCCATACACGCGCACCCCGGTCCCTCTGGAACGCTGCTCGAGCGCGGGCCGCGCGGCGCCCCTGCCCTCGCGGGGGCAGCGGGAAGCGTTTCCCCCGCAGTGCAGCGCAGGGGCTGCGAGGGCCGCGCTGTCCCGAGCCCAAGGGGTGCCAGGAGGGACTGGAGTTCCGCCTCACCCTCCCCTCCGAGCCCCGTTCCTACCTGCGGCCCCGCGCCGGCGCCCCCGCCGCCATCTCATACCTGCCGCTGCGCCTCCCCATTGGCCCGCCGCACGGCCACGGCCCCGCCCCGCCCGCGCGCGCCGCGCACCGCTATTGGCTGAAGCCCGAGATGCCGCGTTGCCATTGGTCAGTTCGAACGGGAAACCGCCAATCTGTCCGCACGCTGGGCGCTGGGAAATGGCCGGCTGCGGCGCGCAGGGCATACTGGGAGTTGTAGTCCGTCTGGGTGGGGCGTAGAGCCCCTCGATGCTTTGTGTCGTTGGTCACCGTCAAAGAGAAATGAGAAAAAGCAGTTTTGTTTATTGGTTTCCCGTTTGTTTTTTTCCCCTTTGTGCGTAGAAGAAGCTGCCCTGCCCTGAGCCATCCCTGAGTCCCCACTGCACCAAGGTTTGCCTGGAGCCTTCGGGCAACAGCTGGGAAACTCTTCAAAAAAGCTCTTGAGGAACCACGAGTGAAACTGCAGATCAGACTGTCAGGAATTAACCTGAAATTAATTAATTTGATCTGAAAGGTGGATGGGAAGCTCAACATCAGCTGGCAACGTGTACTCGGCAGCCCAGAAAGCCAACCACATCCTGGGCTGCATCAGAAGTGTCACCAGCAGGGTGACTGAAGGCATTCCGCCCCTCTGCTCTGCTCTCCTGAAACCCACCTGGAGTCTTGTGTCCAGTTCTGGAGTCCTCAGCACAGCAAGGACGTGGAGCTGTTACCGCAAGCCCTGAGGAGGCCAAAGATGTTCAGAGGGCTGGAGCACCTCTGCTATGAGGACAGGCTGAGAGAGTTTGGGCTGTTCAGCCTAGTGAAGAGAAGGCTCCGCAGAGACCTCATAGCAGCCTTCCAGTACTGAAATGAAAGCTGGGGAGGGACTCTTTTTCAGGGAGTGTAGGGATAGGACCAAGAACAGTTCTAAACCAAAAGAGTGCAGATTTAGATTAGATCTTAGGAAGAAATGTTTTTCTATGAGGGTGATGATCCACTGGAACAGGTTTTCCAGAAAAGTCATGGATGCCCCATCCCTGGAGGTGTTCAAGGATGAGGCTTTTAACAACCTAAACCAGTGGAGGGTGTCCCTGCCCATGGCAGGGAGGTGAAAACTGGATGGGCTTTTAAGTTCCTTTCCAACGCAAACCATTCTATAATGTTTTTAATTGACTAGATTTCGGCTGGAGTGTTCCCTTGACATTTTAACTCTCAACACTTAATTATCTTACTGCCAATCATTTTAGCATAAACAGGAAGGTTCCTCTCATGCTGCTGCCCCCAGGAAGGTTATCCCATCCCTGCATCCTGGTGTGCTGAATCCTGACTTGGAACTGGGGAGCCCCAAAGGTGTTGCAGCATGCTGAGAGGTCGTGGCCCATCTGGATGCTGCATGGGCACAGCCCCTACGGGCCACATGCATCCCTCAGCAGCATCCCACATTGGATACCACCCAGACAGATATCTTCTAGGTCAGGGTTATCAAACTCATGGCCCACAGGCCAAATCTGGCCCTCCACCTTCTTTCAACCAGCTGAGCACTTTGATTCTATCTGGTAGTAGCACTGAGCTCCTTGTTCCTGTGTTCCTGCCAGTGCTGGTCACCTGTGCAGCGTGTGATGTGTGTTACCCTGCAGGAGCAGGAGAAAGGCGGGAGGCATGAGTTTGACACCTCTGGTCTAGGGTAAGGAAACAATGATATTTTCCTTCTCCTCCTGTTTAAGCCTTAAAACTTAATGTGGGCATGTACAACCATCCCAGCCAGCCCAGGGGCCATGCAGCTAGTGCCAGGAGCAGCTGGTATCTATCAGGCTCAGAGTCCTTCATTTCCTGCACAAGCATAGCGGACTGTGTGTATTTTCATGCCTGCAGAGAGCAGTTGCATGGTTTAATGGCACGCTGGGTGAAGAAAGAGCTTCTAGACACCTCTCAGCCTGAGTAACAAAAGCCAGGCATTGCTCCAGGCCCCTATCTTGTGCTCCTCTGCAGGTAACTGCAAAATATTTGTAGCTCGTATCCAGGGGAGGCAGGACCCACATCACCCCTCACCCTGCCCATGGCAGAGAGCTGTACTCAGGCTCCTGTGGGCCCCCGAGACACAGCTCTGCTCCTTGCCAGGGACAGCTGCTTGGTGGGGTCCAAGCTTGACACACAGCCAGCCTCCCCGGGCAGGATGATGTCTCCTCTCCAAGGGTTTCTGTTGCATTACATGATTAATTAGCTGATTAACAAGATGTTGCTGTGGAAGAATCTGTTCTCTGGACACCAGCTCAGGCGAACACCATCCTCTGTGCTACTGTGCTAATAAAACTCTTCTGTTCCACGCAGGCATGCACTAATTTAAGCAACAACGTGCAAATGAAGAACAATAAAGTGAGTAATCTGGAGCTTTTAAACAAATTAGCTACAGCCTTCTCAAGGCCCCGTGCCCAAAGAGAGAAAGCAGAAAGACAGATAGCTCTGGTGGGCCTGGAGCTGCATGCCAGAGGTGCTGGGGCGGTTGGAAGGTGACTGCTGCCCTCAGGGGTCAGAGGGCATCAGGCCAAGGCTGCAGGAGGAAGATGGGCATAGCTCCTACTGACTGAACATCGGCAGAAGGTGCTGCTGGAGATGCCTGTCCACTAAGCCAGACTGCAGGCTTCCTTCTGGCAGGATTACAGCAGCAGTTTATCAACATGGTCCTGGGGCTCAAGAGTCCAAGTGAGAGCCCTGGGTGGGGAAGCAGGAATAGGACAGTGCTCCTGACAAGACAAGAGCAATACCAGTACAAGAGCTCCTCCTCCACCTCCAGGCCTTTAAAAGAATCTTGGAAAAAAAAACAAAAAGCACATGAGAGCCACAAAACTGGATTTGCAGCCTCCAGAAAGAAGCCAGCAGTAAGAGGCTGAACAAGCACAATCCCTTTAGCTTATTAAGAGAATGAGAAGCGTTGAAATTCCAGCATGTAAGCTACTATGGTAGGAAATAACAAAGGACTAAAGGCTTTTTAATATAGGAAGGGAAAAAGTCAGCTACGCTCACAAATACACGTGTTCTGTGCAGTGTGAGCAATGCGACCTCTATCCAGACCCTCAGCTATGTTCTCCGCAGCATGCTTTTGGCCAAAGTCTTTTGGGCTCAGTGCAGAAGTAACCAGGCAAAACCAGATGCTCAGGCCAACCTGAGATGGCTCAGCAGCTAAAAAGCTCGAAGATTATTTGTACTGCTCAGGCCCAGCTGGCAGGAGGTGGTCAGAGCAAAGGCCTTTTCCCAGCTCTCACAGGCAAGGGCAAGACATGGAGGTTTGCAGTGCCAGTTTTCCAGCCAGTCTGAAGAAATTTGCAGCAACCTGTTCTGCCCTGCATGGCCGATACAAGGAAAGCAAAAGGCAGGACCAAAACCAGTGGCAGCCAAATGGCAGACATGCCCCATGTGGCACAGATCCCCAGGCTGAGAGCCTGTTCATCCAGGAGATGCTGCCAAGGGACTTTTCACCACCTCCAACTTCTCTCTTTGACCCATGATTCAGCCCTGCCACACGTCTGCCAGGAGGGCTCGGGACATGGGCAGGGGCTGACTGTACTGCAGAGTTGCTCCTGGTAGCCCCCAGGTGAGCCCCACTCTGAGGCAGGCAGGAGCCCGCGGGGCGCAGTGCTGCAGTGGCAGAAGGACCCACCGCACTGGGGCAGCGCACAGGGAACACTGTATGCGAAGCTCTGAAGGGAAGGAGGAGGAAACTGGGCCAGGTACGAACAGAATATATTTATCAATAGAGGGAACTCATTACATGTTAGTTGCTCTCTCTCTCTCACACACACACACACTCACGTACCCCTGCAACAGGCACCCAGCACCTTCCTCCAGGCACAGGAGGGGAGGGCTTGGACCAAGAGTCTGTAATACGACTAAGTGGCTTCCCAACAAGTCTCTAACAGATGCAGGCCATCTCCTGCAGAGGAGTCCCCCCTGCTCCATTCACAAAGCCCCCGTCCAGAGATCACAGGGTGTTGTCCATACTTGGGCAGGTGCAGGCAGAGCACTTGAGGCTCCTCAGGAGCGCTGGGCCTTCAGACGGCTTCTGCGGCCAGCCTTGGCCCCACGCTGGGCACCCTTCATCAGGCCCTTGAACTGGCCCTGCATTTTTGCCCGCTTCCTGGAGGGAGGAAGGGGCAGGAGGCTGGGTTAGCATGGGGACTGGGTAGAGCCAATGCACAGGGATGCTTCACACTCCGCAAGAAACAGTGCAGAGGCTGGCAGGGAGTTCCCAGACCCACAAAACCCCATAATATCAAAAAGCAGGATCAAACCCATCAAACACTCTGTACCCTTCCTGGCTTGTCTCACCTTCTGTTGAGTTTAGCTCTGTTCAGGGGGATATAAGCATAGGGGTCGAGTTGTCCTTTCTTCTTCACATCGCCTTTCCCTTTCTGTGGGAGGACAGTGACATGGGAGACGATACAGCATCAAAGGAGATGCACATGCGCAACCCTGGCATCCAGCCACCCCAAGGACTATGTTGCAGCGAGGTGCCAGCTGAGCACATGGCCCTTGGAGCTGATTTCCCATCTACAGACATTGCTTTGAGCAACAAGCGGCTCTAGCCACGGCAAGAGCAGGACTAGGACTCCAAGATGGGCTGGAAACGTTCACAAGTACTGAGTGTTTGGCAGCTCCCTCCAGAACAGAGATTTACCCTCCAAACCTTAGCGTTGATAAGACCTTCACCTTTCTGGCCTGTGGGTCAGCAGCAATCCTGCCCCAGTAGAGCCCCAGGCATCTCCACCCAACCTCTGTGACCCCCCAGGGCCCTCACCTTGGATCTGTACTCCGCACCAAAGGCTGGCTCCTTACGCAGCTGCCGGTGGATCCCAGAGCCTCCAGCTAGAAAAGAGGGAATGAGTGTTGGAAAGAGGTCCCGGGGCTCTGTCTTCCCATTTCCTATGCTAGAAAGCACCAGAGCTGGGAAAGCTGCTGCTGGTTTTGCCCCCAGCTCTTGGGTGCGAGGACAGCAGAGAAGGGTGTCCATATCCCATGAGCAGATCTCTGCTCCAGTTGCTCTGGAGCAGTCCAGTAAGATGGGTATGTGGTTCTGGCCCCCCTGAGGAGCCCCAGACCAGGCAGAGGTGAAGGACTTACGTTTGTATTGAGAGTAGGTCCTGGCCTCGGGTTCCTCATCGTCTGGCTCCTCTCTGAACCGACGCTTCTGGCTTTTCTTCTGCAGAAGAAGGCAGTGGGGACCCTACAGCTGGCTTGTCCTTACAGTTCGGCCCTCCCACAGTCCCCTGACCTGCTTCCTCCCACGGGGGACTGGAGACCTTCCAGACTGCCTGCACACGTTCCCTGCCCCAGCCAGCCTCTCACACACCTCCAAGCAGCCAGTGTGTACCCACTGTCCCCTCTGGCCTCCTGGGCAGAGCTGCAGCTGCCACAGCACAGGCAGGGCTTTGGCACAGCTGAGTTTCCCCAGCATCTCCTCAGGACCACAAGCCCCATACTCACACTGCGGAGGCCCACATCTTGCAGCACATCAGCCATCTCCTCGTCCACTCCTACGGCACAGGACGAAAGGGTCAATGCAGGATACGGGTGCAGGAGAGCCCCTGCGCTGTGCCAGCCCCCCAAATGGGCTGCAGGAGCACAGTGACCCTGCCCAACTGGCACCGGTGGCCATGTCCCCTCCTGGTGATGGAAGGGGCTGCCTTCCCTGGGTGGCAGTGGTCCACAAGAGAGCCACTGTGTGTGACAAAAAGCCACACCAACTCCTGCCGCTTCCATCCACATCCCTCCCCAAGCTCCCACATATGGGTGGCAGGAGGAAAAGCATTCAGAGTACCAGGGAAAGATTAGCATGGTCCTCAGTAGCCTAGGCAGTACCTTTGGCTTCATCATCATCCATCTCCTCTTCCTCTTCCTGGATGATCAGGCGCCCGTCCTCAGACACCTGGAAGTTGTGGCTCACTCCTCTGGCCCGTTTGGGGCCTGGCTTGGTGGCTGCTCACAGAGAGGTGGGTCAGGTTCCCCAGAAGGATCTGCATCTGGGGGCAGTCATACCCCCAGAGGCCCTATGCCTCACACCAGCTCCCACCCCCATCCCTCCCACTCCACCCACATCCGCAACTCTGCTTCCTTACCCAGCACCCGCTGGGATACGTTGGGGTCGAGGAAGTTGAGGGGCTCATCCTCTTCCCCTTCCTTCAGCCAGGCCTGGCCCTTCTGCCGTGCTTGCTTCCTCCACTCCTTGCTCTGCTGCCGTTCATCCTCCTCCTCCTCATCCTCTGACTCAGCCAGGATCTCCTCCATGCTGTCCAAATGACAGGGAGGATGATGGAAACAGAATAAACCCAAAGATGCAGACCCCAGACTGCCCCCACAGCACGCAGCAACCCCAGTGCTGGAGATGGCCTCATCCCCAGATCTGACGGAACTGTTCCTTCTTCACGCCCGGTCCATCTTTACCTGTCTCCTCTGGGCTGTGGTGGTGGTGCTTCTTCTTCATCAGTATCCACAGCTGCCTTCCTCAGGGCACGCTGCTTGCGGTTCCGGGCTTCTGCCTTGCGGATGTTCACCAGCACCTTGTGGTATTCAGCTGGCAGCAGCCCCTTCACCAGCTCGAAGCTGAGGAGCACACAGAAAGCAGTCAGTGCACCTCCTCCCATGCTGCTTGCCAGAGTGCTCCGTTGCTGCCCTGGTGCCATTGCAGCACAACCCTGGCTCACCCAAACTTGCGGATGAACTTGGTGAAGAGGTTTCGCAGCTTCATGCGGAAGTGGCGTCTCATATCATCTGAAAGAGCCCCCAAGGCCTCCAGCTACCAGGGGAGAGAGACTCTTGAGACGAGAGCGCTCTGCCCTGGGCAACCAGCTCCCCCTTTCCCTGCACGGTCACCTTGCTCACCCTGCTGCCTTCTCCCCACACTTGCCCAAAAGGTCTCCCTGCTTGGCAGGGTAGGCTCACGGGCTCTCTGGCAGGTCCATGCCGGCATTCAGGGGAGCGGCCTCCTCACTGCCTTCTCAGCCACCAATATCAAGGTCATGCCCAGACTCCCAGACAGAAGCAGGGTGGAGCTAGATGCCCCCTGCTGTCCAAACGAGCCCCAGCTCTGCCCCACCAGCTTTCTCAGGACACCCCACGCAGGATCTCACCATTGTCTGGACGTGCTTGGCCAGCAGCTTGGTGTCCACCAGCAGCAGTGTGACCTTGAGGAAGCCCAGGGCTGCCTTCACCACATCCCGTGTGCGGGAGGCCAGCAGCAAGCAGATGTTCTGCAGGAGCTGCTCCACCACGCTCAGCTCCAGCTGATCTGCAACCACGGCAGGGATTAGCCACAACCAGTCTCCTCCCAGCATGCGCCTTCACCGGAGGGCTCTGCCTCGTCCCCCTGTGATGTATGTCCCCATCCCCCAGGCCTCCTGCTCCCGCTCACCTTTGAACTCGAAGAACAGGCGGGTCAGTGCCAGCACCGTGCAGCTGATCATGGTGACTGAGCCCGTGAGGCCCGCATAGATGAGGAGCAGGAACCGCTGCATGGCCTCTGCAGGAAAAGAATGACTCAGGTCCATATTCACCCCCTGACCCGTTCCAGTGGGGTGCTGGGCATCGGTCCCATCCCCCCTGGGCCGGAGCAGTTGTAGGGCTGCGCAAGGGGAGCAGGAGTTCACCCTGAGGAGTGGGCCCGAAGCGGATGAAGGCATGCCCCATCTCCACAAGCAGCATGAAAGCGTTCTTGCGGGCGCCCACCGACACCTCCTTGGTGCACAGGATGACCTGGAGGCACACAAGCACATCACGTCATCGCTGCTGCCACCCCCATGGCCAGAAGTAGCTGGGTCCCTTCAGGGACCACACTCACCTCTGGGACCAGGGCAGTGATGAAGGGCTCGTGCTCCACAGAGAGCTGCTTCACAATGTGGAACAGGCACTTCAGCCGGGGCTGAGGAAAGGAACAGCCCAGCATTGGTATACTTAGGGACACCTGGCTGTCCCCAACACCTGCCCCGTCCCCTTCTGACAGCAGTCAAGCTCAGCTGCTGCAGCCCTCATTCTCACCCTCTTGGCCGGAGATGCTGCAGTCTTGAGTGAGTCCAGCAGCACTGCCTCCAGATCCTGCAGGTGGGAGCGGACGAAGGCCTGGCAGGGGGCGTGGGGAGCGGCACATACCTCCTCAAGCACACGGTACGCCTTCTTCTGCATGCTGCGCTCCTTGCTCTGCGGGGACAACCAACCCACCCCTGCTGTCAGTGCAGCCCCTCGCCATACTGTCCAGAGGGACCCCCGCAGCACCCCACACCATCCAATACAGGCCTGTCCCCTACAGCAGCTGCTCAGTCCAAGCTGACAGCAAGCAGATGGTGCCCCACTGCAACCCCTCCACCTGCCGACTCACCTGGAGGGAAGGCTGGATGGTGCGGTACAGGGAGTCTAGGGACTGCTCATCAGCGTAGGGTGCCATCGCCACCACCAGGTCCAGGATGGAGAGCCTGCAGCAGAGGATACATGGGTCAGTAACTCCAGCATCATCAACACTGCCCAACCCAGCTGGGACTCTGCCTGCAAGTCTTGTTGGACACACAAGAGTGGCACATCCCACACAGCATGAGTGCCTCAGTGTTGCTCACTGGAAGGAAGCCGGCAGTTTTATCCATTAGGGAATTACCTGGCAAACTCGGAGCTCTCAGGACTGGTTAGCTTCTCGCTGGCTTTCTGCAGGAACCCGCACACCATCTGCAGGGCAGGCACACAGGGCAGGGTCAGAACTGACTGCAGGGAGTGCTTTTACAAGCATTTGCAATCCACCTGGTAAAAGCCTTGCCACAGGACTTTGTGGAGACCAGAAGCACCACAGGTCCAAAAAGAGCTGGACAAATTACCAAAGGGCTTGTGCATGATGTGCCAGATGCAGCTCCAAACTGTGAAATCCCAGATCACCGGCTGAGAAGGGCTCCCACCCCATGAGCGCAGGGAAGAGCTGCTCTCTACTCAACCTCTTTCTTAGAATCACAGAATCACCCGAGTTGTTAGGAACCTACAGGATCACTGAGTCCAACTCCTATTCCTGCATAGGACAACCCCAATGTTCACACCATGTATCTGAGGGCATTGTCCAAATGCTTCTGGAATACTGTCAGGCTTGGTGCTGTGACTGCTTCCCTGGGGAGCTGTTCCAGTGCTCCACCACCCTCTGGGTGAAGAACCTTTTCCTAATGTCCATAACCCTCCCCTGGCACATCTTCCTGCCAACCCCTATCATTAGTCATCAGCGCCTGCTCCTCCTTCCCTCGTGACGGAACAGTGAACGGCTATGAGGTTCCCCTCTCAGTCTCCTCTTCTCCAGGCTGAACAGACCAAGTGACTTCGGCCGCTCTTCTTATGATTTGTCCTCTAGACACTTCACCAGCTTTGTGGCCTCTTCTGGACACTCTCTAGTAGCCTGACGTCCTTTTTATACTGTGGTGCACACAGCACTTGAGGTGGGGCCTCACCAGTGCAGAGTCCTCTCCAGTCAAGCACCCACTACAGCCCCATCAGCTGTGTCCAAATGGAAGATGCTGGTCCAAACTAGCAAAGCCTGCCCCACTGCCCAAGGCCCCCCTCACCTGGGGGTCAGTGATGGTCAAGTAAGCTCGGACAGTGTCCAGCACATAGCGGCGCTGAGAACTGTTGCTCCCGTCCTCCTCAGGTTGGCTGTACACATTGAACAGGATGGGCAGGAAATTCTTGGCAAAGCGCCCCACTTCTGCTCGCTCCACATCTAGGAAGAGGAAGACAAAAGGGTGCAGATCAGCATCTCCCCTTTCTGGGTCACCACAGGGGACAGAGACTCACGCCTAGGGTCTTTCTCCCCCCCGAGACCTGTCTCGCATCCTTTGTGGATGAGGGTGCGCAAGGCCTGGCACACGGTAGGGCGCAGGTCTGGGCGCTCACTGATGGCCATGCCCAGGGTGCGGGCCAGCCCCTTGAAGGCCCCCAGCACATCTGTGGGGTGGGTGCAGAAGCCAGGTAGCAAGGTCCAGACCTGGAAGGCAAAGGGATAAGTGGGAGGCTAGCATCCTTTGGCTGAGTCACTGCTCCCTAGGCTGGCAGGGCAGCTACACCACAGTATTCCTCAGTACCTGCCACTGTAGCGTGTCGTAGATCTTGGCCTCCACGCTCTTCCCAGCCTGGGTAAACACCAGGGCTGCAAAAGAGAAAGGGGTGGTGAGAAAAGTAGCAGAGGTGGCAAAGCCCTGCTCCACCCCAAGGGAGGGAAGGGAGTCCCACAGAGCACCCTGGAGCTCTGTTATGGTTTGAGTTAATTGGGGTGACTCTGACTCTGGCTTGGCCTTAATCTAAAGTAATTGCATTTTCCGAAATCTAACTGCATCCGCAGGGAGGGGTGGACATGACAGGTGGCCCTAAAGTGACGAGAGTATTCTATCCCATATATGTAACACTTGGTACAAAATCACAAGGGTTTCAACTCTCTTCTGCAATGGTTCAGTGAGGACGCCGTTTGTCTGATTGCTCCTGACCCCAGATCCATGCATCCCTGAATCCAGTTCCTGAGTCCAGCTCCTTCCCAGCCACGGACCCATTTCCTTGTGTCTGATCTACAGTATTAGTGGTGACGTAGAGTCATCAAGGGGTGGTGATGTGATCTTGGATATTTGTACATATTTCATAACTGATTATTTTAATCATCAGTACTATTATTATCATCACTTCATTAAAGCTGTAGCTTTAGTTTCCAATCCGCAAGCCTTTTTCTTCTCATTTTGCTCTTGCTTTTCCCTGGGGATGGGCACTGGAATTTAGGAGGCGAACTGCATTGTTCTCAGCTGCCGAATTTAGCCAGCTTGGGGCTAAACCGTGACAGGCTCCCAGGAGCCCAAGACCGCAGCCGCTGGGACCCCTGCTGTGCCACCCTCCTCACCTCTGCTTTTCAGGGCGGCCGCCAACGGCAAGAAGTAGCTGGTGAAGAAGCCGAGGCGCGCGCCCTGCACGTAGTCCCGCAGTACAGGCAGGAGCCAGCTGCGGGGGAAATCCAGTGTCTCCCTGAGGAAGGAAGGCGGAGGTCAGGGGCATGCAGGGCACTGCCAGCAACAGCCCCTGGGCACCGGGCACCGCGAACCAGCCCCAAAGCTGGGCACAGGGAGTTATGACAGAGCCAGACACCTCCACCACCACGTGGGGATGAAACAGGAACATAATGAATGGCTGCCCAATTGCTACCCCATGAGTGCACTCACTCCTTGCCGTCGATCTCCAGGGGCACGGCTTCCAGCAGCACCTCAGGGCCCATGGCACTCACAGCAGCCCCCACTGCCTGGTCCACTTCAGCAGTATAGGGGAAGTGTGGGGAGAGACGCAGATCGCACAGGGATCGGAGACACTGTGGGGAGAGGGAAGGACGGTCACACAGGAGCCATGGAGGTAGGCCCAGCACGTGTCACTCACTATTCCTGCCCAGGGATGCCAGATGCCCTGCATGCCCCCATGTTGAATGCCAGGGCTGTGCACACCCTGCCCATTCACAGGCAGGACAGTGGGCACTGCGACAGCCCCACTCCACAGCTGGAAAGGGCAACACAGCCCGGGCAGCACCGCTGCCACCCCACCTGCCTCTGTAGGTGAACCCAACATATCTGTGCCCTCCCAGCCTGGCTCACCTTTCTCATGATGGGGTGGCACTGCTTCCCACACATCTCAAAGAAGACCTCCAGCACCCGCAGCACCTCGTCCCATGCCGCGTGGAAGCGATACGTCAGCCCCTCCTCCACTGATCTGGGCAGGAAAGAGGAGATGGTCACGCTGGCAGGGACCAACCCAGCACTCATCAGGGAGCAGGCAGAGACTGCTCAGAGCTCAGCCTCTTCCACACCACCGCTCCTCACTTGAACATCTTGCACAGGTAAGCAGCAGGGGCTGGGGCAGATGCAGAGACGGTGCCCACCTCCTCCATGTGGGGAGTGACGCACTCACTCAGGAGGGTCTGAAAGGACACAGAGGGAAAATGGGGCAGCAAGTGGACCACAGCGGCACACCAGCCCCTGGTAAACCCCAAACTCCCAGGCAGAGCCCCTCGCAAGGCACAGGGCAACCAAGCAGCAAGAGGCACCCATGTGTGCTACCTCCAGGGTCTGCGCCGCCGCTGACACCACCTGGGAGTGCGGGGAGAGGAAGCAGTTCATGGCAGCCGAGAAGAGCCTGGGCAGGTGAGCCCAGCACAGGTCCTTCTGCAGCCTGGAGAAAAGAGACAAGGTGGGTGAGAGACCGAGTGGCTGCCCCTCCTCCTGCCCAGCCATAGCCCTTGCCCACACCTGCCCAGGTTGATGTGCGCCCGCTCCATGGTGGACAGCCAGGTCAGCAGTGGCTGCAGGTCACTTGTGCTGGGCACGTAGTCGTAGAGGGCCTGGGGAAGAAGAGGGTGTGTGGGTTCTGTGGCACTGCCAGCCCCGTCCCTCCCCATGCCAGTACCCCACACTTACGGTGATGATTTGGGCGTTGAGCTCGGCCGGTAGGCAGGCCACGGTAGCCTGGGCACTGAAGAGGCTGTGGAAGGCTTGCATGGCACACTCTGTTACCAGCTGCAAAGGATGTGGCATCGGGATGGTGGTTCCATGGCAGCTGGCATCCCTTCACACCCTCTGCCCCGGGAAGCCCAGTGGTGCTTGTACTGTACCCCATCTTCAACTTCCCTGTTCCATGGCAGGCATGCCAGCAGGACCAGCTGTCCTGGGCTCCTCTGCATTTGCAGCCTGCATTTCCAGGCTCCCAGGCAGCACCCAAGGGGGGTTTCAGCCCTTCCATGACACAGTCGAGGGGGAAAGGGCTGCCCTTGCCATTCCTGGCACAGTAAGACTCACCACATGGCTGAGGGTCATGACTCGGAGCAAGGTCTCACAGCAGGTCTTCACCACTGCCGCGGGGAAGCAGGGCAGCAGATCTCGCAGGAGGGCAAGGATGTGCAGGGTGGTGGTGGCCTCCTTGGTGCCTGCAGGAGCAGAGTAGCACCTGAGCCTGTGGTACCTGGTGGCAAAGTCCTGCCCAAGGCAAAGTCCCTATGACAGCACTGGGGCTGACCTATAGAGTTAGGGTGAACACCTACCCAGCTTCTGGGAAGAATAGAGCAACAGATGGCAAAGGGCCCCCAAAATATCTTAGGTGACCTAGCAGCATCTCATACCCTCCCCGGTAATCCAGGGTGCTACACTTTTCCCTTTTCTCTTCACATCCCTATTCTCCCATGACTGCACGCCCCTTCCTCCAGCACCACACACCTCCAGCTTTTTCAATCTCCTGCACACAGAACTTGGCGGTGGAGGGTGCCGCAGGGTGATGCTCAGGGGCTGCATCTCCAAACATGAACTCGCTTCCCCTCAGGATGGAACACACACCGTACTGCGCTGCTTTCCGCACCTGGGGGAAAGAGAGCCTAGGTGGGTATGAGTCACAAACTCTGAGAGCATAGCTAACCCCAGAAAGAAGATCCAGAGGCAGCATCATTCCTCATCAGGGACACCTGGAGCTCACCTTCGGCTTAGTGTGAACACAGAAGCTCAGCAAGCCGTGGTAGACCTGGAGGGTAACAGGGTAGCTCCAGGCTGCCAAGTCCTGCTTCCGCAGCAGCGTGGCCAGGCAAGAGAGGACCTACAACAAGAGAGCATCAAGGGTAAAAGTATCAACCCACAGAGACCTCCCTATCACCGCAACAGCCCCCAGCACCACCCTACAGCAGCAGCTCGACCCCATCTCTCAGCAGACTCCTGGCACCACCAGCTGCCTCTTGGCTACTCACCCATCGCAGGGCAGAGGTGGAGCTGCTGCAGGCCTGCGAGGAGACAATACCCATGAAGGCTTTTGAGGCATCTGAGAACTTTTTTATCAGCACAGGACCTGGGACCCTGCAGGAGAACAGGGCGCATCAGCAGGGTACAGAGTGCAGCTGGTGACAGTCATACACACAGGGAACTGCATCCCCAGTGTGTCCTGATTGGGTCATTTCCCCATCCCAGCAAGGGGGACAGCACCAGTCCCTCTACCATGATGCAGCCAGGTAGCCCTCCCCGCTCTGTCAGCGGCTTACCGCTTTAGGACAAGGTTGAGCAGGTAGGCAACAGCAGATAGCGACTCTGGAGATTCCACTGCTTCCAACGTGGTCATCTGGGAATAGAGGAGGGGTAAGCAAGAGGGAGCAAAAGTTCACACTAGGACAGCCCTTCCCCAGTCCTTGGGGAGGGGGAGCAGACAAACCAGAGGCAGTACAGCAACATCTCTGCTGAAGAACATCCAGGGCCTCAACTATGAGCAGAACACCTTCCACCACAAACCCTCCAAAGTGCCCACCCACGTTATCAACAGCTGCTCCTCTCATGCCCCCAAGCTCGTCACTCACCAGTGCAGCAAAGTACTCCGTCTCGCTCTCCTTGCCTCCCCGCGAGCGAATCACCTCCGTCACAGCTGCCAGCACTGCGCAGATCTACGAGCACCAAGCAGAGCAGATCAGCACCCTCAGCCTGGGGCACCCTCATCTGAGGGGCCGCCCCCACCAGACAACCCCTCACCCAGCCCCGCTCCTGCCCGCACCTCTTTGTGAGCAGCAGAGTTGGACTCCCAGAAGCGCTGCACCTTGCTGAAGGTGATATTGGTGCAGTCGCTCAGCCCGCTCAGGAAGGTGCCACAGGACTTCTCCGTGGCAGCCTCCCCAGCATCATCCTCTTCCATACGGAGCTGAGTGCTGTCACTCGGCTGCTCCAAGCGCAGGGACCCCGACTGCAGCTCATTGTGCAGCTTCACTGCATCCACGGTCAAGTTGCTTTTCTCTGTCGGAGGGAAGACGTACACTCAGGAACTCAAAGTCACTTTACTACACCATTCACCCCACAACTCCCCACACCCCGTTCTCTTTCCCCTTGGCTGGAGCTCATCTCCATAACAGCTTTAAACTGTAAGGAGAGAGATTTAGATTAGACATTAGGAAGAAATTCTTCACGATGAGGGTGGTGAAACACTGGCACAGGTTGCCCAGGGAAGCTGTGGATGCCTCCTCCCTGGAAGTGTTCAAGGCCAGGCTGGAAGGGGCCTTGAGCAGCCTGGTCTGGTGAGAGGTGTCCCTGCCTATAGCAGGGGGGCTGGATCTGGATGGGCTTTAAGGTCCCTTCCAACCCAAAATTATTCTATGATTCTACGTGGGACATGCATGCTGCTTCCCCTCGACAGAAGGTGCCGCAATAACAGGAAGAGAGCTTCTAATGCCTGTGAAAACAAGCCAGGTACAGCCCAACCACACGAGGACGCAATCGAACACACAATCGCTACGCCGCCATGGGCTTGGTTCTCTCTCCAGTTTCTGCTTCCAGCTCCCAGGGGTGCAGCTCTAGAGCTGATAGCTCAGGGCTCTCCTGTCCTCACGGGATCTGGGAAGCCACCGGTTCGCCCCGCCGACTCGCGGATCCCGACGGGAAGGGCCGTAAGCAGACTGGCAGCTGGCAGAACCAGGGTCCCTGCCCGCACCGGGGGCTCCGTGCCCCTCCCAACTGGGATCCCTCCCTGCCCTCACCCGCGGGGCGGCTGCAGAAGCGGCTGCGGGCAGCCAGGCGGTGCTGTCGGGTCTCAGGGTTGCAGTCGCTGCTGTGGCCCTTCCGCCACCGCTTCAGCTTGGCGGCGACGCCCGAGCGAAGCCGCCCGCTCCGCGCCATGCTGGAACCGGCTCCGCGTGCAGTCACGCCCCGCCCCCACTTCCGCTTCCGGTGCCCGCCGCCATCTTAAGTGAGGGCACCGCCGCCCTCTTTCGGCGCTGAGCGGCGTTGAGGAAGTTGAGTAGGGGTTTGGTGGTGTCGGGGAAACTAAGCAGGGTCGCACCCGTTTGGAGCTTGGCTGTGAAACACGGGGGCCGTGGGAGGCGGCAGGCGCGTGTCTGACATCACCCTGCATGGGGAGAAGGCGCCCGAGTGAAGGCTGGGGCTTCCCAGCCACGTGGGGGGTCACTGCTGTTCCGTAGCAATGATGTGGGCGAGGGGATTGAGTGCTCCCTGGGCAAGCAGGCAAGTGACACTAACCTGGGTGGGAGGGTTGGTCTGCTTGAGGACAGGGGCGCTCTGCAGAGGCATCTGGACAGGCTGGATCCGTGGCCTGAGACCAATAAGAAGAGGTTCAACTGATACTGAAACTGCCGGCAAATAAACTCTCTTAGGACTTGTTCTGGAGTTTTAGAAAGCAGCATCCTTTATTTCAGCACTGGGCACATGAGGGAATGATTTCCATCAATCATGTGCAACAAGACAAGTGCCAGTCGCTTACATGCAGATGTATAAATTCTCCCAGCAATCTCATGCATATTCTACTGCTTTCCAAGGACTAATCTTAATTGTATTACAAACTTCACAACAGCCAAGTCTGCTCATTAGAGCTTTGAAGCTAGTTCTCTGTCCAACCCTGCTTTCTTAGATAATGGAAGAAGTATTGTCTGGGAACAGCACTATTTAAAAAAAAAATTGTACTATCAGAAGAACAGTTTGTGTCTGTTTTAATACAGCCACCTAGATATCACCTACCTGAAGTTAGTTAGAGAACCAGTTCTACAGAAAACCAACTCTACTTAAGTCAAAATATTCCACTCTGTAATAACAACCACTTCTTGTATCACAAGGCCATGTGCTGGCTCCTGTACTTGGGACACAACAACCCCATGCGGCGTTACAGACTTGGGGAAGAGTGGCTGAAAAGCTGCCTGGCAGAAAAAGACCTGGGGGAGTTGGTTGACAGCTGGCTGAACATAAGCCACCAGTGACCAAGAAGGCCAATGGCATCTTGGCCTGTATCAGAAACAGCATCGCCAGCAGGACCAGGGAAGTGATTGTGGCCCTGTACTTGGCACTGGTCAGGTCACACCTGGAATACCATGTCCAGTTTAAGACCTCTCACTACATGAAGAACACTGAGGTGCTGGAGCATGTCCAGAAACGGGCAACGAAGCTGCTGAAGGGCCTGAAGCACAAGTCTTGTGAAGAGCGGCTGAGGTAACTGGGGTTGTTTAACCGGTAAAAGAGAAGGCTGAGGGGAGACCTCATCACTGTTTGCAACTACCTGAGAGGAGGTTGTAGTGAGGTGGGTGCTGGTCTCTTCTCCCAAGTGATGATAGGATGAGAAGAAATGGCCACAAGTTGCGGCATGGGAAGCTCAGATTGGACATCAGGAAAAATTTCTTCACTGAAAGGGTGGTCAGGTGGTGGTTGGGTCACCATCCCTGGAGGGGTTCAAAAGACGTGTGGATGAAGCACTTAGGGATCTGGTTTAGCAGTGAACAGGTGTGGCTGGATTCAATGATCTCAAAGGTCTTTTCCAAACAAGCAATTCTATGATTCTACTATTCGATGATTTTATGATTCTGTGATTCTAAGTTTCTGCAATGCTGTGATTCTACAATTCTGGATCTACGATTCTGATTCTGCAATTCTAAGGTTCTATGATTCTATAATCTATGATTCTACAATTCTGTGGTTCTACGACTCTGTGATTCTACAGTTCTATGATTCTACGAGTCCACGATTCTATATTGTATGTTTCTACAATTCTGTGGTTCTACAATTCTATGATTCTCCGAGTTTAGGAGTCTATGATTCTATTCTATGATTCTATGCTTCTACGATTCAACGATTCTACGATTCTACAGTTCTAAAGCTCTGTGGTTCCACAATTCTGTGATTCTACGATGCTGTAAGTCTATCACGCTATGAATCTACGACTCTTACAGATTCTGCCACCCTGTGCCTCTCAGCGCACGCCTCCCTCCCTCTCGGCAGCCACGCGGGGCTCAGTGCGCACGCGCGGCGGTGACGTCACGGCCCTGAAGGTCGCGCCGCCCTTCGCGCCCTCGCCATGCGCTACGTGCGGCCCGGGCCGCCCGGCTCCCCCCCGCCCCTCCTCCTGCCGCGCGCCGAGGGGCGGGGCCGGGCCGGCAGCGTCAGTCGCGCGCGGCGGCCGCGTGAGGAGAAGGATCGCGCGCCCCAGCCACCACCCCCCCCCCCCACCGCCATGGCCGCCTACCGGCTCGTGCTCGTGCGCCACGGCGAGAGCGCCTGGAACCTGGAGAACCGCTTCAGCGGGTGGTACGATGCCGACCTCAGCCCCGCCGGGCAGCAGGAGGCGCGCCGCGGCGGGGAGGCGCTCCGAGGTACCGGGCACCGCGACAAGGAGGGGGGGTGCGGCCGCCTCGGGCCTCGTGGCGGGGGTTGTGGGGCCTGCGGTGCCGGGATTCGGCCACCGGCGAGGGGGGGAGCTCAGGTAACGGGAGGAAGGGGGGAATCGGGTACCGGGGGACGCTCCGGTAACGGGGGTTGGGAGGGCTCAGATACCAGGAGGATAGGGCGGTGCTCAGGTACCGGGGGAGAGGGGCTCGGGTACTGGGGGAGAGCGTTCTCTGCTACCGGTGGCGTCCCTGGGCCTCGTGGCAGTAGTTTTGGCGCCCTCCGATGCCGGGTGAAGGGAGCTCCGGTACCGGAGGAAGAGCCTCGAGTACTGGGGGACGTGTTCTCCGGTAGCCCAGGACTGATAGCGGTGGTTGTGGGGCCTTCCCATGGCGGGGTGGGGGGAGCTCCGGTACGGGGTGGGGGGGAAGACCCGAGGAGGGCTTTCTCCGGTACTGGGTGCGTCCCTAGGCCTCATAGCGGTTGTTTTGGGGCTTTTTCGCGTTGGGAGGGGAGCTCTGGTACCGGGGAGGGCGTTCTCCGGTACCGGTCGCGTCCCTGCCGCCAGCCTGCCCCTAGGGGATGCGGTGAGGCTGCCGCCCTTGGCCGCTCACCGGTTGCGTAAGGCCCGGTGCTCACCTCTCTGGTATTCCCCCCCCTCTCCCTCTCTTTCCTTGGTCTTTTCCAGATGCCGGCTATGAGTTTGACATTTGCTTCACCTCGGTGCAGAAACGGGCAATCCGCACCCTCTGGACTGTCTTGGATGCCATCGATCAGATGTGGTTACCTGTTATCCGAACCTGGCGCCTGAACGAGAGGCACTATGGGGCACTCACAGGTTTGAACAAGGCTGAGACAGCAGCAAAGCATGGCGAGGCACAGGTGAAGATCTGGAGGCGCTCATATGACATCCCCCCGCCTCCCATGCAGTCCGATCATCCCTTCTACAGCACCATCAGCAAGGTAAGAGCTGGTACTCTCGATCTGCCTGGCCAGGAGGCTCCTAAAAGCCACCTTAGGACCCTACAGCATGGTCTGGTGGCATCTGCAAGGTCTCCTCTGTATTTTTTGAACAGCCAGGACTGTTGTGCATGGTGCCAGTTGGCATCAGGCTGAGATTGTCCTGCTTCCTCCCTGGGGAGTTGAACCCCTGGGCATTGCATGAGCAGATTCAAAGCTGAAGGGACAACACCTCTGTTAATCATTAGTACCATGACCCATACGTGGATGTTTGTTCTGGTCTCTTTGCCCAGAGCAAGCAATGTGCAGCTTTCCCTAGGAGGGGTTCACAGCCCTAGCTGTGGCTGATTGCACCCCCAAATTTCAAAAGTCCTTCCTTGCTTTCAAGCCTACGTGTAACTGGTCCTCAGGTACAGAATTTGGGGGAGGGACAAAGGCCTTGCCACACTGCTGGGCATATTGGGTTGCTGCTTGAGCGTGGCTGTTCCCCTAGGACCGTCGCTACGCTGACCTGACAGAGGACCAGCTGCCAACGTGCGAGAGCTTGAAGGACACCATCGCCCGGGCTCTGCCTTTCTGGAATGAGGAAATTGTCCCGCAGATCAAGGAGGGCAAGCGAGTCCTTATTGCTGCCCACGGCAATAGCCTGCGTGGGATTGTCAAGCACCTGGAAGGTACGTCAGCCCTACAGGGGTATTGCAGGGGTCTCCTGGCTGGCACTGTGTGAGTGGGGCCATGAGTGACGGCGCCTCTGTGTTCATAGGCATGTCGGAAGAAGCCATCATGGAGCTGAACCTGCCCACTGGCATCCCTATTGTCTATGAGCTGGACAAGAACCTGAAACCAGTCAAGCCCATGCAGTTCCTGGGGGATGAGGAGACGGTGCGCAAGGCTATGGAGGCTGTCGCTGCTCAGGGCAAGGTCAAGAAGTGAGGGTGGGTAGCAGGTTAGCACGTAGTAAAGCCCCCCACTGTCCCCCACCCCTCTGTGCACACCCCCCACAGCCGTAGGAACATGAAGTTGCAGAGCTGGAGCAGCTCCCCAGCATTAGGCGCGTTCCCTCCGGACCAGGCTTCCCCTCTGCAGACAGCCTGGGGGCCCAGGGGCAAGGGCTATGTGCAGGGGCAGACTGGTGCGAAAGGGAGCCCTGGCTTGCCAGGCAGTGACCGCACACCTTTCCGCACTGAGATCCCAGCCCTTGGGCCCTGTCTGCAGGGGGATGTGCCGAGGCTCCTCCTCTGCTTTGCTTCCCTGGCAGCTCTTGTCACGTAGTTTTGTTGCTTGATTTGGTCACCCCAGGAGCAGTGGGGTGAGTGCAGCGCAAGCAGCGACCAAGATGGGTCCCCCATCTGCTCCTGGGTGCACGGCACAAAGATCAGGATGTGCAGGTGCCAGAAGGGATGCGTTTCGGTGCATGTGGTACAGCACCCAAGGGTGGTACCTGTGACTCTGGACCTAGCTCTGCTAGTCCCTGCTTTAACTTATTGCCTTTGGACAAGGGCAAGGGAGAGAGCCTGTTGCCTGGAGGTCCATGTCTGCCACATATTTCCCCCAGCCGAAGCCCACCCTGGTCCTGCCCATGTGGCAGGTGCCATTGTGCCCCATCCCACGTGAGTGTGTGTGGCCTTGTCACTGTGGCCTCCCCCTCCGCCGGCACCACGAACCTGGGCTCGCACAGGGTCAGTGTTAACTGTTTGACCATAGCAGCTGTCTTGTTCCTGTTCAATAAAGAGTCGTGCGCAATAGCAAGGTGTCTGTGTCTTCCTTGGCCGGGCTCCTGGTGTGTGCGTGCGTGAGGCACCGCTGGGTGCAGATGTGCACATGTGGTACAGGAGGCATCCTGGGAGAGCAAAGCACAGCTCTGCAATCCCTGCCAGGAAGGGTAACACCCTGCTGTGGTTTTAAGGCTCTGGCTGTGCCACGCCCTCATCCCCAGCTGCAGGCACAGTGCATGTGGCTAAAGGGATGGGGTGCCCATACCAGTTATCAGCAGGAAGGGAAAGAAGCTGTTTTCTGCACTCAAACCCAATCTGGTGAGGCATGTGCCTGCAGCCAGTGCCCCACCACAAACGAGAGCTCTGATGTTTACCTTGCTGCAGCAAAGCTGCTGGGTTGTTCCTCTTTCCAAGCAGAAGGATGGGCACACGAGCTTCCTCCTGGCTGCAGTGCTGGGCAAGCTGTCTCAATGGCTCCACCCACCCGAGCCTGACCAGGGGGCTGTGAGCAGCCCAGCGACGTCGCACCCCCACCAGGCTGCAGCTGAACAGCACACAGCTCTCAAAAAATATTTATTATTCACAAATAGAAAATCCATCCTGTGAGTGAGGGCCCATCTGGCTCTTCCAACCTCTTGCACAGGTGGAGGAGGATGGAGTCCAGGGGCTGCTCTAGTTCCACAGACCCCTGCTCAGCAGCCACTCATGGTGAGGGGCCTGCTAGGTCTGCAGGAACTGGGGCTGCACACGGGCCACCTTACGGAAGTCCTTGGTGTGTGTCCGTGGGCACTGCATCTCACACCAGCTGATGGGCACCATCTGCACCCCTGGGGGCAAGTCATGTCAGGAGGTCCCCTCCCTGAAATCCCATTCCTTCATGTGGAAAGGGAGGAGGCTGTGTCAGCTGCCCCTCAGGTCCCTACCTGCAGAACTCTGGTCCCTACCTGCCTCACTGCGTGCCACCACCACCCCCAGCTCATTCTCTGCCGTGCTCAGTAGGTAGTTGGACTGCGCATCTCCCAGCGAGATCTGGTTAAAGAGGGGTTAAGGGAAAGGCCTCCACAGGGGTCTCCAGTAAGGGAGGAGGGGAAAGGATGAAAGGATACCACTTTGGCCAGGACTATGTCACCAGGGCGGAAGCTCTTGTAAACTTCTACCTGCAGAGGAGAGAGCAGGCAAAGCCACAAAGTGCATCAGAGAGCTCATCAGCAGTGGGAAAAATGCCCCCACCAGCAGAAAAAACACGGGGAGGGAGGGGGCAGGCAGCAGTAGCAGTCACCAGCAGAGCCTCACTGACCTTATCTTTCTCTGTGGCTCGAATATCTTCTCTTCTGAAAAAGGAGATTGAGGGATCTGAGTGTCAGTGAGGTACAGCGACTCTCCAGCCTGTGGCAGGAGCTGCCCTGGGCGATCGCCAGGACTTGCTGGACAGCTGCCCAGTGCTTGGAGTAGAGCTCCTGCCAGGGCAGCCCTTCTTGTGCCTCAAGGCT